>CM076611.1:11771409-12371409 GCA_038502775.1 Hippodamia convergens | reverse complement strand
CTGGAAACATTCCACCAAAGTTTTTCAAAACTCGGATTTTCTGTGGTTCTTTTGAACAAAGCTGTTTTCAAAGTTACTAATTTTTCAAATTTGGCTGATATAGAGCTTTTTTTAATAATTTATTACTTGAAAAATGCTCATTTTAGGAGATCTCGCGAAGAATTTTTCAAAAAGGCCTAATATTCATTAAGTAGCATTCAACCTTTTCTATATACCTATCGAGTGAAATGATATGTAATGTTCATTATGAAAAAAAATTAAATATGTGAGTTGAATTTTGCAGATTTAACACATTAATGAAAACCTATATTTCGAAAATCATTTAATTCGATGAAATCATTCATGGGAAATATTCGAAACTTACCTATTTTCGGATTTACAACAGCCTGTATGTTTTCAACCAATCCAAATCGGAAAAAAAAAACAGTAGGGACCAAAAGTGTTTCTCTTGATGTTGTTAAAATAAATGTACAAGTCAAAGACTCACCCTGTAAATTAGTACCGAGAATTTCGGAAATTCGAAAACGATATATATTTTTTGAGAACCCACGTATGTAGTGAATTTAAAGCTGAATTACATCTGAAAAATAAATAGCATTGCAAAGAAAATGAGAATACTCCCAGAAAATTGGAATGATTTTTTTCCTGATTCATTACGGTACGATATTCTCACAGCTCGAAAGGAAAAAAAATTGAATTAAATTTTTTTTCTCCATTCTATTTTCTAATTTCGGAAGCTTTCAGTGAGCAGGATAGAATTTAAAAAGTGTACTTGTGATTTTCAATGATGAAACACGAGGTATGCGCATAATTGAAACTAATGGGAAACCCCGAGTGCGCTTCTGGTTTCTAGGTGAAAGTATCTATAAATATTCGACTCGATTATCAGAATCAATAAGGTAATGGCCAAATAACAGGTGGAATAAAGTGAATCTGTTTGTGACTACGCTTTTCCATTACTTTATCCCTAGTAATAACCTTTAAACTTCACAAAACCTACGAAAATATAATTCGAGATAATCCTACATGAGTTTCTCCTCCGAAGAAAATACAATTGACCCTGAACGAACAAGTTTCTGCTGAACTTATGCATCAGTTCAAGTGATGTTTCCACCAGAAATAACGTAGAGATAATATTTACCAGTTCGGAAAGTCAAAACATTTCAGTTGCCTGATAAATTACACTTGTTAAAATTCAGGCTTGAAAGCTTTTAGAATCATGTTCGAAGAGCCGAACTAATATGAAGGAATGGCTTGTGACCTGGATTGAACAGAAATAGAACTGATGGATTCCACGTGAAACTTTATATGATGAGATGCATCGCAGAAGATCAAATCAAGTGAATATTGAGTACACAGTGGTTCTATCTTGGCAGCGGGATTTGTTTTTGTAAACGCCATTCTGCCAGTCTAACTCATCATTAACGTCAAGAGTTGAAGGAGTATACTTGGGGAAATATTCAGGATCATAGAGAATGAAGTAACTCAACTTCAGGTATAATAGCCAGCCATACAGAATTTTTATATATCTCGAGATCTTGGATATGTACAGTTTGGTCAGATATGGAGGATTTAGTTCTACATCCTCTAAATTGAGAGAGATAGAACAATTTAATATACATGTCCTATTCTCTTTTTTCGAGAACATAAATTGCCGAATCCCACAAGACCAAACGGTTTAGAGTTTCCGTGTTACAGAGTGATTTTTGAATTTAGCCAATTTTTATAAGTCGCCATAACTTCCTCAGTATTGTGCCTACGCTTTCAGAATGAAAACACATCTTCAGGGTGGTTTTTCCAGTACTTTTCCCCGATAGCAGAATTGTATGATTTCTTGTATGTATATATTGTAATCAAATCAACAACAAGATTAGGAAAATTATGGAGGTTTTTTCATCTGAAAAATATGAAAACTTATCGAGTTTCGAATAATTTACATTCACTTCACTTTACATACACTCCAAAATGAAACCCCTCTCATCCAAATATTCATGATCCAATTCCCGAAACATCTTATGATAATTTTATCTTCAGCATTGACCAAATTCGTCCAAATGAATTGAAGATTCTTGACATTTTGAAAGTTTATCGTGCCCATGAAAAAATTTAGGTTGGTTAAAGACACGTTCAGGGTATTTGGAATACTCAGAATATATAGAACTTAAGGTTCTGTATATATTTGATATTAATTAACGGCCAACTTCATTATCATTATTTAGTTTCCGGTTTGCGTATTCTATGCTCCAGAAAAATTTAATTCAACAGAAATCTGAAGAAAAATGTTTCGATTATGCTTACTCTCACTTATTCCTACTCTGTAGACTCTTTTCATTCTGATTCATTATCCAAAAGTCCATCGGTAAGGATTTTATGCTTGTTTTGAATAGTAGGGGAGCAATTCACCTGAGATACTACATAAAAATAAAATCTGCAATACAAACATCAGCAGAGTCCTCAAATGAAAGAAATTATAATTGCTTGTCTTCAATCTCATACAAAATGAATTTCAAAGAAGTGCTAACCTGACACATACAAAATAACATACCTATATAATAACTATGTTCCTGATTTTGCAAACCTTCAAATCCATGAGGTGGAATCTGAATACCGGGTGTTGATTATCTACATTGACGAGAAATTGGTCCAAATTATGGGTCTTGAAATTTTGAAATAAATTCAGTGTTTTATAAAAGTTTGTTAACAATTCATTAATATTGATGAAATTTGCTTTTGTGATTTTTGTGTTTGATCACATCAATTCATAGGGATGAATTAATTCTGCTAATTTCATCGATATCTATTGTCAACAATGAGAATTTTAAAAATCATTCCAGAATTTTCGCAACTCGTTATTCCGGAAACAGGAGCGATGAATTCTCAGTGAATACTTCCCATTTTTCCGCTGGAGTTAAAATTTCGCCGGTTAGAATGTAGCCGATTAAATCTCCGAAAACTCCTCAATAAGATCCAAGGCATTATGAAAATTTATTCGTTCGTGAATTCATTAGCCATCTTCATGCTGTCACTCGGATAGGGAATCCGAATTATCAATTAAAAGTTGAACTGCCTCGAGCGGATGAATGATTCATGGCGCAAATTAATATTTCCTGCAAATCCATTACCTAACTTCACTTCTCGACGTGATCCAGTATGAGGAATTACTGATTTTCAAGCGTAGGTAGGTATATACGTAGCAGCACTGCAGGCAGAATAATGGACGAGAATCGAATGACAGTAAGGACTTTATGGAAATGAAAAACTTACATTTAGTATTCCTGCTAGCGAACTAGACGGAGGATACGTTTATAACTTCAGGGCAGTTTCTGGAAAGTTTTGTATGTCATGAATACAATCGTAACAGATCGTGGGGAGAATTGGGATGACAGAAATTGCTGACATTTCCATGGAGAAATCAGACGCAAGTCAGTTGGTATTACCACTTATAGAAGGAGATGGTTTTCAGAATAGAACAACCATATTTGAAAAACGTTATCATGATAAAATCAACGTTTCAGTTTTCTTTCTTTTTTAAAAGTTTTGAGCAGAAATCCTGTTCATCAATCTTAAAACCCTATGAACAAGTGTCAAATATGATGGGGTGAGAACTGACCCATCTTACACAGGGTAAGTCAAAAATGTATACCGCAAATACATATCAAGGGAGATGAATGCCACTAGATTGAAATTTCGTGCAAAAATGTATGTTTTCGAAATACATGTTTTGTATTTGCATAAGATTTCCTTTTTCATGTAATTTTCTTTGACCCATCGAATGCCGCTATTTTTTCACGAAAACGAATAACGAATACAACGAAACTGTCATGATTCACCTTATGATAACACCTTTTATAACAATAACAAGAATGTCAAAGTGTATTAAAAAAATTTATAGTGAAAATATACATTCATAAACGAAATTTCAATCTGGTGCTATTCAAGGTTTAGAAGTTGAGTGTGGAAATTTTATCACTTTTGTGAGGATATATTTCCCTTATCATTGAACAATAGTGATTTTTAATGTACTATTACCCTCAGAAAAGTCGGAACACATTTTCGACTCACACTTTATATGAAGATCATTGTGAAATATTACACGTTCGGCAAGAATTCTCTAGACATATAAACTCAATGAGTGGAACGGAGATGTACGAACTAAACCAGGCTCGAATCATTGAAATGAATACCTTGGTTCAATATGTATAAGCCAACAGATCACGCGGACTGGGAGGATAAATCAGATTTCGTCATTGAGAAAATAGATAGACCTGGTAGATAAGCCTTATCTCGCCTTACCAGTACCTCAATACTCTCAGAGACGAGATCTTATTGGAATAGTTCTTCCTTTTAAACTATTAGTATAGGTTTTTCCAAAAATACAAGGAATGTTGTTGAATACAAGGAATTAGTAAGTAATTTTTTGAGTATCTCAATACTGAAGGCGACATCTATTAGCTTGGAAGAAGATCTTATATCTTCACAGATCACACCGTGGAAGAACCGTTGAATTCCTTAACTATGTGATTTTCAAGCAGTGGCCTGGTTATTTAAGAAGGAAATGAAAACAATGAATTCTTTTCCTTCACGGAGGCAATCACCAAAACATTTTTGAAACATGAGTAGGTAAATTGTATTCATCAAAATCAATATCACTTATTTTTTTATTTGTTTAATGTTTCGTTAGGTCATTCATAATTCCATACAAAATGGAAGGGAATCAGACTTCATTGAGATAATTTGAACTTGATCCCTTCCAAAATGTTAGGAAACTCAAATGATAAAAGACAATACACTGATAATCTAGAAATAAAAACAAAGGTTTACAATGCCATGTCCTGTGATGATAAGCCATATCGACAGATTTATGGATTTTCGATCAAATTGAGTTTGGGAGGAAATCATTCTTGGTTTCTTGATTTTCTTTTGTGCTCTTCGATTCCTTGGAGCTTCTTCCATGAAAAAGGCTAAGAACTACGAATGAAACAGAGGATATGCTTCTTTTAATCGAAATGAAGTTTAAATAAACAACTTGTCTAATGTACTTCCTGCCGATTGATTTTTCATTTTTCCAGTTCGCCTTGGAATTTATCGGATCTCAGAATTATTTGCTTATTGAGTATAATCACCCCGATTCGAGAAACTCGCTATTGAATGTTTCACTCTGGAATTAATTCACCCGGCAGTTATTTCCCTCCCGATATTTAGAGAGGTCGAGTTTGAAACCCTTCGTTAAATAGGGTGAGGTAAAAAGCATAAATGAAAAAGAGTGTTAATTAACTTCTTCCTTTTGTCTTCTGGGAAAACTTTTCCTCGTCTCCATGAAATGAAGCACACTCAGCGCCTAAAGCGAACCTCTTTAAAAGCGTATAGACTAACTTCAGAAGAGGCTTCATTTTGAGAAGAGGTCCCTCGATATATAACAAGTTGAAACTGAAACACTCATTCAATATGGAATCAAATATCTTTGAAAAATTTTAATGTACTCCGATCAACATAAAATTTTCTCTGATCTCGTTTTTAGAGAAGAAGAACGCTGTTGCTTGCTTTGTGTGAAAACTAAAAGTGGAAGAATTGTAGGAACTGAAAAGATTTAGTTTTTCATATTTTTCGTCACATAATCTCGAAATTCATGTAAAAATTCCAAATAACTTATGTTTTGGTATTTCGTTTTTATCTTTCACAAAAGAATTTTTTCTTTCACGGAATTTGCTGAAAACTCACCTGATTTTTTTAAATTATATTAATTTCTTCACCATACACATTTAAAAGGACAATACCCTCTTTTTCAAAAGAGACGCAGGCTTCTGTTCGTTGAAATCATCACTTTTTGATGGCATGAACAAGATAAAGATTACTACGATATGTCGTCCGAAAATGCGAAGAACTTTTATAGCAGCTGTAACATTTCAAAACTTGGCTAACAGGATCACATTCACTTTTATAGATTCTTTCAAAATAACATGAAATTTCACGTTTTAAGAGTAATTCAAGTGTAAATTCATTGTTTTTTTTACTATGTTTCTGGCAGCATCATCATGGAGTTTTATAGCCAGTTTCACAGATCCATTAGAATTTTTCGCATTTTCTAAGGAAATTTACCATAGTAATGTATATACGAAATACAATACAAATACTATATTTCAACGAACAAAAAGCTCACCAACTTCTTCAAACAAGCAGATATTTCGAAGTGACATTTTTCTTTTTGGCTGTTTTTTTCGATATTTTGCCAAGAAGTAGAAAAAAAAATCCTAGGCAATAAAATTCAGTAGGTTTGGACACTTTTTCATCAAATTTCTAGAACATTTTTTTTCTGTATGATAAAAATAAAAAACCAAAAACCAGGTCATTTGAATTTTTCACTTGGAATTGAGATTATGTGAAAAAAGTACGGTTTCTTCAATTTTTCCCTTCAAGTTATCTCTATAAAACATTTTTTCAACGGAAATTGAGATTTTTACCATGAAAAGCTCACTTGTTTCTATTACCAGACCTATGTTCGACTGTGATTTATTTCGTCTTTCATTTTTGTTTTATTCTATTCATTTACTTTTCACTTTTCACAAATCTAAAAGTCTCCCGAACTAGTCAAATTTAAAACTTATGTGGAATGATGATACAAACACAATAATGATTGAAAGAAATGGGGATTGAGAAAAAATGAAGCAAACCTCAATGAGGAACTGTTAGAATAACTTAACTTCTATTCTTTTTGAAGCAGCAATTCACGTGAATTCAAAAGCTTCTTTCGCCACTCAGTGTCGACGCTCATGTTTGAAACCAAATAGGTATATCGGATTTCCTGACGTTCCGTTCGCGTGTCTTCTGCAAAATAAAAAGCGAAGCAGCCTCGTTTCGCTACAAGCTGTCCTTACCTACTTCACGAACAGACCAATGTAGTATTGTAAGGCTGATTGGCGTCTCAACCTCTGGGAGATTCAATATTCCGTGACGGTTTCAGACAACGTGGAGTACATGTGACAAGCGACCTAATTACCAAATTTATCGACCCAACTAAATGGTATTGGCGTTGGAGTAACATTGTGGTTGCCCAGTTAATACCTCCGGGTGTTGAAGGGTCATCCGCGCTCGTTCTATTTTGTTCACGTGAAATTCGTGTTTTCGATTGGTTTTTCGATTACGATTTCAAATTGATGGCTTCGTGACGTCGACATCAATTTTTCGTGTTGTTTTTGTGTTCCTTTGATCTGCTGGCCCATCTGCGAATGAAAATCGAGTTGATTCGGTTCTAATTAGTCGAACGCTTCTGAATTGACCACTTCCCTACCATTCGAATTTTTGTCCCTAAAATTGATATGTTTCAATCTCCTTTCAGAGTGTTCAGAGAAGTCGTTCTATATAAGTAGATATATCTACTTGAAATTTAAAAACGAGGTTTGAAGAACCTCATAATATGTCTACTAGAAATGGCGTTCTGTTAAAAATAGCTGTGATTTTGATTTGTGTCATTTTATTTTATACTAGCTGGCCCGGCGAACTTTGTTTCGCCTCAGAGATTCATAAAGTTGTATCAAAAAAACTGGTACTTTTTCAAGTAGGAGGTGAATAAGACAAAATTAAATTACAAAATATACAAAAAAATTAATTACATTGAAAGAGGTAGGTATGTACATTGTTATTTACATGAATAGACTCCACTTTATTCAAGCGGTACCTTATTATTATTTAAAAATTGTCTCATTGTTGTACCTTATGATGACCACATTTTCAGTTTTTTCGTCATACTCAAAATACACAGTTTCTATTGCAGTGACATCAAGAGGCGTTGTAGAGAATAGGGATCTGTTCAAAACATTTCGTTATGAAATTTTCTGTAGTGTTCGGAAGAAAGAAAGGTGTGATAACACATGGACTCAGATGCGTTAATATTATCATTAAATGTAGTTCACCGAATTTATATCAAATAAAATACTCATACGAAAACGCTATCAACCTCAGCGACATCTACTGGCGTTATTCGCAAGAAGAAAAGTTATTTCCTACTTTTTTCCATTTCATCAAATTTTTCATTATTTCAATGTATTTTATGTTAACCTCACCGTAGAAGAATCCAACAAAAAAACTTTCATAACAAACAGTTCATCCAATCTTGAGTTATAAATAGTGTAACCAACAATATGGCCGACTGAGTTTTATATATGTATTAAGATTTAAGCAATTTCAGTCATGGTAGCATATCACATCCTGATTTGAACTTTATTATTACAGAATGCTTATATCTTATCAGTAGATAACTTCTTTTGTCTCAAGGACGGAAAATTTTCAGACGTATGACTATTCCTTCCGCTTCATCATGAAGTTTTTTCAGTAAGAATCCTTCCAATTGAGTATATCTCAATGTAGGTACTTTTATCAAAGTAATCGACTGTCTGTAATGAAGAGTATGTTGTAGAATATTCATTTCTAGTGAAAATAAGATATGTATCTGTATATATACATTAAAAAAAAATCTGCATAGAAGAACTCAAATTGGTAATCATCGAAATGAATGCCAATTCTAAGAGAGAAATCTGTGCTCCCTCTTGAAATGAATGAGATTTAAGTAGTGGCTCTATTCAGGGACCGCTTGCTAGTTTCTTGAAGTGATGGTAAAAGCCCAATTCTTTTTGCAACTGTGAAGCCAAGTGTTTTTGAAAAAAAATTCTCTGCCCTTACTAAGGCCACACCGGTAACATTTTTGAAACATAGCAGAATTCAGAACATTTATGAAACAAAAAATAATTCAAAAATGTTTTCGGTGTGGCCCTCGTTAAGGCAAAGAATTTTTCAATATCTTATCTTGCCCCACCTCTCGGATACAAAATGGCGAATGCAACAGTTTCGGTTAACTTATACGTAATGTTTTCTTTCATAAGAATAATACTCCCCAGACATCAGGATAACCTTATTAAATTATTGATTTCATTAAAGATTTGTGCAAATTTTCGAGGTACTGAAAAGCCTTAAATTTGGTTAAAAAACCGCTTTGGAGGGATATAATGAATGAGCCAATCTGATAAAAACGCATTCGATATACCTAATTATTAGGTTCTTGTAGCCCTGAAGTGCTCTCACTACTGAGAAGGTTTTCACTCTCTCTTATCACGGATATATTACGAATACTACAATTCTACTATTAGTAACAGTTATTTTTGGCCAATTAGCAAATGCCATGAACAATAAAATGTTTATAGGAATTGAACAAGCAGAAAATTCTTCATGGTGCAGTGAAAATTCGATTTGGAAAGCATGAAAGAACTTCAATAAGTTAATGGTAGCTATAAATAACGGACAATTAATTTAGTCAAAGAAATAATTTTCTGATACGATATGAATTTTTGTTAGTATTGAACAACTTTTTGCTGAAAACAACCGTCTAATATAAATTTTGTTGTGAGCTGTATGTTTTATTGTCATTATATGAATATCGGACTGTTTTTGAGTTTTTTTTCTGTAAATTTATGATAGATATATGCAAAAAGCAGCGCATACAGATTGAAAAATCTGAGACATTTTCTAATAAAAACAAAAATTTCGGGGACCAATAATGTAAACAAAACATAAAATACATATCATATAGGTACGAATTCGTTTCAAACAGATTAAATTAATCATTTACGATGTAAAGTATTAAATCAACTATGAACATGATTAATGATATATTTATATTATTAATTTTTGTATTTTTCGTTTCAATCGGATGATCTGTGAAATCATATCAATTGATAACAGAACGTACCATTGCATCGTGAGGTGCAAGCAGCAAATCACCTTTTGTCAGAAAACTATTTGTTTTTTAGCGGACGGTAGTTCCATTGAAGATTTCGATAAAATACGTCCGTCACTATGCATAGTTAATATCGATTACAATCGAGAAGTAATTAAAAAAATTTGCAAGCTTCTTCATAGCACAAATAATCCAGTATAATTATATGAACTGTTTTAATACGAAAGAATGCGTAGATTGACGTTTTGAAATATTGTTTTTCAATCATCCATTACAAATGAGACTGTTATGTTAGCAGATTACATTTTATACTCTTTGTGCTTTGTTCTGCTGACATATTCCTCATTTCTCATAACTCCAATGAAAGTTAATAAATATATATATATATATTCTTATGAAAAAGAGAGCTAAAATAATACATTAAATGTTGAAACAAAAAGTACCTAAGCTGAGGTAAAAAAAGAACGGGGTATCATAACATTCTTTGTATGATACTATAGAATCATACGATACTATCAACACTACTATCATACGATACTATACAGCCAGGGGAAAAAACCTCAGCCGAAAAAACCTGCCTCCCCGTAAACAAAATAACATAAAATATCAAATATCAGGAAAATCTTGAAAGACATCAGTGTGATCATCTTCATGTTATCCGTCGATGGGCTCGGATGCACAGATTCTTCCCAAAACGACTCGTAATTCTTAACCTGAAATGAAAAAAGACAAAAGCAGAAAAGAAACCGATTATTCAGAATAAATCGAATGCATTTTGGAAATGCATTTGTTACTTTAAAAAACATCAACATTAAGATTTCTTGGCCAAATAATGTTCGGAGGTTTATAAATATTTATGACAGAAATGTCACAAAATTTGAAAGAAATGAAAAAAAAAAAAAAAAAAACTCCATCAATTTCCCCTTTCCGAATCTGTTGAATGTTACGAAACTGATAATTTTTCAACATAACAAGCTAAACTTGTAAAAAATCAATTAATACATAACCTTTCAACTGTCCTCTTTCACGAGGATTTTTTTTCTGTTGCCGTGTGGGTTTCTTGCAGAAGAATCTCTTTGATACCATGTTCATCAGCTAATTTGGAGACGTAATCACACTTTCCTTTCGAAATTCCTTCGATATTCAAATTCAAAATCCACAAATTGTTGCTCTCTGGTCGTGAGGGTTTTTTCAAACCAGATACGACCTTCCAGGTGATGATTTTTCGGCACTTCAGATGTTTGAAGACCGCTACGGGACCCCAATGAAAGGCAATCATCTCCCATAGATAAACCAAACATGTTATAACACAAGAAAACAGAATATTTTTCAGGAGCAAAAACTAAAGACATATTACGAGAATTGTCATTCTGACAATAAATAAAAAATATTAACTAAATACAAAATCTTTTTTCAACTGAACATTATGTAATATGTTCTGAACACGATTATATCAAGCTGTGAACCATATTAGAACTATGATTTTATATTGCTAGGAGATCATACTTCAAATTGTTCATTAAAACTGGAAGTATCCAACGTAAAACAGAGTTCAATCCAATCTGGTGCGGGATGAGTTGAAGAGCTCTTATGCGTCTAAATTACTTTCTGTTTGTGGTTGTTGGCTGTAGAAACGTCTGATGGCATTTTTTCACACTCTCTAATATAATGAAACTGAGAGAAAATGAAAGAACTCTGTGAGGGCTGATTCTGAATAGGAATGCTCATTTCTAATAGGCAGTAGAACTCTATGAAATAATCTTTCACCTGAAATCGCTTTTATAAGATATAACATAAGCTATAATTCCTCTAAATCGAAAACAAGTACGTGAACTTTCTAGCAAGAGTCGGTGAAGACATTGAACCTAATTTCCCATGATTCTCTCACAAAAATCAGGTCGTATGTTCAAAATTGATCTGTGAATTGTCTGAATGATTGTTGTCAACGAATGACTAATTGTAACCGTAAAAAAAATGGAATGCAATTAATTCGGAGAAATTGATTCTTGATATTCTAGAGGTTTATCACTACTCCAAATATGGATATTGAGCTTGTTTATCAGAAATGTGTTCAAACAAATTTGTATGGATCTAATGCAAATAATTAGCAGAAATTAAGATTCTTGATATTCTCAAGGTTAATCATCACTCCAAATATGGATATTCTGTTTGTTAATCAGGATTGGGTTCAAGCAATCTTTTCAAACAAGGCGTTTTCGTAAAATTTGCCACAGATACGCCTTGCAGATGTCTAGTTTCTAGTTCTTGTGGACGATGAGAATTCAATGAAAATTGGTCTTCACCAACTATTTCACGTACGGCAGCAATATTCTCTTCACTTCTTGCATTTCCCTGTCTCATTGGCACTGCTGCATCATGAACTGTAAGTTTTGTATCAAACTTCTTCACTAAACTTTCGATCGTTTTTTCATGTGAACCTAAAGTTAGAGTCACGGATCAGGATTTTTCATGATGAATTTGGATTACTTGTGAACGTTTTTTAATCGTGTGTCTTTTCTTGATCAAAAAAAGGACATTGACAAAAACAACTTAGGCCGCTCAATTCAGCGAGAACACCTCCTGAAAGTATAACTCCTGAAGATGCCAGACACTTGAACTGGTGGAACATCGAGAATAAACAACAAACCAAGAAACAAGTGACATTGAACGATGGCCACGAAAGCCTCAACTAATGTCACATATAAAAAATGGGCGCCATGCGTGAATATTCTCAATTTGCAAATGGGGCATCAATTATCTGCCACTAGAGACTGCCAATGTAAAAAAAAATTATTTTGCTGATTAGGATCCCGAATACAATGAAAAATATTAAAAATCAGAAAACATTAAATCAATATCTGAATTAACAGAAAGTGGCGTTCGTGTCTTTTCTTGTTCGTGGAATCTGATATTTCAAATATTAATTTCGATTGATATGTTGCATGAAATGATATGATTAATCTTGTCTGTTCATTATTCAGTCTATAACTTGCTGGAAATATTCTAATTACTACGAATGACAGTGCCTATTATACTTTTTGATTGATGGGGAAACACATAATATGACTTTTTCTGTCTATAACCTTTTTCGAAATTGCGTTCATGCATCGAATAGAGCTAAATATTGGGTGAAATTTTGTGTACCTACTTAAAGAGATATTACATGAAAAGGATTATATATAACAGCACTCATACAATGATTAGGGTTGAATGAATATACAAAAAAAAAAGAAAATCGATTAATTAATCTATGAAAGTCCATTGTTGAAATTTTTTCTCGCAGGCTACATGTTTATATTCACTATTTTCCAGTTAACAAAAGAATGAATGGATAAAATTATTCAGAATATACAAAACACAATAATTATATAATTATAGATTCTGGAGATAGTTAGGAAGAGATATTTATTGGTGTCTCACAATACAATTTTGAAAATCGGCGAATAGACATTCACCAATGAATTTGAGTGATACTCATAAATTCCAACAATGATCATTGGTCCTAACAAGTATAAATTATCACAAGTGAAAATCGAAAAAAAAATCTAACAATCAACCAGTTCCAATAAGTTTGGGCTGATACCTGTTATTTTGATAAAATTCTTCGATTTTAATTTTGCTTAAATAGTATAACTATACAGGGTGTTTCCTTAACATGCGGCAAAAATTCAGGGGGCTGTTCCTTGGACTATTCTAAGAATATTTTGTCCTTTGATGATTTTTGAAAAACCTCTTTGTTTCGAAGATACAGGGCAAACAAAATTTTAGATAATAACATTTTATTATGAAAAATTACATGAAAATTTAACTTAACCTACAAAAACTGTTGAAAATGACCACCTCCAGCCAGCATACAAGCATCCAATCTTCTCCTCATTGACTGCCGAAAACACTAGGATCATTTCTTATTAAGTTACACCCAGCAATGATGAAAACCGTGTTTAATCTGTATTCCTTTACCATCTGAACTTATCAATTTTAAGTCAAAAAACTGGCCGTTTTTTATAGTTGTCAAACACATTTAAAAATAAATTGTACCTACTTAGTAAACATAGTGCGGTACGCATTTTTATTTATACTATTATCAATTTTAAAAATATGAAAAATGTTGTTCGCCCTGTATCTTCGAAACAAAGAGGTTTTTCTAAAAACATCAAAGGACAAAATATTCTTAGAATAGTCCAAGTAACAGCTCCCTGAATTTTTGCCGCATGTTTAGGAAACACCCTGTAGAACTATAAGTTAAAATAAAATTATTGTACTCACTTGAACAAATGAATATTTTGTATCTGGAAATGTTGTATCTATTCGTTCATCGCCAAATTAGTTAGACGTTTAGCCATTTATTGTTGTAACTTGGCACAATTTAAAAATTTATTCGGCGGACCCCGATCAAATTATATTTCAATTAATTGCCTAAACAACATCACCTCACTGAAACTTCGCAATTCTCATTCTTCATCAGTTTGGTGAAAATAGTTCGCTAGCTACGATGCAGACAATTAAATTTCAGTCCCATGAATCGGTTGATTTTCAAGTCATAAAATATCATATGTTACCTGCAGATGTAATTGAAATATTGAATTTCCAATCATCATTGAGACAGGTGCCAAAAGGTTAATACATATTTTATTTTCAGAGCATAATCGGTGTTGCAAATGTTTGCCTTTATAATGAATAAGCAGAATATTGAAATATTTTTCAAGGTATATCCACATGAAGAAAAATCAAGTGCAATTTCAAAATATAAAGAAAGGAATATATATAATTATGTAGACATGTTTGCCTATTATCATTTATACTGAAATTACTGCGGGGAGCATTTGACAATCACAAACACACGATTCGTATGTGGAAGTTCTCCATAAAACAGGATAACATCAGTAGGAGGAAAGTTAATAGTTGGACTTTCCGCTTGATGCATTTAGGATGACCCCCTAGAAGAGCATGTTCATTCGTTATCGTGCGAATTCCTGCCAGAGACACTTGGAAAATTTACACCTTCATGGTTACGATAAATCTCAAAGTTGCGTGATAGTGTGTTCATTTCGTTGTCTGCAACATTGTTATTTTATGGTGAATAGAGTATTTTTCTTTTTAGGATCTATAATATATTATTGAAACTAATTGAGAATATCAATGTGATTCATTGAAATCGAAATTTTTATTTCTCGTTGAATGTTCATTTCTTCTTCGATTTATTACTGAAGAATGATATAAACTTCAATATACTTTGGACAATATTGATCAAGAGAGATGAAAGGCAATAGAGTATCTGATCTAGGAAAACCATCCTTAGTTATAAGCTGCAGCTTTTCAGTCAATCCGAAGTAACCTAGTGCCTTATCCGCTTGCAATCCAGATTGGATTTTACCATTCATTCAGTCACTATGCTCAAAATGATTGAAAATCGATATCGAAACATGAATTGGCACTCTGAGTTGATGAATGAAGACCGACTCAACACAAAGTTTGCTCCGAAATACTAATATAATTATTTTGGTACATTTCCATTCGAATCAACTTGGGTGTGACTGGGAGTTGGATTGATGAACGATGTATTTATCATGTTTGTCATGAGATGTCTTTTATTTTCAATATTTTCGGTATCTCATGCACTGGGTTATTTTTAAGGGCCTCGAAAATTATTCGGAATGCTTGAAGTCAGAAGATCTAATTAAAAAAAAAATACAAAACAGGATCTCAAAAAACCTGTGTTTTTACAAGACGAACTGACAATTCTGAATTTGATCTTCTACTTCTACTGTGTGCAATAAAATTCAACCTTGATATTTGATTTTCATTACTGCCTCAGGGAATAGATATTGCGGGTTTCGCAATATGTAATTGTTGTATTAAGAGCCATCACCCATCTCAATTTACTGATAACTCATCGGATAATCAAAGAGTGTTTCCCATATGAATATGCAAATATACGAGGTATAGTGAAAGAGCGATCGGAATCTGAATAATGTAGTTCATGTGAGTGTTCATTGATCCTAATATGAGGCTTTGAAAGTATCTATATGCAGGGTGTTTGTTCTCAGACGAGCTACCCCGTGTGTTTCTTATGCCATATCCCGAAACACGTAGAATGATTTTGTTTGGGAGACAAAAACCTTGAAGTGTATTCGAGCATCAAGCCCATTTTTACTGAGCTCCTCTCGAACTTATAAAATCCTAAAAAAATTACATTTTTGAGAAAATTTGATTGTTTTATCATGCTAACAATGAAAAAAATCAAAATCAAATCAAATGTTCAAATTTTCCTCCATTGACTTCCAAAAAAAATCTTGACTGAAAATCGTCTTTTACATGGTTCAGCATAATTGGAGTTATTTGACGAGAATGGTTCAAAACTACATTTTTCATATGCCGTTGAAGACGCTTCCTAGAAGGATCACTCAACCCTTCTCCTGTATTCGATTTTGAGGGGTTGAAGCGGATCGTCTTAGAGGGTATCTCGTTCAAGCCTCAAATATACGTCAAAAGATGTCGCCGAAGAAAGTCATTCGACGTGTTTCGGTAAATTTTTTCAATCACTATGGGATAAGAAATATACGCGGTGGCTCGTTTGAGAACAAACACCCTGTTTATATGTGTCTGTTGTTTTCAAACTTGAACTCAAGAATTTTCGAAATTATATCTATTCGTAATTAGTGGTAGAGGCTATAAATAATTTTCAAATGAAGGAAAGTAAACACTTACTGGAAATTTCGATGTTCATGAAAAAATTTTTTTTCGGTGGATATGGGTTCTAATTTGATTATTACGGTATTTAATATCCATTTTCTTTGAAGATTTTCGAATAGGATAACTTAGTTTTATCAGAATTATTGAAGTCGAGTTAATATTGTTTTTTTGTTATTGCAGACCCAACATTGTGGAATTAAACCAAAATTTTTCCTCAGAGTAGATCTCTCTCTCTTACTAGAATTATTGAGAAATATATCACTATTGGGAAAAATCGTTCCAGATTGTCCTATTAAGAGTGAATCCTTGTTATTATCAATTTATCACTCTGATATCATTCAGAGATTAATAGAACAATTTAATTTTTTTCGTATATTATGTTTCCCATCGCAATTGAAGCCAATTGATTCAGTTAATCCCGGAATGAGTGATCCATAACATAATATATAACATGTTAAATCGGATTATCGTTATTGAATTTATTAAATGAGGCAATATCGTCTGTTTTAACGTGGAATCGCTTTGGCTTTGAATCATCCAGATGAACAACTTTTCTTTATTCTCAATTATAAGTGTTGAAGTTAGTTCTCGAACGTAAAAGTGAGTGGAATTATTTGTCCGTTTCTTAAACTAAATGATAGACCATTTTATCTCTAGTGAGTAGGGACAGATAATGTAAGGAGTTCATCATCAATAACTGTTACGAAATTTTAACCCAGTTTTTTTAAATGCTTTAGTCTTATCAATTTGGTTGAGGAGTTCATCTTACTCGACCTGAATCATTAATTGCAAAGTGAACACCGACAGAAATAAAACTTGAAGAAGAAACGAAAGAATATCTGTGAAACCCGAGATAATACTCCCCGACAGAACGATTTCAGATCTCTGAGTTTGATTTTCGTTTTGATAAAAGCCACTAATCCAGCAGAGAAGTTGAAATGAATATTTCAGTAACTCCCTACCGGCCGAGCTTTCCCTCATGAAAAATTGATGTCACCATTCTCGCGATTCGAATGGTTTTCCCACTCATTTATTTCAAACGTTCATCCGAGATAGAAAGAAAAATAATTGATTTTAGGATTAGATGTTTACGCGTTTTTCACTCGAATCCTTACATTTGCTATTCGCATTGATAGAACAAACTGAGTAAATCAATTCAATTTGAATTTCAAGTACAAGGAGTTAAGAGAATATAAGAGAAAATCTTTTCAATTTATTTTCACGATTTTGCTGCAGAAATATTCCAATTGTGACCGATAAATTGCATGCGCTTTCTGTGAACCGACGAGGTAATTTCATTGAAAATCAAACTAACGGTCACCTCTAGGCAGATATCTGTTGATTAACAATTATGAACTGCATTATGTACACAACCCCTCAAGCAAACACCCCTATTACTCAACGAGTAATAGATCTTCTTGTAACCACTGAAATCTGTCAAAATATCAAAGTAGCTCAACTCTCAGAAATTCTTTCTGAATACAACCTTTCTCAAATCATTTAAATTCTTGAACAAATCATAAAACCTGCAGCGATAATTGTAAAATTCTGAAAAAAGAGTTTAACCGTTGATCGTGCAAGACAAACAAAAATCAAAGGAAGAATCATACGAAACCTTCGTCAAATTCAATATAAAGGATAAACATAACATTATCGTAATTTGAGGACCTTTTATGTTCATTTCAGTTCAGGAGAACACTAAATTTCCGAACGATAAGACCTAGAGTACATAGGATGATCTACAAACTTCAGTCTTAATTATTTTACCCATGTAGATCTGACGGAAACTGGCTGTCTCTCTTTATCTGAAAAATCGAGCAAAAGGTACCGATATTTCTGTCAGAAACATCCTCATTTGAAAACAACAGTGTATTTACCCGAAGAATAAAGAAAAATAAATATTATTTCAGACTATTTATACTGAGAGAAGTCACGAAATTCATGAATAAAAAAAGAAGAATATTCTATTTTCGAGATTCTTCGTTGTTCCAATATGGAACTAAGATTCAAATGGAACTCTCACGTTCCATGCTGAGATTAATTTAAAACTGAACATTTTGTGCCCGAACGAGAATAATTCACTTCGACCTAAGATCTCTAACGATGTTTTTCTTCTCATAAAAAAATGGACTCATCCAAGCATTAAACCATCGGTTTTCAAGCTATGAAATGAAAATAATTTCTTTAAATTGATGAAATAGGACTGGATGCGTATATAAAGTGAAATGAAAATTGTTTCTGAGAGTTTGTGTCACAATAAATAATGGTAACTGAGTGGAAATTTTATATTAATTTGTACCTTATTGAAAATAATATATATGTGGGATTTTTTCTGGTTCTAGAAAATAACTATTAGGCACCAGGTAATTCGAAAGAATGTTTAATGAATAGAAGAAAAAACACTGACAACAAAGATTTTTAGTTTAAAGTTACTGAACGCACTTCTATGTATATTCAATCAGTTTTCTTCTAATGAACTAGCTTCTGTCTATTCCGCTGAGTCTGAGAATTGCGTTTCAAGATAACGTCTTACTTTTCCGACTTGTGCACATCCAATCTCGAAAATTCTCGTCTAATGGGTTTTTCTGAACTGAATACATACATTGTGACCTTCTACCCTTGATCTCTTTTCTCCGCTAGACCTAGAATCGCTCAAGTTATCGCATTCCCATGAGTCTCAACTAGAAGAACATAATACCGTAATAATGAAGAAATATAAATTTAATAGCTGACATCTCATATGCACTTTCATTATTCTGAGTATAACCCCTCCAGGTATAACGCGATACTCAATCTGAAATCCTATTTGAATGAGAACAGCCGCTTCTACTGGATTGTTTGATGTTGGTTCATATCAGTTACGTATTACATCGAGATCTTCCTCCGAGTAACTCGATATTGTGTGACGCATACCAGCGACGATAAATAATTTATATCTGAATGGGACCATCACGAGAACAGCAGTAATTATTGAATTAGTATTGGCGTATTTCACCCCACAAAATATCGCCAGAACATGCATAATTAGGCCTTCCAAATTTAGACGTTCGGGTGGAACTTCAGCAACCATTAATTTATTGTTTCGTTATTTCTTGAGTCTCCTTTACCTAGACAAGAGTATATGATTGATGATATATTTGAGAGTGAGTATAAACGATATTTGCTCATTATTTATAGTAATTTTCCCGATGCCCCACGTATTGAGAGTACTTAAACTGCCAAATCTTAAAAATAAGCTTTTCGAAATGAGTGAGTTAATAAAATAATGTGACTATCTGTGTCATATATGAATGGAATAAAGTCATCCTTTACTACAGATCGTTTACACTTGATGAGCAGAGGAACAACACAAAATCATAACTACAATGTAAAGAACAACTTAAAAGTTTCCGAATATAAAAAAATGTAGTCATAGAAATGGATTATTTTCAGTATATTTCACAGGTACCTATAACACATATCATCTTATGAGATAACATGGACATAAAAAATTGGCTCTAGATTCTTCACAATGAATTGAAATATGATCAATTTAATTCATTTTGATAGATAGTTTTTCATGTACTACATATAATTTTTTATTTTTCTTATCATTAATTTTCAAAGTATCATATATTAATAGTATATTCTAAAACAAGTTGCAGAATGAGCTCCTATTACAACACGAATGCGATAGCATGAGTGTTGGAAATTCCTTCTGCAACTAGTATTAGAATTATACTATAATTTCGAAAGAAATTAAAAAAACTCGTTGCAGAAGGCAATTCCACCATAGATTCATTGGAATTTCGCATTTGTGTTGGAATAGAAGCTCATTCTGCAACTTGATTCAGTATTCACTATAACAATCTATTAAAATACGTTTCTATGGAGCGAAGAATGCATTTTACTTGTGATTTCTTTTTTCCTCATGTTTCGTAATTACTATTTTTCAGTATGGATTTTATATAATAAAAAGAATATTTGTGGGTTTTCTGTTGATGAATATGCAAACAAACAAGGAAGATTGTAACATTGTACTATGTATTGATTTAGAATTGTTAATCAATAAATGATACTTCTGGAAAGTTAATTTCGTGACTGTATAGTAACAAGATATAATCGAATTGTATAGGCTACTATTGGAATGTGAAGATGTGTTTCTATCTTATTCTGAAGCACCATAACCCCCTTTAAAAATCACGCTGAAGTAAAAATCTCTAATAAAACGGGTGGTTGAGTTTTATCCCTAGTAAATTTGTACTCCGCTGTATAATGGATGCTGAGGGGACTTCTCAAAATTTCGGGCTTCGAGCATCAACCGCATATATTTCATGTCATGAAAAAATGTTTATTGAAGCATTGGGGCTCCTTCTATAAAACATTCGAATAGGGTACACACTATTATCCTCAGGCATTTCGAGGAGCGGCTAATTGGACAGGATGTCTTAAGAAATAAGGACCTTGAGAGGGAGTGTATTCGACATTCTGTTGGAGAGAACTTGGAGTGCACGACAAGCCTTAATAAGATTACCAAGACAAACATCCAAGTTTTGTCACTATTGGAGCCTGTAATCATTAGCGGAAGTTTTTTATTAATGTCGCATATATGTTCAAAGCTTCAATTCTGTTCTTAAAAATATGATTATGAGTTTGACAGAATTTTTGTGGATTTTCCCGTTTAATTGAGTTTATCTCAAAAACTTGGAGTAGAAACCGTGAAAGCAGAATCTTTCTAGAACTAATTTCAATCGATATTATGATAATGCGGTTCTCCACAACTATTTGTCTCAAAGTTCAGACATACTGGCCATTATCCAAAAAGGATTCTTTCATAGTTCCATAATTATAATGAGAGAATAATTCCGAGCTCTTCAGAAGCGGTATGAATCTGATTGTAGAAAACTGCGCAACAACTGAAAGTTATATAAATCCCCTCTTGTGGGGAATCATGTGAGCTTGATTTTTTCTGCTTTTTTAGCATTCATCATATTATCTTGATTTTGGTGAAACTACTTTAACTTCGTTTCGTTCGAAAAGGAGGTCTGCGTATTTAATTTCACGAAGAGTTAATGGTATTCACCTAAGTTCAAGATCTAAAATCACTAATAGCTTGTACAACGTTATAGACTTACAAACTTCTATTGCTGCTTCAAAAATATACTAAACTCCATATACTACCGCCGTATAAGGTCTTTAGGACTGAAGAATTATCGATCCCAGCTTGTGTAGAGTAGTGCAAAGAATGACAACAATTTAATTTGAAATGGTATCGGGTCGTCTTTTGTGAGAAATTTCCATTTTCCATTTCATCGTTTACCATGGCCGTCTAGATCGCCTGATCTTTCTCCCATAGAGCATGTTTAGGACATCATGGCGCTCGGAAATTCACCCCAGTCCCCACAAACTTTGGGACCTCTGATACATGAAGTAAAGGTAGCTTGGGATAGTATTCCCCAAGAAGAAATAGATCATGTTCTTGCATCAATGCTGAGACGTGATGGGGACTGTATAAATATCCGAGGTGGACAAACACATTAATAACAAATTAAATAAAAAAAATTTAAACTCTTCGTTTCTTTCCCTGAATTTTAATTATTTACTTCTTGCTATACTATCTATGTTTTACCAAAAAAAAAACTTTTCGGATATAAACGAGGTTGGTGGTCATTCCTCAAAATATATGCATTCACTATGCTACACAGAAGTTTTGGATAATGAAAAATACCCTTTGAATTCAGGTCAGGCCACTGCTTACAAATTGGGAAAATTCATGGAAAGTGATTCCTAAAATAGGACTCTCCGAAGTCCGATAATAATTGAATTTCCTTGCCTAATAGAACGCATTTGAATGGCAAGTTGCCCATGGTGTGTTGCTGACAGTTTCGTATGAAATCGATAGAGAAGAAAATCGTTGGAAGAACTCTTGTCTGTTTATGCGGCTGAATCAATAATGTACCTCCATTATGCTTACAAGTAAAATGGGAGTATATCATCGCATGATGGGTTTAGAATATTTCGACGAACAAGTTCTATCTGCATGTTTGCATTCCGTCAGTATATCTGATTGTAAATGTTCTATGCCGACAATTGGTTGTCATCAACACAGCTCGACTTGAATCGCACAAAATTCATCAAATATTTTCATTGTAGAAAGTAGTTTGAAAAATTGGAGTTAGTTTTTATATTCAATTACCCTTCGAGTTTTCTTGTAGTTTTTTTAGAACAATATTGAAACGGAAATAGTCATGTTAAGGTGCTATAGAAGCATATCATTTGTTTTTACCAGCATTTTGGCTGTCGTCGTTCATTCATTTTCGAGGTTTCGATTGTCTGGCATCTTTGGCAGCTTCTGGAAGAATAACTCTTGAAGATGCCAGACACTCGAACTGGCTTAATAAACTCACTACCTATAGGAGTATATTTTGATGAGATGAAAATATATGCTCTTCCTAAACCTCTGTCACCCTGTACCACGAACTTTTCGTTACTAATAAATTCATGGTCAATAATTTTCGAGATTTGTATAGAAAATAGTCACAGTGTATGAAAACTTTTTAGAAAATTTCGGATCTTGATAGTTTAAACTTGGATACTATTCGCATTGCGAAGCCTCTACTCAATATTAGTAAATTAATATTAATATTTCATCCATA
The DNA here is from genome assembly GCA_038502775.1 of Hippodamia convergens. Classification (NCBI taxonomy): domain Eukaryota; kingdom Metazoa; phylum Arthropoda; class Insecta; order Coleoptera; family Coccinellidae; genus Hippodamia; species Hippodamia convergens. Next base: position 12,348,357 of record CM076611.1, on the reverse strand, counting down.
TTTCTCTCGTTTGCGTTGTTTGATAAGTTTGAAATTTGGATTTTCCATTTTCCTCTAATATTACAGTAAAGCCTTATAAAATTGTTAGTTTATAACAAGTGTGTATTCATTGAGGATGGATTGAGATAGCTACAATTCGCATACTTCATTTCAGAAGAACTCTTTAAATAAAACTGTGTATGCAATAATATACTCATAATATAATTCAAAATTCAAAACATGACTGTCCAGAGCAAGTGAAAAGATACCTATTGCTAAAAACAGGCATATTATATCCAACAATTATTTTATATTTCAAATCTAATATCTTTTTCCAGTTGATTTGCGACCATTTTATTCATCTTTAGTAAGTGTTCGATATCATTTCCCGAGTTCAGTTCAACCTCGCTTGTAACAATGTTACGATAACGTCAATCTCAACAGATAGATCATACATACCTATAACATGTTTACCCTCATTGTAAACTAAACATGCTCGTTCCTAGGGAATAATGAGTAGATTATATCCATCGGAAAGATAAATATTTGATTATCGAACGCTGTTACCAAATTCTCTCGTGCTAGAACGTGATTTTTTCCGCTGTAGGTACACAGAAATGTCTTCACACTATTAGATCGAACACGAGTTTTCAACTAATTCGAAAGAGGAAAAATTGAAGAACAGAAAAAGTCAACACAACGACAAGCCTTCCATGCCAATTGCTCATAAAATTCAGGGCTGATTACTGGACCAAAAATGAATGGCTCTTCTTACCATGAAACTTTTTCGAATATTGATTATTAACGAAGTTACAGGGTGTTCAAATTATATTTCATTCACAGCTTTTTTCACTATTATTTCGGAAGATCGTATTTTTGTGGCAACCATATACAAATAATATATGAAGTATTTCATCTTCGAAGTTAAAATTGAATCAAAAAGATTTTTCATTTATCGCATGCATGCAATGCTATTTTGCGTTTTTCTCGAAAACGGTTAGATTTATCGAAAAAGAAGAAGTAACTTAGAGAGTGTCCGTACATAACAAGGTGATTTTTCACTAAACTCCATCTAAAGATGAAAACAAAGAACCAACAATTTTTTACATTAATTTCGAGGTAATGTGGGAAGAGCGAGGGAAAGTGTCCTACAAATCTTGTAGATATTTTCATTACCTACAACTTCCATTAAAAATTTTTTTTTAGTTTTGTCGAAAATGGAAAAACTGACCGCTTCATACGATTAAAAAGTCCCCTTTTCGATCTCTGAACACCCGTTATCTGTATTATTCTTTTATTTTTATTACATTCCAATGATTTCAATAATAGTATAATTTTTTTTCCAATTTCTATCATTTTCAAAGACTTCACCTCTGATGTAGTAGTTTTCTTATATGGATAAAAAAAAGTGAGAAACTTTGCTCAGTTGGCTGAACTGGTTTCAAAAGTCGGAATAATTCTCTAGTGATCTCATATCCACCCGTGAAAGTCTCCATCATTAAAGTCTTCAATAGTTCATGAACTGGAAATATTACTTCGGATCATGCGAACGAATCGTAAAAGTTGCTTTATATTTTAGGACCTTCATTTAATTTATTGACTATACAGTTGATAGCTGCTAATATTTCGAATTAAATTGAAGAATTTTCAATCTGAGCTTACTGCGCAAAGTTCGCGTGCTTCATTATAATTTCAACATAATTCTATATAACAGATATGCAGTATAAATTTTAGTGGAAGCCAGAAACGCTACAGTCCTGCAGTAAATATTTCCAGTTGATTGGAAAATCAATTCAACTTCAATAAAGCCATTTAGCCTTAAAGCAAAATTCATGCATGAGTTTCTGTCGCTGTAACAGTGCACAAAGTGAGTTCTCAGTGTACGCACATTGTTGGGAGTTTCAATTGATCGATAGAAAAGATTTTCAGTATGCTAACCTTAATTTAGTCATAAAATTTGAGCAGTTAAAGAAATCGACCATAAAATATTCTGTCTTAGGAATTCTTGTGATCTCAACATTTTTCAAATTGAAAATTCCATTCCAAATTGTAATTTTTTGCGGTCTAATTCCCCAGCAAATAAAAACAGAATATATTCAATATTCCCCAATATTTTCAGGATTGAAATAATTCGTTCAATATTATATTATAGTTTGGTATCATACCACGTACAATTCATCATTAGATCTTCGAATTATAGCATTGTTTAAAATATACCAGATTTCTTGATAGTAATTATCACTAATTATCTCATCATCGAGTAATCAATTTGATTGGAGATGATTGCATTTGGATGAATAAACGAGCATAAAAGCTTTTGCTCTATCTCGAATAGATTAAATGCTATTACAATATTTACATCATAATTAGATTGATCCAACCTGATGTTATAACAGCGTTTTCATTATCGGGCAATATTCGAAATCAAGTGATCAATCTGATATTTTGCCCCCTCCTCATTCTAAATGAAATTTCGTATTAATCTTATGTACCTACCTATAAAATTTCCCCCTAAACAATGCTGAATAATTCAGCAATTCGAACGGTGGAAAGACAAAGAAACAACATAAAACTTCAGCCGATAATAAAACCCGAGAATAAAGACCAAGGATGAAACAAATGAAGTATATTCTCCAGATGAAAAATTTAGGTATCTACTTCGAAATTTCATAATTCATGTAGGACGTACTTGTCATAGAATGAAAACTTAGAGGAAATCTGCGGGGGAAATTCACGAACAACCGTTCCTGGATGTGAAAGAAACTGCCTAAGGCATTCAGTTATGCATCAGAGAACATAGGTTCGAGTTAGGTATACCCACTGAAAATCGAAATAAGAGTTGAAATTCGTATAGCCGCAAAGTTTATAAATCTCATTATTCGAGTTCTTGTTCAGCGAAGTGATTCTATATTTTTGAATGACTGCATCCATTGTTGAACTCAATGGATTTTGTATTGATTTCTTTTTTGAGGAAACCAATTTGCTTCAAGTCATCAAGATATCATTCCACACAATCCAAGAATTCGAAAAAAATTTTATTTCAGAAGAAAGATGTGTTAGATTCATGATAGATTTTTGTTTCCATTAACTATAGTATGAGTGTTATCAGAGATATACAAAATTAAGTCCTTTCTCAAGTACTGATTACTCTTAATGTTATTAATTCAATATCCCAACGGTTAAATGTTATTTTTCTTTTTTTTTGACCGACAGCAGTGAAATTGTGAACAGTTTTTCACTGAATGAGTTCGAAAATTCTTGGGGTTTTCTTAAAAAATTTGAAATCTCTTATGTGAATTAACATTTTGTAAGCCTTTCCTCAAAGAGTTACACGATTTAGGTTAAACTTCGATAAAAATATAATTTTTTTTATCACTGGAGAGTTGAAAAAACTGCGATTGAATTGAACACATAACACCTACTGAATTTTTTTGATTCCACCCACAGTGGATCCTTTAGCACAAGCTAATTTTTTCGATGGAAACCTATATTTTCACGGGCTCAGTACAAAAAAAATATTTGACATTGACAAATTTTGTCAAGTGAAGACTAGCTGAAAGGCTGCTTGTTTCACCCTTTCGAAATATTGCAACAACATTTAACAATATTTATTCACGTATTGGTAAGATATACCCACGAAATTCCATTTCTTCAACTTCAGTGAATTGAAGAAACAAAAGGAATATTTTTTTTCTTGTTTTGGAAAACATGTGAAGGAAGCTTTGTTTCCATGAACGAACCCCATTAACTTTCGACCTAGAATCACTCCTAACAACTTTTTCATTCGGTTACACCCAGTATATGCTTCTCATTCATCTAATAGGGTTCGATGGGAGCCAATTTACCGATAATCCACTTGGGACTTCGGTTTCTGGTCATCTGTCTTACACCCATATCACAGCATTATCCCATCGACCCCATTAGGATGCCCTATGGAACCTCACGTGGCTTTCGTGGTTCAACAATCAGACCTTATTCAAATTTGCTAAACCCTTGAATACATCAAATTCCATACTCAAAGGCCGAAGAACAAATGAGTAGTTCATATTTATTCAGGCCGTTTATTGTAGTTCTGAATGTGATCCTCGTGTTAATATAGGTCTGAAGATGAATATATACAAGGTGAGTATTTGACTTGTACAGGAAATCCCAAATTGCTTGATTTTGGCTGTTTCTGGTACTTCTAGACAAGATAGGTGAAAACGTTGGGCTCGATTTCCGTGAAAATACCAGAAGTGAAAATCGTTTCACGATATTCATTTGTTTTGAAGAGAGAAAAAAATGCGTTCGTATTTAAAATAAAAAAAATTGCGTTCTTCATCTAGAAAAGAAATTGAATATTGTTTCACATTTCTGGTGAAAAAGCGCTTCTAGCAAGTTTCAATCATTTTCAGATATTTCCGTTAATAAAATAGTTATGGCACATTTTAGAAATCAACAATTTTTCAAAATAAATAAAAAATGAAGATATCGTGAAACGGTTTTCATTAATGGTATTTTCACGAAAATCGAGCCCAGAATACTTTTCGAAGTTCTTGACTATCTGGTCCAGAAGTACCTAAAACAGTCAACATCAGGCAATTTGGGATACCCTATACATACATATTATTATATATAAACGTCAGATTCCTCAGGTAACAAGATTCTGATTCTGGTAGAAAAGATGCAGACTGTTGAAAATCCATGAAAAAGTTTTAAGCATACAATGTATTCAATATATAAATGATGATTATTGAACGAAATGATTTTTTATTGATGGGGTGAATCTTTCATGATCCCAAAATTTCACTTACATTTTTTATTCTTCATTAGGATCTTGACATATTTCAAGGGATCCAACTGTTGAAATTGAGGTTTTTGTGTTTAATCTAAAAAAAAAGGTGTAGTCTTTTTTCATCATTATTATTATCACCAAAATTGTCCATGAGATGAAGAGTGCTTTACAGAAAAAAGGTTACTGGGAGAAAAATTTTCAACCCTCGATTTGTTTTTCCATTTCAGAAATAGGTCTGGGTCACCTATGTGGGCACCGCTTGAATTTAATAGGTTCGCGTGTATACTTTTCTACTAAATAAATAGTTCCATTAGCTTCACACATCAACATACTGCAATATGTAGTTACAAATTTATTGACCTATCCTACCTACGTCACTAGTCTCAATTGGTAAGTCTATTCTAATGAATGTAGAACAAAAATTATAGACAAGTGTAGAGCTGAAGTTAATGTTTGACATTAATCATGAAAAATCAATCTTCATTGCGAGTGATGAACACGCAGATATATGCCAAACCGTGGGTGGGACTACTAGTTAGAAATTAGGTCTCTTTTTTTAATTTCAACTTGATCGATTTTCTGGCATATAACTCTATCTCTTTCATATTGGGCATGGGGTATTTTTATTTGAATATACAAGGTCAATGTTCTAAGTGGAACTAATACGTGCTGTTACAACTATTTGTTGTTATACTATTTTTCAACACGCTTTAGTCAGCTTAACCTGTACCTATGTACAGGGTGATTCACTTATCTTGGTAACCCCAATTTTCTCGAAAACGTCCGAATATTTTTTCATTCTGTGAATGACGTTTTGAACAAGTCAATGTCGACTTGAGATGCGCATAAAATTCTGCAGAATAATAAAGACGCCAGGCGTCGAGGCGCTATCAAAAATTTTTCTCCAGGGACATTCCTTTTTATCATGTCATTCGGAAGGGAATTTCATTCTGAACTTTTTTTCGAATACAATTTTTATCCATTTCTAACCGTCAGCGATCTGAAATTGTATTCGAAAAAAAAGTTCAGAAAAAATTTACCTTCGAATGACATGATAAAAAAGGTATGTCCCTGGAGAAAAAATTTTGGATAGCGCCGCGACGCCTGGAGTCTTTATTTATAATGCAGATTTTTATGCGCATCTCAAGTCAACATTGACTTGTTAAAAACGTCATTCACAGAATTGAAAAATATTCGGACATTTTCGAGAAAATTGGGGTTACCAAGATAAGTGAATCACCCTGTACATATTTTAACCGGTTTCAAACGAACAGATTTAATTCAAACTTTGTACATTATGTATATTAAGAATCGATGACAATACAATAATAATAAGACAATATAATTTAACAAGTTTTAATGTCCCTACTCCTACATAATAATTGCTCTTCATCGAGAATGACAGAAATTATTCATATAGCGTGAAAGGCTCTCGTAGCTATTATTCAGGTGAAGCGATAACATATTTATCCAAATGTGAAAAGTTTAACAATATACTGGATTTTTGAATCGAAGAAGTCAATTTGAGGAAATAACAGAATAAATTATTGAGAGACACTGATACCGGTGAATGAAGAATTCTATAGTGAACTTATAAATAGAAATCAATCGTAGCAATAATTCATCCAAAAATATGGATGATAATCATGCTTCTCTATCATTCAATTCTCTATCATTCAATTATTTCGCTATTATTGAATTCTATATTGTAAGAATATTTATTCAATATGATAGTGAAGGCTGATCTCCATTTTTGAACAAAAATTGATCTCGGTCCATACTAGAGTGAGACCAATCCTTCGCTCTTGTGAAAGCAGTTGCATTTCCTTTGAATATCAAATAATATCAAGATAATGACGGAAATGTTATGAATGCCAGAGCGGTATAAGATGTGAGGTCAACAAGGCAAGTTGCGGTTATACTGTTATACTTTCCCCGTAGCAGAAGAAACAATCAAGTACTTATACGATCTGGCCCTTGAGACGTGGCAGAGTTCATTCCTCTCCTATTTCGTCGACTTCATCCATAGTTGATAGTTTCAAGAAACTACTGAAGGTTCCCATGAAATTCAGAAAGTTTTCAACAAAAATGCATCTGAAATTATAAGACAGCTTATATTCAGCCTATTATTTTGGAATCTCGAATCTAGGGAACCCAATAATTTCAATATAGGATTGAGCTTAGATGATGACGAATGAATGCATAAATCACTAGATCATAATCTCGTCTTAAGACATGAAATTATGTATGAGATGAGTCAGAGAAAATAAAAATCAATAAAAACAATCATCAAAGGGAAAAATATCAAATTATCAAAAATAGATCTTTCACACCAGCCCTGAATTCTCTAAGATCTATATATCGAATATGGGAAGGTGAAAGTTTGAACAATTTTATGCTCTGATCATAGCGTCATTACGATTTTTTTTAAAGTTTTGGTGTGAACACTTTGCATGATAGATATGAAAGCTAGATAATTATGGGTTGCTGTTCTCTATCCTCTCAATATATCATAAGGTTTTCAGGATTGAAGTACAAAAGACAGCGTGATATTACTTTTTTGTGAAGAAACTAGTCTACTAGACTAGCGATGTCATGAAAAGCTAGTCTTACTCTAAAAATAGTGAAAAATGAACTTTTCAATTTACTACATTCTGTCTTTTCGATGTTACCTACAGGATAATATCTATGACATAATTTCACGAAAGAACCATGTAGAAAGTCGCACAATATTTGTTTTTGGAAAGAAGATGACTTTGCAGCGAACGACGTGAACAATTCATCTCCTAGGACGGTAATTGGTAAAAAGAAGGAATCACATTGGTCCTAGGCCCATTCCCTGCGGTACACCTAATTTCAGAGGACTCAGAAGTAAGAGTATCCCCGTCTTTGACATTTGCTGGTCCTGAGATAATAATAAGGTCAACTTCGAAATAAATCAATTCAAATTATAACTGTCCAAACAAACTTTCCATTATCATATAAAATTTCTTCCTTATATTGAGTGACAATAATTATTTTTCGACACTGTAGATATCTTTTCTATCTCTGTAAGGAATCAGAATTTTTATTGTTAACCCCTGAATTTGAGATTAGGATATATTCGAAATAAATTATATATCACAGGGTGTACCTACCAAGGTCGACGGACTATTAGGCGTTTCTGTAGAACTGGAATTATTTGAAATCTAAAAAATAAGATTACGATATTGTTCGACATCATCTACCCAGATAAAATATTCGGGGTGGAAATTTTTTTTTCTATTTTTGTTTTCGAATTCGATAGAGTATTCTATTATGAATACATTCGTATTCAAATCGTTGCGTTTGTCATAATACTTTCAAAAATATCTAGAAAAAACTGAAAAAAATTATCTTTCTAATCTAGATATCTTAAGCACAAACCGTCTTCACATTTTCAAAGTCGAACACCGTGGGTGGAAATATTGTACATTTTTAAAAGTTTGAAAAACTCGTCACAGTATGTATGTACCAACTTTTAGGTCAAAAATTGGGATCAAGGTTGGCCATAACTTTCGTTTTTCAACTCAGAACTCTACTTTTCATGATTGCGTTGGATTGTGCGAAGAATAATGATGATAATTTTTTCATGATCCTAAAATTAATAATTCTTGAGTTATTCAGGATTTCCTGATTTCATGTCGTAAGTAGCGTCAAATTCATAGAATCTATTTCATATCAACAAGTACCGTGATCATAAAAGATGAATTATTCCAATAACTCACTAGTGACACTCCTCTTTTCTGAATTCATTTATCATAACACGACATGAAATCGGAAAATTCTGAACAACTCAAGAATTATTAATTTCAGGAGCATCAACATGATAGAACATTATCATCCTTTTCCTTTCCAGAATCCATCGCATTCATAAAAAAATAGGGTTCATATTAGAAACGCAAAAGTTATGAGCCAATCTTGATCGCAATTTCTGACCCAACATTTGGAAGTCCCTGTGACGAATTTTTCAAAATTCAATGTGAAAACGGTTTGTGCTTGAGATATTCAGAATAGGAATAACAAATATGAGACCGAACTCTTATCTCCCTTTTTCCTTCAGTTTTTTCTAGATATTTTGGAAAGTATTTTGACGAAGAAGAATATTTTAGGTCGGTAGATAATGTCAAACAATAACATAATCCCAATTTTCGAATAGGTTCAGAAGCGCCTAAGAGGCCGTCGAACTAAGTACACCCTGTATATTTATGAAATTTGGAAACGCAACAAATTTCATTTCCGAAAGTACCTACACAACGAATACGTTTTTTTTTTTAATTAAATTACCTGTATGGTTTCTTCAAGCATAATAAAAAGATAAATGAGTAACAAAATGTATTATTTTTCGTAGTCATCAGAGATTTTCGAAGTTTCCAAATCGAAATGACCCAACCCTCGTCAAAGGTTGTCACGAACACTGACTTCCTCCAGACTTTGGGCTATGACCGACAAGGAGTAATATACTCCTTAATAAGACCTCATTGGAAATTTCACTAAAGAAAATAAAATCCCCACAAAAAGATTCTAGGGAATGAAATTTGCTCGACTAAACGATTCGAAACGCAATCGAGAAGATCAACCCCAGGTGATGCCCTCATCTTCGTGATCAAAAATCTGGGTTAAAAGCAGTCGAATACACTCTAGAGATCGAAAAATATTTCCTCGATATGAACCTTGAGGGTAGTAAGAATTTTATGCAGTAAAAACATCATCGATACAGTGCCTCAGTTTTCCCACTCAAGATTTTGTTCTTTCTGTTTTTCAAAATGGAATTCTTTATAATGAGATAATGATTCTTGAAAAAAAAATTTCAACTTAGGAAAACTGGAGAAATTTGACGAAGCAAGATTTCACATCAAGATTTCCTTGACATTTTACTACAGATATAGATGAAACGTAGGGTTAAATATTCTTAAGACCAAACTAAAGAAGCTTAGAGTGAAAGTATGTCTAGTTTTAATCCATCCGTATTCAATTTTGACTCCTCCTTTGGTGCTCTTTGTTAGTGGAAATTGTTATGGAGATCCTCATGAGGCTCATGCCCCAAGTTCATCGAACGATGTACTTTCTACAAACGACGTCCTTCCTAAGAATACAGGTTTTTTATTATCATGGACTAGAAATATTATGTTTCAGAGCAAATAAATTGAATGGTCGTGGTTTAACCATAGGACAGTTGCGTTATCGGTTATAACAAACGAAAGCATTATTCATTAGTTGGACTGCTAGCATCATTCAAGAAATTTCAATCAAGTATCCTTTTTTTGGTGTGCGAATCGATACTTTTTCAGTTCATAAACTTTCCAATCATTAACAATGCAGGACAACGGTGGACTCCATGTAGTGATTAATTTCTTTTTTCTAATCGAAGACTATGCTCGTCTTATTCTCAAACAATTCGAATATAGCCCTGAATCCAATTAGTTTACTGTTGGATAATATATAATTTCAAGGTGACTTTTGAAAAGTCAGCAACATCTGAAGGGGATGTTTTTTCATTCAGATGACTCCAAATTCCATCCATCAACAGTAACTGACACCAGAAACTTGTCTGCAATTTATAAAAATATCATGGATACAATAAAAATCCCTCATGACTCGTGACATTAGATTTGAAGATATTCTTTAAGATCCCCTGCTTATTAGTCTTACTATAACTATATTTCCTGAGCTTGTCGAGTTGTTGCATTATATTGATGACTATTTTAAACTTTACAATGTGATATGTTTATATTTATTCGATATTTACTTAAGTTTGACCAGGTGAGTTTTTTGTATCTGATATTATATTGCTTTTTTATATCTGTTACCGATATTGTTCATTTGTTTTTAGCCTGAAAAAGGTCAAAAAATATGTCAAAAAAAAAGGCGGATAATTGAATTTGCTTCCCGCTTATAGTCGTGCTCACAGAGCCACTGTTTATATACACTGAAATATTCCCAGAAGAATAAAAATTGCTTAATTTTTTATACATTTGTTTAAGCACTTACCCTAAAAACGACGCCAATATCGTTAAACTATATAAACGATCCTCATAATTAATTCTGCAGTACGAAAAATTATACTTTCAACACTTTCAAAATTTTTTGAGAGTTCGAAACTGTTGAAACCAGCTCACTGAGTTGATAGAGGACGCTCGCAACACGCGTCGCGACGAAACTGAATGTTTGGACGTTCAGGTGGAAAGAGGTACGGCGTCGACGCTAACGTAGCTGCATTCCCAATTCGTTTCTTTTCTGTAAAATGGACATGATGCAAAGCTGCAATGGTGTAAAGCTGATTTCCTGAAGGCATACATATGAATGTTTTTGTTGCATGCATAAAAGAGCGAGATTTTCGATCAATTGTTGATGATGGCAAATACACATTCATTATTACTTTTCTTGAGTGGCATAAATTGTTGTAGTAATTGTTAGTTTCTGACAGTGAAGAATTGAACTGAGAGAAGTTGTGATGTTACAAAAATTTCAGTGTCAGGAAGTTTTATACATTTTTCAAAATTTAAAGTGCAACACATGTTTTGAGTTTAAGTTGAGGAAATATCGAAGGATGAGGCAATTGAGTTTTTTTCACAAAATGATTCTTCAGTTAGGTGATTTCGTGTTTCTGATTCATTTGAATATCGATGAATTTTAGTTTCGATCTTTTTCTATTTTCGGATTTGAATTTTGACTGTGCCTTGAAGATGATGAAATGTTTTCCTCATTCAATTTTTCAACAAAGGTGAAAAATGATTTTTGGAATTGTAAAAGATGAAATAGATGATGATGATTTTTCTACGTAATTCTAAGAAGGGAATACCGTTTTCCTTTTTTGTAATATACTTTTTCATGAGAGGATGATATTGTTGTATCAATTAAGAAAGGAGAGTCCTGAACATGGGCGCCCGCAGGGGGGGGGCCAAGGGCCCCCCCCCTGAGATTTTGATCCTCTATCGAGTTGATAACTCCCTGAGGAGTGTTGAGCACTTTTTGGGTGAAAAAAATCATGGAAAGTTTTCGAAGACGTTGAATTTCATGTTTTTGTTTACCTAAAACGAAGTAATAAATTCATAAACTACCCCATGCTTATCGGCGTTCTCTTCAATCGCTACCAGATGTTCGTTTTATGACCGGTTTTTTAGGCGGCTTCTTTGATGAGGGATTCTTCCTGCGACAAGTGGGACTACTCTCATATTTCAATAATTATTGTCCATTCTCCAATCAGAATATTTTTTTCCGAGAAGGCGGAAATATAGAGAGAAATATGTATTCGAATTCGAAACAATCCTATTCAGAGAGTATTCTTCGTTTTTAGTGTCTTTGACTCCAAATTTTGTTATCGAGGGTAACTTCTTTGATTATTTACGTAGATGATTTTTTCGTTCGGCGCCTCTCAATGTGAAATTTCAACTATTATAATTGTAGATTATTGATAAGAACTGTAAAAAAATCGAAATGTGGCAGCCTTTGGGGTCTGCGGATAGAAGTAACAAGTGAATTGTATCGTAGAGCGTCGACCCATTAGATTATTATTTGCGAATAATTTTTTATTTGTAAGGAAGTATTAATGATCAATTTGAACTTCCTTGATCCCTGATCATAAACACTCCTTTGTAAACCAAAATTACTTCAAAAATGATGACCAAATAGTTCGACGATCCAGTTTACAAGTTGCTCAGATTTCACTGCTATCGGCAGTCCCAGAAGACTGTTTTTTTCTTGTTTCTTGAGAGTCATTTTACTTATGTTTCTATATATATTTCATATATTTTTATAATTTGATGAATATACCTTTGGAAAATATGGATGTTCTAAAATTTTTCCAAAGGAGATCGGATGCCGAGGACGATCGCTATAAGACACCCAAAAAAAAAACTTTATACATCAATATGCAGATTCATTCCTCGTGTACTGATAAAGAAATAATCTAAGAAAAATATAGAGAGACTAACAGAAGGCTGGTTTTTAGCTCAGAATAAAATATGCGTGGTATTACGATTCCGGTATTTTATTTTCAGAATTATTATTATTATTTTTGTGTTATGTCTTTTTTATTTTTTTTATAATTAATTCATTTTGATAATATATTTATATTGTGTTATTTCGAATAATCTCTGAGTGTCTAGTTTTGAATTTATGGTTTGTTTCATTTAATTTATATTTCATATTTCATTATTATTCATGTATGGTTTTTATGAATATCATTTTATCGAGCGTATATGTATATTTGTTTTTATTTCGTTATTACTGGTTGATGTATCTGTAGTTATTAGCAATCATACAATTTATTTCATTCCTTTCTTCATATTATTTATATTTCATTTTCCTGTTAATATTCTTTCATGGATTGTGATTTGTTTAGAAAGCAGTTACCGTATTATCTTATACATATTGCCTTATATTGTTGATGTTAAAAAAATGTTGAGGTGGAAAACTTAATCATTTTTTACAAATTCTGCGGGCGCTCATGCATGAATATAAAAAACGAAAGTGAAAGAAAAGGAATACTGATGTCGTATGCGCCTTATCGTTTTTCGACGATTTTTTTTGCCCCCCCTGAGAAAAAATTCTGCGGGCGCCCATGGTCCTGAATACTTCAAGGTTGTGCACACTCCGAAAAAGCGAGAATATTGATGGAAAGGATTCATTTATTTTACGCCGAGTAGCACTGCCAAGTTTATAGAGGCTCCCCTTTCGTATAATAGTGAGATGTAACAAATTTTACTTCCCCTTTAAGAACATTTCATGCCTCCCGGAGTGGTAATATAGTAAGAGAATATCATAGCATTTGGAGATATCTGGATCGAACAGGACTTGATGGACCAATAAATTCCATACTCCAACGACCCATTCAGGTTATCTAACTGAGGAACAATTACGTTCAACAGCAATTCAGGTTCTAATGCCTCATGCCATAAAATGGAGGTTCTGTATAGATTGTTATAATAATATAATTTCGGTATTTCATTGCCTTATAGAAACGTTAACAAAGGTTCCTTCTTCATGTGTTCCAAGAAAGTGAAGCAAATATTTTCGGTTGTTCCCCTGAATGGTTCATTCAAATTGGAATGAGTCGTTTATGCGAAATTAAGTACGAAATAGCAGGTTGTTTTAAGCGTCAGCACATTTTTATTACTTTTTAATTCGAAGCGGCGAATTTGTAAGTTAAGAAGTAACTTTCGAAGATCGAGTATACAATACAGTCTGACTTAAAAAATATTTGAAAAAGTATTCCAGGAAGAAATGTTCTAGGAATTCTGTCCAACTTGATTTCACTTTCGATGAAAACGAAACCAAATCGTAGGCAGATCAATGTTTCATTTCATTCAATACTAGTCTCTCCATTGCAATATGGCTTCCGAATTATTCTGAACCTAATTCAACAAAATCCAATCAATCTAGCCTAATATAATAGTCCAGATGATTTGATGAAGAAATACTGAGAATAATAATGAATAATGGTATTTATCAACTCCTATTCAATAATGTATCCATTATTCAACTGCTTTTGAGCAATTAATAGTGTCTTTAAACCAACTTCCCTGCTAAAACTCACTATGATACGTCAGAAAAGCTTCATAGAATTATTGACGCACCGAATATCAAGAGAGTTCTGTACTTTTGTACAAAAGCCGATTGGCCGAATGGGACCATTCCATTTGTCGCTTGAATAATTTTGACGTTTTCAAATTGAGTAAAATATTGAGAATATTTTAGTGAATGAGGTTAATTCGGATAGTAAAGACGAATTATTATGTACAACTCCAGAAATCAGGCAATCAGCTAATGCTACGATACCGAGCAAAAATATCTCAAAACAAACATACTGCTTGTATATATGTAGGTATACATTATATGCGTTTTCTGTTTTGTGATCAAAGTGGAAGGTGTAATGCTCACATCAGGTTTTGTTCAGCGATCTGAGAGTTCACGTATTTTGTTATTAATAGTCGTAGATAAAGTATTGTATTCAACTCATGGTCATGACTCACTTGACGAATTACAACACCCGTTTATGGCTAGCTGACTTCATCTGCGTGAGTTAAGACTTACATTACCGCTCCATTGAATAATATACTATTATTATATCATCTTGGTATTACTAGGTACATAACTATTTTTTTTCAGAAAAGGCTGTTGGCTTTTTGTTCATTGAAATTTTTTTCAAAAAATTTCTTGGAAAAAAAAATTTTTCGTGAAAGACAATAATGAAAAAAGGGTAATTTGAATTTTTTACTTAGATTCTGAGCTAAAGAATTAGTTTTTCTGTTCCCATTAGAATTCATACCTTCATAAATATGCTATTTAGTCATTTTCATTATATTTTTGGCCCAACATGAAGAGTAGTAAGTAACTAGCAACAAATAGTTCCTTATTTATTCTTTCTTCAATCTCATCTTTAGTGTTTCCATACTTTCATACAAAATTAGTCTCAGATATCTACTTTTCTCTGATCTCCACGTTCCTTCTCTCCTTCTCTCAGACTCAGGTATACGAGAATCAAGGAGCATGAATGATGCTGTCGACTCAATCAGACAGAAAAATCCGCACTGGCGGAACATGCTCTGACAGATGGACACAATATTGTTTTCTCAAAGGCAGAGGCTGCATCGAACATCAAAATTTTCTATTCTGAGATGAACATGGAAGCCATTGAGATATATAAACAAAAGAACAACATGAACAGAAGAGAAGAAACTCCTTTGGTACATGGCGCATGGTTGCCAGTGTTGGAAAGACCAAAATCGAGCCCAAATGGGAGCGATGGACCTATA
The DNA here is from genome assembly GCA_038502775.1 of Hippodamia convergens. Classification (NCBI taxonomy): domain Eukaryota; kingdom Metazoa; phylum Arthropoda; class Insecta; order Coleoptera; family Coccinellidae; genus Hippodamia; species Hippodamia convergens. The sequence goes on along the minus strand of CM076611.1, from coordinate 12,332,829 downwards.
AACATCGCGCGCGTAAACCACTATCTTCTCCTTCCAATGATCAGGGTATAAGTTGGGCCAACGGATGTTGTGGGCAGAATGTAAGGTGAAAAAATTCCTACACCACGGCTAATAAGCCCGGAAGACTCTCTTAATGTCAGTGAAACAATTTTGTATTATTTTATAAACTCAGTAGTGATTTATCTTTGTATGAAAAGTTTCCTAGAAGAGAAATAACTTCAGATCTTTATGAATCGTTGGAATGGAACTTCGGACAATTCAGCGTCCAGCATTACGAACTTTTATTTTTTTGATGAACCTATTCAACATCAACGGCAGGAAAGAAAAACTGATATAAAGTAATCGAATCACCGGTGACCTTTAGATATCACTCCTTTATCATCAGTAAACATAATAAACAACGAAATAACTCTCATCATATGGAATGAGATTGGGGATTCAACTTTTTATGCGTGTTCGGAGTCATCATTTTGAATATCTAAGTCTCATTCCGTTGGTGGTACGTTGAAAAATTCGATCCTTCGTTCAGTTCTTCATGAAATATTGAACGGATCGATTCCGTCGCCTCGATGTTGAAATCAGAATGGGGGTGAAAACCAGTCGCAATTCAGGGAAGGCCATGAAGTTACTACTGAGAAAGTGAAAACTGAATTCCTCAATTGGAACAGGGAAATTATTAATTTACGTACTTTGGCTGAATTAAACATTTGCCTTAATAGGCGTTAAGGTGTAGTATAATTACTACACCTTAACGCTCATTTTTTCTATGTCTTGACAATTTTAGGAGGCCATACTTATTTAGATTTGGAAAAAATAAACGCAATAAATTTATGAGTCATAATGAAAGAAAACATGGAAAAAATGCAGTAAGAAAATAGTCGAAATGTTTTAAGATAAGAAATTTTTCGTTAATTATTGAGGTAGAGACATTCTCTGAGGTTATTCAAGGATTCTTCATTAGATACTCCAAAAAAAAGGAGGCGACAATTCTCAAGTATAGGAGGGTCTGCATTCTTCAATATTCCGACTATCTGACAACAGGCATTATTGTATCGTATCATATCGGTTTGGAAGAAGTCCAATATGATAGATTCCGTGTTAACTATGTTTTTTTTGGGGTTGATATATTCTTATGCGCCATTCTTCTTCATTATCATTTCAACTATGAATTTTTTTGTTCTACATCAATGCGATTTAGACAATGTCTGTTCAGAACCGAACTTTGATGGAGGATTAATATATAATGGTAATATACTAACATGAAAGTGAATGTTGCATATTTTCTCTTGAAGTTGAAAACAATTTATTTGGTCTTGACAACAATAAGTGGTGAAAATTGATAACACTCTAAATGCTGATGTTTCCAAGGTTTCATTAGAAAAATCGCATCAACACAGAGGAAACCGAGTTGTTTGTTTCCCCTAGACTCTAGGGCCTAGAGGATATGGAAATTGCTTGTTCTTCAGTTATTCATAGCAGAAGTCAATAGAAAATGCATTCTTTGTTGACACAAATGAAGTTAATATCTTTCATCATTCCGCCTCTACTGAGAAGTAATATAATCATATTGATTTTGTGATTATTATTCTTCCAAGCCATATAAAACCGAAGCACTTTGAATTCTAAAAAGCAAATAACGGAATACCAGAGATTATGGAATTCATTTCGAGCTCGACATTTCGTAGCCACTATGAAAAAGAAACGAAATGCAGGACATGGAATTCGTGAAGGAAAAACCATCTTTAATATTTTGTCAACTGATAAATTTCAAGAATTATTCAAAATTATCATCAATTGGAAAGTGCAGAGATTTGTTCTTGGATTCAACCTAATAGTTGTGAAGTTAAAGTTGAATGCAGAGTCAGATTAGTGCCCCTGCCAAGTGTTTCGTCGTATTTTTGAACCCTCATAACTTGAGTTTGGATTATATTATATGAAAAAAATTTTCAGGATTCAATGCTAGTACTGAACTCATCAAACGAGCAAAGTTCGTACTGCAATGCTAATAACCCCCCCTCCCCGATTTCGTCACTCACTCACTGATGATCATGAAAACTGTAAGGGTATTTCCCGATGTCCTATCAAGTTGATTAAATGTAATTTGGTATGTGGGCTACTTTCAGTACACAAACAACGAAAAAATGTTTGAACTTGAATTTTTCACCTTCAACCCTTGTTTGTATGTGACTTCCGCCTATTTTGATGCTAGTGATCTGAAAATTGTTATATATGGAGGACTGCTTGTATAAATATGCAAGAATTCTCACATTCTGAACCTAGGTAAGGGATGTATATATCTATTCTTCGTACATTATAGTTGGTTTTGTACCTGAATTGTGAATAGGTTGACTTGAAATAGATCTCTCAATAATAATATTTGATTTAATTATCGAGAAAAATAAACAAAATTTTAGGATTTTCACAAAAGCAATTTACAAAATCCTGAAATCCAACTGAAAATATTTTCATGTGAAATACTGCCGAAAAGAGGCCTTATTTTTAACATTGTCAAAAAGTAATCCAATCTTATGTAGAGCCAAGCTGCTAATTAATAATATACGTGTTTATTTCTCTTTTCAATATGACACAGGCGAAGTTTAGCCTTAGGCTATTCTTACAATTAACCTGTACCACACATACAAATAATTAGTATTAAAACAGCGTTCTATAATAATTAATGATACATTTAAACAATTCAAAACTTATATAGCCAATTCAATACACTCTTCATCTTCACAAGTCTTTATTTCATAAACTCTATGCCTTGATCAAAATAAGTTACTTGGCCATTTCGTAACTATAAGAACTATTGTATAACAGAAAAGTTCGCTCACGTGGAGAAAGGAAAACGACCAAGTAACTTATTATGCTTTGTGAAGATAAAGAGTGTAGAGTTAGCAGTTTGGCTCTACATGAGATCTCCTTTTTGACAATGTTAGAAATACCACCTCGTCTTGGCAATATTTTACAAGAAAATGTTTTTGGTTGAATTGCCTTGTCTTTGAAGTCCTCTTCATAGATCTCGGCGAAAGAGGTGTTCCGTGGCCATGCCGACTGCTTCCTGATATAACTCGTCTTGTTTTTTGGGGGAAGATGAATTGAAATAATGATCATCGGAATGAATGCCATCGCAGACCCTGTATCAGGCTACTAAACTATAAATATCATCTTCCTAGTCCGCCTGATAAATACTCATAAACTGAACATGTTTTATTGATTTAGATTTGAATGATTACCATTTTCAATTCATCTATGTTCTTAAAATGGCTTGGGTATTTCCTCCTTGAAAATAATGATTTTTTTTTGCAATATAATTTTTCTTCTATTGAGTTGCGCATACACTAGGTGTCTTTCAGCAAAAATACTGTACGCAAACAAACAAATCAAGCATATTCCGTCACTCCAAAAACAAACAAATCAAGCATATTCCGTCACTCATTCAACAAATGGATTGAAGTGGACAAAAAATAAAGATAAGTGAAGATTAATATGGATAAAATAAATTTTTATTATACTAGAAAGATGCACAGCATTTTCGATAATCACATTTAACCCTTCGTATGTTTTTCTCTCAGAGGGTTAATTTCTTCTGGCAGGCAGTACCTCTCATCCACCAAATCTTTTTTTCTGCCTAATTCGAACACGAATATCAGGTAAATCAATGTTCCTGTCAGAACAAGAACAGAGCCAATGCAGATCATCACACCCTTCAGGCTTAGGAGTATTCCTAATGAGAAAGCTCCAACTTCTGGTATCTTGAAGCTATTCTGGAACCTCATGATTGGAAACATCAAGGTTGGAGCTTCCTTGAACATACTGAAATGAAAAAAATTATCATAGAGATATTCAAAATATAAAGAAAGCAGTTGCATGATGCATGAGATATTAAAACACATCATTATCTTCTTCATGTCAAATCGAATCATATTTATTTTTCTCAATTCATATTCGCAAACAATAAATAATATTTTTGTTACTAATAACAAAAATATTATTTATTGTTTGCGAGTGATGAATAAACGAAAAATAATTATCATTCAAGGCTCCTCTAAACTAAATTTTTGTATTCATGAAACATTGTGGTCCATATTAATTATGCAGTTCTCATGAAACCATGTAATATTACTTTTTGAAGCGTTTATCTGCGGTGATATTGACAGAAACATCCACTAGTGAGATATACCAGATACTATTATAATTATAATTTCAGAAGGCCATTTCTTGATGCACTAACTCATTCGTGGATGTATCTGTTAGTAGTGCATTGCCGGTATCTACTTGATAATAAACTCGTTAGATCAGAAGAAGTGTACTGGTTCTAAAAAATCATTTTATTAGAAATCATGTGATCAAAGATTTCGAAATTGGATCATGGATTTTCGAAAACCAAACGATTTGCGGAGAGCTACTTCTTACCTTATTGATGGAAAAGGGGCAACAAATATGCTCATCTGCAGTCTGGCTTCCAACTTCAAGAGGATACCTGTGGTCTAAAACTGATCAATCAAATCAGGTGATTCTCACTCAGCCACTTTCAATTAAAAATTAGGTACTGAAATAATACTCAATGGACTTTTGCATTTCAATGGAAAGTACCTTTCTTCTACAAAATGCATGAACAGATGAAGGAACCGCCACAAGAACAAACTGAATAAAGTGTCGATCAAATTTCAAATTCATATCGAAATTAATAATTCATGAGATTAAATTATAAGCTAATCGAACTTGAACATCAATAAGATGTGTGGATCATGTAATTGAATCTATTTTGAAGTAATATTGAACCTCATACAAGGTGAGTCGTTGACTTGTACATATAGTTTATCCGGAGAATCTTAAGGTCAAAAGAAATACTTTTCAGTTTCATCTTGGTTGAAAATACGGGAATGATGATGATTTGTAAAATTATGTTCCCAAGGTCATGCCACAAGACGTAATTTAATATATTCTTTCAGTCATTTACTTAATAATATGCAATACCTACAGGTTCCACAACGAGGTAGAAGTTATGTGCCTTTGGATCAGGCTTCATTCCCTCCACTAAGCTTGCATAATATGGATCAGCCTTATGAAAATGAGGAAGGGATAGGAAATTATTCGCATGTCCTTTACACATAGTGGCTGGGAAAACGCCATACCTCATACATTGATCGCCACAAAAACATTCGTTACCGGGTATCATGGTTCCTTAAAAAAACATCAATTTGAAAAGTATATTCTAAACTAAAACAAGTTGCAGAAAGAGCTTCTATTTCAACACGATTGCGATTGAGTGTTGGAATTTACTTCTGCAGAAGAGTGTTAGATGATATTTTCTCTATTTCAGTCAAGTTTGTGAAATACTCTCAAAATTCAAATAAAAATTCAGATAAGTGATTTTTGTATTGTATCTTAGCAGTTTACGGAATTTGAATTGATTTGATTCGAAAATTAAGAGGATCAGAAATAAGTTTCATTACAGCACTACTTTCAGTACTGTAATGAACTCATTACGATACTGAAATAGAGAAAAATTTCTGACACTGATATAGCCAAATCTTATAGAAAAAATTGGGACGATTTTTTGAATATTCTCAAATAAGGATTCTACCATAATCAGTATCAACATTGCTTCATATCTTACCATTATCCAATAAAGAGTCACCAACATCAAATCTGTACCCTTCTATGCCATGTACTGTGCTTTTCCCTGCAAAATCGAGGGGAAATCTTCTGCATATTTCGGGATTATAAATAAATATGGTTTGTTTCTCGATATTATCCGTGAAAAAATCTACAGAAGCTCCTTGTACGGTATTGCAACTGCTCCCATAAAATCTAGTGTTATTTTTTTCATTCCAATTGTAAAGCATTCCAAGCTTCTTGTCTCCTTTTCCAGTTCCTATATTAAATGTCCCATCACTAGATCCATTTTTCTGGAAATGAACTTGGTATAAATCCAATTCTGTATGAAACGTGAAATGTGAACTTTCCAAAGACGTTAAGTCTTTACCCAATTGCGAGTCTCAATGAACGGAATTTAATCAAATCCTCACTTACTCCGTAGAAAAATCCAAATCTTTCTGGAATATCTTCTTTTGCAACACCGAACGGCATTTGTCTGAAGAAATCGAGCATAGACTCCTGCGATCCTTCGAATAGTAGTTCACTCACTGTTCTGGTCATATGCACTTCATTCAAGGAATTGATGCTTACTGATACACTAGCCTTCATAAGAAAATTCATTTCTTGGGATTTGTATGCTGCCGCCTAGAAATTATTTCAATGAATTAAATATCCACCGACTATTCGAAGAACATTGATGACATAAGATTAACGGCAAGAGTTGTCGAAGCGCTGTGCTTCAAGGATAGGTCCTAAATCTGTTATAATTCAAATAAGAGACAGAAGAAACTACTGACAAAAGAGCGTACATAAATCAAAAAACACTCTTAAAGTGGAAAGGAGAGCAACTGAAAACAACTTGAAAAACAGGAAAAAAGAGATGAGACTCGTATGAAAAAATATTTCCGGAACCCATATAGGGACCAATGATCATTGATGAGATCATTTATTTCTAAATTGAATAAATTCTTTTTTTTTCTCCTGATAAAGACGTCATTTATTTATTTATTTAATTGCTTCATTTTGTACCTTCTTCAAACATTCAAGAAGCGATTGTTTAGAGTACTCTGAACAGAAACTAAGCGTAACACATCCCAATAAATTCAGGAGAAATTAATATTTTTAAGAGGATAATTTCCAATTCTGAAATAGATGCTGTCAATGTACTATTTTACTTCTTATTATCTTATTATTTATAATAAACGAATGATTGTTGTGAATTTGGAAATTGTGATAGGGGCAACTTACCGCAGATAGCTGATTCAATATAGTAACTTTGGTATCAAGACCATAGGGGGATTCTTCTTTATTGAATTTATACCATCTCCTCAAACCGTAGGTGATAGTATCATTGGCAGGATTAAATATTACGTTCGTTCTTTCTGGAAACATTTCGAATCTGAAGGGCCCTATTTCTGTTACGGTTGGCTTTGTACTCTTGTTGTAAAAATCCTGAGGATTCGTCCAGTTGAAAAAATATATATCGAATGTCATAGGTGGTGGTGGTTTCATCCATTCCTTGTAGAGTATTCCGCCAGGTGTTAGATCTAATACTTTCCTCAATATCACATCGTAGATTTTGATACTTGAAATGGCAAGAGTTGCTCCTACTATTATGAGGAACACAGAAATGGCAGTGCAACCACGTCTGTCCTTCTGTAAAATGTTGCTATTTTAGAGTTCTATCATTCATATTTTCAAAGGCTTATGGATTTCAGTGCCAAATAAGATGACAACTCGTGGCTAGACCATTTACCCACCAATGGCCCTTTATATAAAATAACTTTTACTATAATTTTAATGGATCCTCGAATTAAATTTTGTAACGTATTGAGAAAATTCATTATTTTTTTATGATGTTTCCCAAATACTTTATCATTAAAAATACAAGAAGAGGAATTTAGCATATATCATCGATTGAGTATTGATAATATGATTTGACGAATACATCATGATGAGTGAATATATAAATAAATTTATGTTGAAACATCTTACGAAATTAATGCTATCGCAATAATTTTAGATAAATACCTTGAGTTTCATCTTTCGATGCTCAGTTATCCTATAGATTCAGTCAGTATAACTCGCATTTCTCTTTAATCGTCTTCTTTCAAGGCACCAAACTGTAAACATAAATGATAATGAATAACGAAATCACCATGATGGTCGAAGTATTTGATAGAATAATTAAATATCTAAAGTCGATGAAAATGTAATAGTATACGCTGTGATGTATTCATTTCCGAAACAATATCGACACAAATTGGATATAAAGGATATCCCATAACTAGTGAATCTAAAGTCACACAACGATAGATGGACCAAGTACTATGGAAAATTATATCATCGAAAATGTACCGTTTCCAGAATAATCACAATTTTATGAATAAACCTAAAATTACCGATTTTCAAACACAGGGACAGTATCTGTATTAATCATGGATTATTGTATTCGTATCACTTTTAATTGAAGTGATTCGAAGTAGTTAATCGAGAAGCTCAAGAATGTTAATTAAAAGAATTCTTTTTTGTACATAATTTTTATTACTCTGAATAATCCCTTTTTTGCAAACACTCTCAAACCTCCCCATTTTATTGAGGTTCAGAATTTGTATTTATTATTATTATCCTGAACAGAGGTCGTTGTAGCTTCGTTCAGACTTCCGGTTCAGAATTGGTAAATAACATTAACAATATTTCTTATATCTATTATCTGTGTAGAATTCAAGAAAGTTTCATACATCCATCTTTTCGACACGAAGATTCGTCACTCCATAATACAATTGAGTATTAATCCATACTAATATTATCGATGTGAATGTCTGTTTGTTTGTTTGTGTGTTCTCTATGGACTCAGACACTAGATAACCGATTTTTATGAAACTTTCATACTTTCATAAGAGATAGAGGAACATAGTCAAGGACGATTTTGTAGTGCTTGAAAAGTTCAATGAAAAAGTCCGCGACGGCATATGTCTAACTGCCGAAGGAAGACAACCCACGATAGCCATTTTTAACATTTTCAATTCAATCCAAAAAAAATGGTCAATTTAAAGAGGGCTTTTGACTGGCACGGAATGAATCAATATAAAAATAAATATGACTGTTATCTGCGGCATTTTTTCCTGATGAAAAATGCTTTTTACTATAAAGTATTCTAGAGGATACTTTGAAATGATGCGACAGAATGAAACACGTGTTGCGTAATACCAAGGTTCTAAGTAAAGGTGTCAAGCTCTTCTCCAATTAGTCCCAAGATGTTTGTTGTCCCCCAAGTTTATAAAATGCCAATTATTTTGGAAAGAGTGCATTTTTGATTAGCTATGTTCGTTGTCATTCGATAGAGGTTGGTCTACTCAAAAATGATGTGACGTTTGATTCACTAGTTATGGGACATCCTGTATATGTAGTAATAATCGAGACGATAACGTTGTGTGTAAATGTAGATGATGATGAAAATAGTTTCACGATGTTCATAATCCGTCGAGATAATAATAGAATAATAGATAATAGTAGATGATAATTGATAAGATAGCTACAAGCAATAAATGAACACAAATATTACACACATTTAAACCTGTTATTTCATCATTGATGTAATGTTCTTACTACTTATGATGTAATCCTGTACTGCCAAATTTATATGCTTCATTTCAAACATTGTATTGTTAATGACAACTCCGACGAAAATGATAATTTCTGAAAATAAGAGAAGTTTTCTGACCTTCTCATACCGGGCGTTCAGTATGGAAAGGAATTTTCACCCAAATTCAGTAGCTAATCCATGGCTAGCGAATCTCACTCTCACGGCTAGTAAATGTCACGTTTCCGGCTAAAATGTGTCATTTTCTTTGGGTACCCGAACATATCATTGCTGTCATATCCAGACTGTATTCAACCAAATGATGTTTGCTCAAAATTTATTTGTTGTAGCTAATATCATATTGAGATATGGGAATCAATTTATTAAATAATTATCGTCAATTATTGATGTGGATAAATTAGTATACAAACGTGAGAGAAAATCATTTCAGCCTCGCGTCTGTTGCAAACTTCCGCGCTTAGTGTGTAAGTACTATGTACTATTAATCAAATTATTCAATGAATGTGTTCCCTTACAATTAGATAGGAGGATGAATTATATTCTCCTCTGGTCTCCTTACTGGTCTTTCGTCGAATTTACAGGTAAATCCTCAGTAAATGACAGAAAAAAAAAGCGGTTTCACTAGAGATCCCTGGATATGTTGAAAGTTATTTTATGTTTTTGCGAAAATGAGTTTTCCTCTAGAGAAATTCGACTCTATGCCAAAATATACGCGTGAATACAATCTTGCTACAATATCAATAAGAATTTTTTATGGCCTACTGGAGAAAGCTACAGGTGTTACACGGAAAAATAATTCAGTTTCCCAATAGTCTATTTTGAGTCATTTATGCAAAAACCCGAACAAAAATAAAACTTCCGTTGCAGTGGATTGACACCTGTCTGAAAATGTACTGGCCAATGTTCCTGTCATTATAATTTAAATTGTTCCAGTATGTTGTAACAATACTTTTGAACGTTGAGAAATGTTATGTAAGAACAGTCACATCAACATGTGGCTCCTTTGTTGTTTAATTTACTTAAAAATGAATGGAAATTGTAAACCTAAAGATTTCAAGTCAATAGCAAAGAAGTGGCTTCAGCAGAACTGATATGATAATGAACAAATTCATTCGATAATCGTTTTTTTGTTTATGTTTTTTTGGAGTTGTTTTCATTAGATTAACATCCAGTTCAAATTGTGTTTATAATTTTAGTAAATATACAGAGGGTCACATACGCACACATACAAGTAGCTAGTCCACTTCTGTAACATGCATTTGATTTTCTCTACATAACTACTGGAAGCATGATTTTTGTATTGTGTTAAATTGAAGAAAATAAACTTATTAAATACTTAAATAGCGAACAGGCAGGATTCCTCTGAACGATTGATTATAAAATGAATATCCACCGAAACATATAGCTCAAATTTCAGTGGAGAGAAAAAGAATTATCATAAAATCCAGTTATCCTTGATCTGTTGCTTTAATAATATCATCTGTAAAGTGTAACTTCGACTTGCATCTACGATTCTTCAGGAATTGTGATTGCGTGGGTGAAACGATTTCATTCGAATGCCTTTGTGATGTTTTCGGATGTAGTGTAGGTGAAATCCATAATGATCGCTATTCATGTCCAGCAGATAAGATACTTCTGGTACAATATCATTATGTCAACACCTTCTCCTATTGACTTAGGAATATAAAATGTTGAAATTCTAGATAGATCTATATCGGCAGACAGGCCAAGGACCGATTCTTGAAAATGTTTATTTAAAGGACGGATATCAAAAAGTTCTTTATTTTCTCGAATTTCTGCCATCATTTCTGTAGTTGGTAACTCTTTTTCATTTCGTAACTGCTACTTTTATGACACTTCATCGTATAGTTTTTTGGAAACGTATGTTGAATCTAATAGTCGTTATAATTATGATTGGTCATACTCGAGATTTTTTGAGCCTCTTGAGGTACCTGGTTTCTGAAAACCCAAATTCAAAATGCAATTAGCAATTAATAAGATCAAGAATGTCCACGCTGAAGGACGACAGAAAAGCTGACCTTTCCACTAGATTTGAAACTGTGTGTTCTCACTTGGTCAGTCAAAGTCGAAGAATTTAAAAGTGGTTCTTACAGCTTCAATAACTTCTTGATGAAAACCTGCTTTGAAATCTTCATTTTTATATCACTTTCATTCAGTTTTCATGTTGACAGATGTTATTATCTCTGATAACAAATTATTGTCAAATGAAGATGACCTATTTACAATGTAAACTGCTACGTTCAGACCCCCAATCTGAAAATCAACAATGAGCTCTATATCAATAACTTTTCCCATCAAATCATAGTAAGAATTGAATTAGTGATTTATCACCCCAAATTGACATACCTAGGTAAATGAAGAAGATGAATCGCATTTTTGTACATTTTTCTGATCTGAATAATAATGAATGTGACACCATAATTCTGCGAAATACACAGAGATATATGCAAGGATAAGCAAGTTTTATTTCAATATTCAAACGGAAATTATTGAGACTGAAATCGATGTTTTTCAGAAAATATCAGTTCATGCAAATTTCATATAACCAAATCAATTTCAAAAATCATTGCAGCCTGCGTTCGAACAAAACATATCGATTCATCACTTCATTTGTATTCAAGCTTCTTGTTATTCACTATTCTTGATGATGAGAACACTAGCTAATGATGCGATGGAACAGACTTATGACATTTTTCCACTTGAGGCGCAAAATACGTAATGGAGTAATTTAAATTTCATTGTTCTGAATAGCTACTCACGTGGACTTATTTATAGGGCATTGCATCTTATATTTGTTCACAACAACTCGTCACAAACAACACACACATATCAATCTATACCTACAGAAAACAATCCGAGATAAGAGTGTCAGTTCACTACCGGTCTCCGCCAATTTAGAGACAGTGTAGGCATATGAGATAATGTGATGTGTGATATCCCTGAGCCCGAAGGAGATTGGATTAACTTATTGCATTAAATTTAGTCGGGTTCTTTGTTGATAGAGAACTTGATAAAAATGTTCGAGTTCAGAGATCAAGGATACTTTCTTTAGAATACTGGACGCGATAGCCAATGAACATTAGGGAAATGAATAATAATTCAATGAATTTATCTGAATTAATTCAAGAATACAAACAACTCTATTTAACATAAGTTCATGTCGTCTGACAAGTTCAGAACGCACAATCGTCGGTATAGTATTATAATACACTGCGCAAAAAAATTAACGCACATTATGGAAATCTCAAGTTATTCTACAACTGAAGGTTTTCTCAATGATAATTATTTTTATCAGAATTATGCATGCATATGTTATCCACTCTCAACTTTTTTCTTCAATATAGATGTTTTTCCCAGCAGGAATGAAAAAAATGATATTATCAGATTTTGAATGTATTGGCTGCATTCTAAAATCAGTTGTTATCGATCAATTCTAGTGATCAATAGTTTTTCTTTCGTTTGATTTTCTACACTCGATCGCTATGCAACGCGAAACACGTAATTTGACCCAAGAGGAATGTGCCCAAGAGGTAGTTTTGAGAGAAGAAGGGTGGACATACACAAGAATTGCAGAAAGCTTTGGAGTTTCCCATATAAGTGTGGCCAGTGTGTTGCAGCAATTCAGGGAGACAGGTATGAATGTCCGAAGACCAGGACAAGATAGACCACGGGCAACAACTGCCATTCAAGAACGTTACCTGAGAGTTTCTTCGTTTAGACAACGGTTTGCAACCGCTAGCCTCCTTCAAAATCAGCTTGAGCAAAACTCATGGGGTGCAAATTAGCACTCAGACAATAAGAAATCGCCTCAGAGAATATGATTTAAGGCCTCATGTCGCGGCAAGAGACCCAGCTCTTACACCAGCCCCCCCCCCAGTTTGGATTTTGCGAGAGAGCATATCCATTGGGAAGAGGCCGATTGGGAAAGAGTTCTCTTCACAGATGAGTCTAGATTCTGCCTCTACCATTTTGATCGACGTTCCCTTGTATACAGACGTCCACATGAAAGATATGCTCAGTGCAATTTTCTGAATACTACTGTTTTCGGGGGAGGATCGATTATTTTATGGGTGGAATATCTTTGATTGCTCGCACAGACCTAGTGGTCGTTGATAATGGAGCTATGAATGCTGATAAGTATATAAGGAACATTCTTGAAGAGTATGTAGTGCCATTTGCCCCATATTGGTGAAAATTTCATTTTTGTGGACGATAATGCCAGATCCCATCGTGCGCGCATCGTTCAGGAGTACCTTGAAGAGGTTGAAGTTTAAGTCTCTCGAATGGAATGGCCAACAAGAAGTCCAGATCTCAATCCGATTGAGCAGGTTTGGGACAACCTCAATAGAAGGCAATGTATTTAATTAATATTATTATAATATTATTCAGAAACTGAAGTATGAAAATAAATATCGAAAATACTGAAAAGTACCAATCGAAATGTAAATATTTCTAAATTTTTCTCCACTGCACCCCTGATACTAGTCAAAACAACAAATATCTTATCAGGATTTTACTTCTCCATTAAAGAACCTTTTTGACATTTGGGGTTTGATGAACATTTAATCGGAAGTATTCAGACAATACGGAAGCTTGGATGATGTCCTCACTCAGGGTTATTAATTACAATGCTGTTAATATGCGAGGAGGAGTTTTGAGCATTTTTTGCGCCATGCTGCAAATGCAGCACTCGAATGTAACATTTCTAAAGTTATATAACTTGATTTCGCTTTAACTCATGGGTATTCTGTTTCAAAAAACACTCGAACCATTCATATTAATGATTGATGGCATTACTACATTGTAATATCATCTTTGTCATTTTCAACCAAAACAAAATACGTTATCAAGTATTGGGTTAATTTTCTAACAATCAAATTAAAAATTATTATTTATATGTTGATTGATTAAACGAAGCAATAATTTCATAACATATCAGATGGAATAATCAAACTTCAATTTTCCGATGAAAAAACTGACGTGAATTTAAATCAATCGAATAATTTGAGATATCGGGGGCTCTTATCAACTCGTCAGTTCTTAATCGGCAATCAAAATTTTGTGAAACTCATCTTTAGTGATGCAAATTGGATCCATTGAAATACCACCCAAAAACAGAATAATAATTTTAAAAGTACCATTCATTAAAATAGAGTGTTCTGTAATCACAGAGAGGATTATTTTACGAGTCTGGCAACGATGTTATCTTTAAGTTGTAGTCCATGTGTTCTTCTCATAGATAAACTGTACTACTGTGAAGTTTCATCTGAATTAGTTCAGTAGTTTTTAACAGCGTCCCAAAAAGCCTCAACTATTCACAAACTTCCGCATTCATAATATTAGTAGGATTAGAAGAAAATGTGAATTATCATTACAGTTTTTGACCGAAGTCAATAAAAGCGTTTAAATTTTTTTAGGAATGTAGTACTCACCATTTGTTTGAAAGTTCAGTGCAGTGGTTGTGGCATACATTTTACATGCCAATTAGGCACAACGGGGAACTTTTTCAGGTTTTCGAACACTTCATAACAACATTTTTTAGTTACTGAATAATTTCTAACTACAGTTCAGATTGCATTCCACAAATAACCTTCGTGATTATCAATAAAAGATAAGAAGGTTTTTCAGGAAGTTCGAATGAACGGAATATTATAAACTTTTTATTTAGAGACGATAATTGTGAGTCTCTGGTTAGGTGGGTATAATATGATATGCTTCTTTAGATATTTTGCCAGAAAACCGAATTTTATATGCAATATGTTCTCGCTTCAAGGAGTCGGACCAAAATATGGTTGGCTACATTGATAGATCAAATTTTTTACTCTGACAAAAAAAACATTAATGAATAAATAAACTTCGTACAATTCGAATTATTATCATACATTATTAATTATGATAAAGAATAGCCACAAACTGAACAAATACGTAACGAGGTATCTGCATAGGAATATATAAGTATAAAAAATACCCAAGAAAAAAAATAGAATAAAGGATTTTATATAGTTCCTAGAAAGTAATGTTAAAAAGGAAAGAAGTAAAACGATTTCTCTAATTATGTGTCGAATCCGTTCAGTCTGTCACATCTCGTAGAACAAAACAATGTTAGAATATTTCATTCTAGCACTGTTTTCAGTAATATTTATTGATGACATGAGATCAATATTTTTCAATGCAAAAATCACTAAACGATATTTAAGGAAAGATTCCATTCATTTTTATGAACATTCAATAGAGAAAATAACTCATGATACTCCCTCATTCCAACACTCATGCAATACAAATTTTGACCTCGTTGAAGTATATCAGTGCCTTCTGCACTTGAATTATAAATAACTTTCCATTTTTACCTGTAGGAAACTTATATGGTGATGAAGATACTAAAGGAAATGATATAATATTCAATAACCAGATCTAGTAAAATTCTGTTTTTTTTCAACGTTCCTAGTTCTTGTATTACATCGTTGCATGTCTGCAGGCTCCTTGACGGGAGCATGCTACTACCATGTACACCTTGAATTGGAATCCCGTTCTACACTCGAAATAATAATTATTATGTAACGCAATTGATCAAATTCGACGAAATATGAAACTTGGTAAATTCATTCGACATCGAATAAGTGAATTATATTTTAATGAGTCAACTGCAAGAGAGGAAACGTATCCCAAAGTTCACAATAATAATTGATGTTGAATCTCATTAGATTGACAACTTTTTTCGAACGAAATATTGCCGTAATTATCGTTAAGTGATTTTTGCATTGAAAGTTATTGATTGGCAAAAGTGTTTTCTGTATGGTTATTTTGACAGATGTTAAATAAATCCGTGGCAGGAGGCCAATGTCATCAATAAATGAATTAGAGAAACTAAATATTCGATTTAATTGTATGATGCTTTCAAATTCTACCTAAATTCACAACATAGAGTGTAAATTGGTCTGAAAGACACTGCTTTTTCTAGATGACCTTTTTTGTCGCAGGCCTAGTGTGTAGTTTTCTTTTTTGTTCAGTTATATATGTGCCTTGATGAATAGTTTCCAAAACGTCTCGCATTTCATATTTTTTATGGACCTATCTTTCGCGCATACAGTTTCAAGGGGTATGATTACTCTACTATGCTTATCATGACACAGATGAATTCAAAGACAGGTGGGGTATTCCGAAACGTGAATTTCATGGAGATGAGTGTATGGTTTAACATTAGGAATATTCATTTCAAAAGACAGGATTTTGAATAATACTGGATCCACAAATGATCGTAATTTGAACGTAACTTAACACATACGTAAAAGGCAAACTTTAAACAATAGAAATTATACGTAATTAGTTAGCGGGAACGTCAATAAAAGGATTCATTGTTTTATGCATGAAAATTCTAGCTATATATATTTTAAGACGCATGGAGCAAAATGACTCTGAACTTCATACTAGTTTTTTTGTAAAATAAGGATAGCTGCCGTGATAAATACTCATACAATGTTATAAATCTTTATAAGATGGTTAATATTTGTTTCAAATTAAGTTACGCAATTGCCTTTTACTGAAGCAAATAAAAGAAATATGTCCAACTTTTTGTAAAATGAACGTGAAAATAGGCACTTACCACATCAGGCTTTCAAACCGGACTAGTGGTTCTACTCTCCCAAAATCGGTAACAATTATACAATATTAATGAGGTAGGTACTGGAAGAGCGGAAATTAAAAACATACATTTATATGAATACCCCTACATCGAAGAAACGGACCGAGAAGCTGACCAGTGGTGGTCAAACAAGGACAAAATTATCGAAATGTCGGTGTCTACGAAATAATTAACTCGAATGTAAAAACAACATCCAACACTCTCTGTTTACTTCTAGCAATTAATTTCGAATACTGAAGTTCTTATCCGAAATAATCAAATTGCGAACTATCGACCGAATCCGTTCGGCCTTGCCATCCATCGAAATCTATACATTTTACAACACAACAAAAATAAAGTGAAAAAATTCGAGACTACGCGAATGTCATAATGGCGAAAACATGGAAACATACTGGCAAGAAAAACTTTTAACACATGAAATGCATTGCAAAAAAATCGACTGCGTTGAGTAATCTAACACTTAAGATGAATTAAAAGGATAGCAAGTTCAGAATATTATACCTGGAATTCAGTGAAAAAAACTATAATTTTATATTATTTGGAAGATTCCAAATATTATGAGATAATTGATTTTTTCATAATCTAAATTATATAAGCTGAAATACAAATCAATTTCAGTGGCGTTGCAGCTGAATGAGGACTTCACGGATTTTTCACATACCGATGAAAATAAACTGCAGTGATTCATCACCAAACCTCTTCAAAGAAGACACCAGAACGAGAGCAATCAGGATTTTGTCGACAAATCTGCATCGAACTATTGGTTGACCTTCGGAAAATTGTTTCCCGAGACGGGGGTTTTCATCTTGGTATCTTGGAAGAAGTACCTACATATTACGAGAAACCACTTAAAATATATCACCAAGGATTCAACAGTATTCGATGATTGATAAGATGATCTGGATGCTACCCGGACATCAATCCCCGTCATTTTTTAAGACATTAGTGTATAGTGACGGTGAGTCGAATAGTGCAGAATAACTAAGACAACGCACTCGAAAAGATTGTGGAATTATTCGTGGGCGAACTGCAAGTGCAAGACTCAGTGAAACGAATGGTGATCATTTCGAACAATTTCTGTAAATATTTCGGATGAATTTCATCGGTGAGTTTTGTGAACTTCGTTGTTTTTTAATACACGGCAAATTTCTTTTCCCTCTTTGCACTTAAGAAATCCTGCCAAAAAATATCGTCTGAAGAAAAATGAGAGATGAAAATACGATTTTGCAAAAAATTTTATTGCTTAGAGCAGATCACAAAAAGCGCAGTACTTCATTTTTCCTGAAAAATAATTTTAAAAACCCATCAGCCGCGTCGGGTTCTGATTTATAACAGATAATTTTTACCTGGTTTTCTCACTTTATACTTATTATACTAATAATCAGGCTGGATTAAGACCACTTGGCGCCCGGGGCACTATATGTTTTTTCGACCCCCCCTAGGACAAAAATGATCATTTAATAAAAAACGAACAGTTATTTGCCCCCAATTCTGAATTCTCCCTGGGCAATTGCTCTCTTTGCCCTGGGGTTAATCCGGCTCTGCTAATAATTCTTATTTATATCTACTAATTATATATAATCTTGATATTACTTCTTTTCTTTTTGTTTCTAGCAATGCAGCTTTTTTAAATTTTATTACGCTATGTGTCGGTTTCACAAAACTCTGATTGTGCGATTGAAAAACCTCACGCAAATTCGAACCAATCGAAACTCTCGTTTTGAAATTTCAACGAATCGCAGTAGCTCCAATCGCAGTAGCTTTAACGATACAATCAGAGTTTTGTGAAACCGACCCTTTAGGTTTCATTTTTTTCTGTAACTGGGTATGTCCCTGTTGAAAATAAACGCCCATTTTCATTATTTACAGAGTGTCCAGAGTAGTATTAAGATATTATTGGATGACCAAGATTTCTTCAGTTCTTTTTATATTGAATATTTTGCAGTAGCAATATACGTTGAAATGATGAAATTTGATTACTTCAAAGTTCAACGCCCCTGTCGAAAAAAAGCCTCACCTCCAGAAACACCCGGTATAAACTTCGATTTTTTCATTTCATTATTAAGCAATCATCCTGATAATTCTCGTCATGATGAAATTATTTAAAATTTTAAATTTTTCCTGCATATCACTGGTATTAATAACTTAATTTCTTTGATGTGAGATTCGTCATCATTCGGACATTCGTTGTTTATTGTGCCTATCTGCTGATAAAATATTTTTAGAAAATCACATTATTGCAGGAGATAACAAAAGAGTTCAAATAAAAATATACACAAGTAGAAGTTGAATTGGAAACTGGAAGCTTCTTGCTGTCATCAGATAGTCTGCTACATATTTCGAATTATCCGACTTTATTGATATTTCCGTTTATTTTATTCTTGTTTCGGTATATTATTTGTTGACATATTCCTAACCTATTTCGTATTTGTTACTGCTTAGTTACCTACCAATTCCTTATTCAAACGTTGTTTCCTCCCATTTTCGACAACAAACTACAACCTCAAATTTCTGGTAGAAATTCTATTCTTTTCGGATAAATTCCCATTCCCAATTCTCTCCCATATTTCAGATAATAAAATACCCATACAATTCTTGTCTAGAATCAAGTAAAAGAAAGCATCAAGAAGATTTTACAATCTCAATGAAATACATGCATAGGTCTAAATAGTTTGGTGTTCGAGTGAGAAGAATTAACTTCCAAGAAACATCAAGAACGGACAAAAACAACCTAAGGCGGGAAAATTAGAATTATAATCCAAACCAATCAATTTCGCAGACACTAGGTACAGGCTGAGAAGTTTAATGAGCAATACTAGAATATATAGAGTTGAAGATGAAAGCATCAGCAATCTGTCAAAATTGGTGAGAAGACTCAAAAGCTATTGAGAATTGAATTCAGGCGAATTTTTTTTCTGTAAGGCTAATTCTTAGGTGCAGCGTTTATGTAAATAGTATACGAGTTTATCCACATTATTCATATTCATAAATGGCATCTCCGCCGTTCTTCAATCTCAGAAAGCAATTCCAATATTCGAATGCGAATGTGAAAGCAAGTTTTGGAAATATTCAATTAGGTAGTCCTTGAGTTAATCGTAAAAACATGTTTCTTGAAAGATTGACAATTCGAATTGCATTCAACCGACGGTAATATGTATAATCCAATTCTCTATTTCAGTATCGTAATGAGTTCATTACAGTACTAAAAGTAGTGCTGTAATGAGTTTCATTACAGTTCATTGTTTCAGTTATATTTTTCGTTTTGTAGTTGTCAGTACTGACCTCTGATCGAATCATGTTTCGAATCAAATCAATTCAAATTCCGTAATCTGTCAAATTTCGTAAGTCACACCAACCGCCAAGATGAAATATAAAAGTCACTAACCCGAATTTTAATTTGAATTTCGAGAGTATTTCACAAAACTTGACTGAAATAGAGAAAATATCGTCTAATACTCGTTGCAGAAGGCAATTCCAACAATCCTGCTTTCGAACTTCGCATTCGTTTTGGAATAGGAGCTCATTCTGCAACCTGTTCTGGAATATACTATTCTCTATTTTAGTATCGTAATGAGTTCATTATACTACCGAAAGTAGTGCTGTAATGAACTTATTACAGCATTATTCAGTTATATTTTTCGTTTTGTGGTTGTCAGTACTGACCACCGATCCTATCAATTTTCGAATCAAATTAATTCAAATTCCGGAATCTGTAAAATTTCGTGAGTCACACCAAATGCCAAGATACAATACAAAAGTCACTAATCTGAATTTTTATTTGAATTTCGGGAGTATTTCACTTGACTGAAATAGAGAAAATATCGTCTAATACTCGTTGCAGAAGCAATTCCAACACTCATGCTTTCGTGTTGGAATTGGAGCTCATTCTGCAATTTGTTTTAGAATATACTATTTTTTTCGAGGTCATATTTGGGTAAGGTTGTAGATTCAAAAACAAAATATTAAACAATAATTTACTAAAAATAAAATTCAGACTTACAAAGCAAGAATACTGTAAAAAACTGTACAGTTTAAGATTCCATCAAAATATACAACTATATAACAGACATTTGATTCGATTACCTAGCAATATTCACAGTTCACAGGGTAACTAAAATGACTAAAAACTATGTGGGCGTTTCTTTGTCGTTAAGAGGAACGAGTTCTTTTGGTAGGTAGTTTTTGTGATGGTCTCCTGGACAAAAGTCCGTATTACGTATTTTATATACAAGGAACAAAAATATTAGGATACCCAGAATTATGAGTAGAATACCAACAATCAAACATATATCATTAAGGTTAAGTAAAATTTTCACTAGGAAGGCACTGCTTGATGGCATCCCAAGGGTTTGCTCGAACCAAATTAATGGAAAGAGGATGGTGGGAATATCTTCATACATACTGTAACAAAAAAAAATTTTAATTTTTCTCGGGAACGGAAGAGAGTTTGAACCCTAACTGTTATTAGGATGAATAAATGTAATCGAAGGTTTCTTCCCATATGACAAGAAACTGAGTTGAAAAATTGTGAGGGATATTGTGGCTAAAAAGTAATTTCTCTTATTCTGTGTCAATTTCGTTCATTCTGTCACATCTTGTAGAACAAAATTGTGGGAGAATATCTCAGTTTCGTAGTTTTCATGGTAATATTTATTCATTTTATGTTGGCCTCCTGCCCCGGATTCTTTTAATATCTGTCAAATTTATGAGATGGAAATCAGTTCTGCCAATGAATATTTTTTAATGCAAAAATTACTAAACAATAAGTGTTGTGCACCATTTTCTGGGAGCTAGAAGCTATTATCATTTTCACCCAATCCCTCGATTTTGAGAGCAAAAGATTCTCCAGCATGACATAGTGTAGCCTTATTCTCAGAGCTTCGTACTGCCGCAGGCGACAGCATTTCAGCCAATCTGAGTATGTATGTAAACGATACTTCCCCTGACCCCCTACTTTTTCATTACTGGTTGTCAAAATCTGTCGCGACACGCCCCTTTTGTAGTTGAAATAATTCAACTGCACATTGGATTTCTGCGACAATCACAAGAAACAAGGAAGGGTGGGGATTGTCGCCTGTGACAGTACGAAACTCTGAGAACCAGGCTTAACAGTCAGATATCACAACAGTAGTAAGTATTTCAGCGCATGTGTGATGAGTAAGTGTGAAACGATAACGTATTATGATGACGTTCCAGGAATGTTTCTCGATATACCTGCAGCCCTTTGAGAGTGAATTTTATTTATTTTTCCGGAAGTAACCCAGTAAACAGCATGGAACATTATTCATTAAACGATGTTTCTTATCCAGCAGAGAGAAAATTTCTATCAGGTGTTTTTCAAACTGAGATTTCACAATAACTGGACTATTTGACGATGGTATTCTGATTGATGTTTACATAGATTTTGCCAAGGCGTCCAGGCAGAGTTTCTTTCCTATGGCCGTCTCATTCTATATCTGATACGAGGGGTATTATTGCTCTCTCAGATAAAATCCTTCCTTAGTGGAAGAACGTTTAGGATCAGAGTTGGTGGTTTTTCTTCTAAAAAATACGGTAAGATACAAGCGGAGTAACCCAGGTTCTCATCTTGGTCCGTTACTAATTGTACAGGGTGGGCAAAATTGGTGATACTTGAACTACAACTTTTTAACCTAAAGAAATAGAAGGAAATGAATGACACGTTACGGTGATCTTTTTTAGAGAAACTGATAATGCCATCAACTGCATTCCTCTGCCTTCTTTTGTTGTCGAGTTATAGGCCGAAGTTGAAATTTGGGTGATTTCAACTTTGGCAATTATCTCCGTTTCTGTTTGTGCTAGGATGTTGAAATGAAAACATTATACAGACACTTTTTTAATAGCAATCGAGAAGCGTTCTTAGTTTTTTCCGAAGAGATTTCCTTGATGAGCTATAACATAAAGTTGTGTTTTTTTTATGGAAACAATAGTTTGGAATGGCTTAGAATGAATCGCCATTTTTTTCCCGTTTCAGAAATATATCATACATCATACATCGCCCTCAGATTCTTTCAGATATCATGCAAAATATAATTTGTATTTGAAATATTGAGTATTAGGAAGGCTGAATCACAGAATAATGTCTCTACGCATGATGTCATTATTATTTTGCCATTGAATACTTGATTCAATTCTCCATGGTATGATCTCTGTTCAGAACAACTGTCAATTATTAGAATTCGAATTCATTATTGCCGACAATATGGAAATGTTCGAAAACTACGAGAAATATGATATGTTAAAAAGTTTTATTTTAGCGGCAAATGACTTCGAATTGACAGTTGTTCTGAACAGAGATCAAACCACGGAGAATTGAATCAAGTATTCAATGGCAAAATGATAATGACACCATGCGTAGAGACAAATTATTCTGTGATTCAGCCTACTTACTACTCAATAATTCAAATTTCACATACAAAAAATATTTTTCATGATATCTGAATGAATCTGAGGGCGATGTATGATGATATATTTCTCAAACGGGAAAAAAATGGCGATTCTTTCTAAGCCATTCCAAACTATTGTTTCCATAAGAAAAAACACAACTTGATCGTATTGCTGAGCAAGGAAACCTCTTGGGAAAAAACAACTGGGTTGCTATGAAAAAAGTGATTGTATATGTTTTCATTTCAACACCCTAGCATAACCAGAAACGGAGATAATGGCCAAAGTTGAAATCGAGCAAATTTCAATTTTGGCCTATAACTCGAAAACAAAAGAAGATAGAGGAATGCGGTTGATGGCATTATCAGTTTCTCCAAAAAAGACCACACGTGTCATTTATTTTCCTCCATCTCTCACGGTTAAAAAGTTGTAGTTCAGGTATCACCAATTTTGTCCACCCTGTACAGTACATATTGGATCAATCAATAGTTCTCAGCACCTTCTGTTCTTTGACGATGCCAATTTAAAGTGTTTCATCCCTAAACTCTGACCAGTTACAAATAGACTGATCAAACCCTCATGGTCGTTCGAAGCCATAGCGATTTTGGTGGTCAATTCTAATCCTGACAGGTCGGTGCTTATTCAGTAAACTGCAAAATTTCTCTCTACAGTATACGTGTTATCAACGCGTTGTATTTCCCCCAAACATGATGGGAATTAACGAACAATGAGTCTATCCTGCTCAACAGGGACAAATAGCAATTGAAGAATAATATGAAATAACTCAAATACAGATTGAACCAGTTTTGATTCGAAAATTCGAGCAACGGATGAAATGTTTTTTTCTCATTTATTCATTTTTCCAGTAATTAAATTTCAAATATGCGTCAAGGTGAATAAAATGACCATTAAATTCCGAAAAACCCTTCATTTCATCGAAATGCTGTATAATGAGAATGTACAGCAGAACCTAGTTTGATAAACTTACATGTTTAGGCGTTCCGCTCAATGAAGACGAATATGAAAGAAATAAGTTGGCGGGAAACGGAAATACGCCATTGCCTTTTGAAAAAATAAAGTTCGAAAAACACGAAATGAAAATATTTCAATTAACTTTTAGGAAGATTGATGTTATGGATAAGAGCTAGAGGCAGGTATTCTGATCATTCACTGTAATGCAAAAAACCTCATGAATAAGGTATGATTATGATTACTACGTTCGATACTGATTATGCTTTTTCCAAAAACTGAAAACTGAATGTCGACGTATTATGCTCCGAACACCTACCCTAAAAATTTTACTCTGCAAGTTTTTTCCTCGGAATTTGATCCTACAGAATTCGTTGGGACAATGGGGATTCATCAGTCCTTAAGGGACTAAATAATCTAATTGTACAGAGCCTTAGAAAAAATAATAAGCGATTGTTTTAATCGTTGTATTGCTGCAAATGTATATTTATTCCAATAAATAGGGTATTCTTTGAATTTTCACCCTTTCACCCAATAAAAGCTGACGAATTGAATGTTTCTATTATTGAATATGTGTATGAATCGTAGATATTTTTAAAACGATTTTCAACAATGTTTCTAAGACACTTTACTTGTGAAGTTTTGCTTTTACAAACATGGACAAGTTCATGTCTTTAGGCAGCTATTAATAATTATGAAAACGAATATTCTTTTAAAAGTTTCAATCCGAAAAGCCGCAAAAAAATAATATTCCATGAATATAATTGATTTATATCCCCTATTAATTACGGAACACCTTTGTATGTTCTTTGGCAGCCTGAGTCCCAAAACAATCTGGTAAAGCACCTTACTAGTTGATTACTTCCTTCTGCTTTCACTACATTTGCTCACATTTTTGCACTCTAAATTAGGCTGATATTACATATACATATTTATATGATCATAGATAAAGGAGTCTTATTTATGAAGAACATAATATGACACTGTAATATCAATCTATGATCATAGACAATATGAATATGAATCATAGGTTGATATGACACTTTCATAGGTTGTTCATATAAATATGATATTGTAATATCTGTCTTATACTCTTCGTTTTTTTATATATCCTTATCGAATAAAAATCGATAAAGATTCAATATGAAATCAAACCAGAGGAAAAGGACTTATTTAGAACATAAAAATATCATATCTCATTTTCTTCAGACTATCCAAATCAAATTTCGCAAATAGTCAATTTTTTGTCCTCCCAATTGGGCCAAAAATGGTTTAAATGATTGCGTCAACAATATGCTTTGTGGTTGAACTGGATTGTTCTGGAGAATATATGACGATTTATATGGTTTTCCCATGTGTTCAATTCATTCCGTCTTGTAAACTTTTTTTTTTAACAATGGCTCATTCATATGCAACATCCTACATACGAAGATAGCTAGAGGGGAAGAGTGGAAACCAAGCTACCACACTTACGTAAGCTCCATCTAGTTATTCCAAGCTCATTCAACTTCAGATTTGTGACACAAGATGCTATTTTCCAGGCTAGACAATGTTAGAAATTTAATGTTTGTTCTGATTTGTGATTATAGTGAGAAGTGGGAGGTGGCACTCTCACTTAACCTGTAACCACAGACGTGAAAAGTTTGTCACGCGGCAACAGACGTGTGGTCATTTTAACCCCTCCATTAGAAATTTCGAATTATTCCAAAAATCTGAAATTTTTTTAACTCTATCGGCATTTACTATTATGTTAATATCAAATCTTCAATGTCATCCCGTTTAAAAATATTACAATTCATGCATTTGGTGAATATACTAATATCTATAAGAAGGGGTCGATTATTCACGATACTTGACAATGGTTTCATTTTTCAAACACAAATAGAAAACAAGTTTTTTCTCATTTCTGGCTTTATATTAAAATATAGGTGTGAATGAACATAAAACAGAGATTTAATCAACAAAAATCGCAATTGTGAAAAACTGCATCGCATGTTTTCACCCATTGTTCAAGTTGCATAAGTAAATTCTCCTTGTGCCTTCCATGCAAATGGTAAATTCGAGCTTCAATGAGAACTCTCTATTTTTTCATCGTTCTCAATTGGAAGAATTTCTACATCTTCATCTGCATCAATTTCACATTCTGTGTCCTGTTCACTTAGAATGAAATCATCGTCGTATTCCAAGCCACTTCCATGACTACCAATTTCTGCCGCCCATTTAAACACAGTTCTTCAGAATTTTAATCTTTTAACTTAACCCTTTGAAACAGGCAATATTCCGCATTATTAACTATTCACAATTCAGAAAAAAACATGTATATCGATTCCATTTGTATCAGAAAAAACTTACGTAAACTCAGATGTGTGGTCTTTCTGACCCCTCAAAATGTTTCTAACACGATATTTTGAAATTTGATCAGTAAAAAAAACTTGTTCTTTTGCAAATGTAATTAAATTGAATGATTGACAGGTACATAGACTGGCAAATCCGTATTTATTATAGTAACTGAAAAATAAAGAAATTGAAACCTTGACGGGGTCAGTTTGACTTCTTGTCTATACCTACGGGTTAAATCTCCTTTGAAAACAGAACGATTTGTTACCATAGTAACATCTTGGTCTCATATTTTGACAACAGAAAATTTCCCCACCCACTATGTGCTATTATTACTCACTCCGCTCAGTACAGGCGTTGTTTAGTAATCTTAGAATTTAATAAGAATACTCCCTTCTCTCAAAATTCGGACAACCTATTTAATTGCAGTAAGCATGATTTCAGCGCCATCTAAACTTTCTGAGTTCCGAACAACAGGAAATCGTAGTGGGTTTTTAACATTACTGATATATGACTGTTTCCAATCCTCACACTCTAATCTTTGCCTACATAGTTTCTCAGTGTCCATCCAGAAGATATAAAACTATCATAACAGATCTGTGGATAGACGTCAAATCAACTGATTCTCAATTTATTCGAACAATATTATTTCTGTATGATCATTTTTGATCCTGGTAATTGTTTTTTATAATCAATATAAATGAAAACTCACCTAATATAAGACATTGGCTGCATGAGGACGTTTATTTGTAGCCTTGGTTGCAGTTCAAGAGGAAGACCTGTTGTCTGGAACGAAATGAGAATTATCAGATCAAATTAACAGTTCAGAAACTTTTCAAAATACTTACAGGTTCATAAATAAGATGAAAATCATGTTTTTCAGGATCAGGATTGACACCAATTATTTTGTCGGCAAAATAGGGATCTGCCTTGTAGAAATGTGGCAGAGAAAGATAGTTTGGGGAGTTTTGCTTACAGGCGGTAGCATAAACTACCCCATATGGAAGACAGTGATCTCCACAGGTGCATTTATTTCCAGGAATGAGAGTTCCTTCAAAATGAATAACTCATTAGTTTATTTCTGTCCTGAACCCATGCAGGTTGAAATATGAGCCTTTGACATGTTTTTATGTTTTTTTGGTAGTAAAATACCTAGGTAGTAGAAGTAGATATTGGAAAAAGTCTACAAAAAGAAGATCATGGAACCATTTGGGAATTGAAAACGAATTAGTGATAAAACAAATATTGTCATTGAAAATACAGAGCTATATCTTTCAATTGTTCAGAAGCTAAACTCCCACCATGATGGTTACATAATATAGATTATTATCTCCAGTGTTCTCTACAAAACAAACTCATTGATCATCTTGTTGATTTATATCTAGTCTAACAGAATTGTGAATTTTTTTATTCCAACAATAGTCTTTCTTTGCATTATATATCAGGACTGTAATTCATTTAATTCAGATGATTTTTTCAATCTGAAGTTGAGTTCAACATCAATATTTCTTCGGATATGGTGAAAAATTTGTGGGATTCGTCGGTTGCCCAAAAATAAGATTTTGTTTAGAGTAATGAATTAAAAACCAATTTATCTATTTCAGTGTCGTATTGAGTTCATTACAGTACTAAAAGTAGTGCTGTAATGCACTCATTACAGCATTGTTTTCAGTTATATTTTTCTTTTTGTGGTTGTCAACTCTGACTTCCGATTCTATCAATTTTCAATACACGTTAATTCATATTCCATAAACTTTCAATTTTCGTAACAGTTGCACCAACTGTCAAGATAAGAGACAAAAGTCACTAGGATGTATAATCTGAATTTTTCATTGAATTTCGAGTGTGAATATCAAATACAGATATGAAATTTCAATGATTTCATGCAATGATGAAGTGTTTCATTTCTCATTTTCGTTTTATTCTGAATTTTTCTGTAGATGCCATATTGAATGAATTAAACATATTACCATTATCAAGAAAATGGTCCGCCATCACATATTTTAAGCCTTCGATTCCATGGACCGTAGTGTTTCCTTCATAGTCAGCCACAAGGGTGCGACAAAGGTCTGAGTGGAAAAGTTTCAAGGTTTTTTCGGTATTGAATCGAGGAAAGAAGTCCCCAGCGGATCCTTCGAATTTACTACAGCTTTTGTTGTAGAAATCTGTATCATTCTGGTAGTTCCATTCATAGATTTGACCTAATGGATGGTCTGCACCAGTACCAACATTGAAAACACCATCAAAGGTAGCCGATCCGTTTTTCTGAAGAAAAATTAAATAATGTACTATTTACAAAATATTGAAACAATGAGAAGTATCGAATGTCTTCATGTTAAATAACACTAGATAGGGCAAGCAAGTCAGAAGTTTTTGGCAAGAGTGTTAGAACTTTATATAGGTATGGATTGTATGAAATGAGAGCAGGGTCCTTATTGAAAACCTCAATAGAATAGAAAGCTGATGGTTAATCAAAGTTCATTTTTTGAGTTATGTATTGTGATACTGATGAATTATTTTATTTCATCTAGTGTATTGAAAAATGCATACACTAGTAATTGATATTGATTTTATTATTTCAATGAAAACCAGTTCAATAATTCAACAACAAAAAGTTGAGGTACCAACATTAGCTCATTTGCAATCAATCATAGTGATATTTCAAACTTATCTATCACTTTAATTTCAACTATCCTCATCTTTGATTTGCGAAGTGCCTAACATAAAATGGTGAATCAGTAAACCACGTCACTTCTATTATTTGGAGATTGTCAATAAGATTTATTTTACGTTCAAAATACTATCGAACCACTACTGAATTAATCTTGAAAACTTACTCCATAAAAGAAGGCGAAGTTCTTTGAGGGAGGTGCATCTGTTAAGAAGGAGAACTTGTCTGCAGCACTCAGGATGGGATCTTCATATCCAGTGAAGAGTAATTCCCCAGCTGTTTTAGTGATGTGGAGATCATCGTCTATCAGTGAGCTCAATGCAATGGACAGTCCCTTTTTGCTCCAAAAACTCCATTCTTTTGATCTATGAACCAGTGCCTGGAAAGGAATAAACCAATTTCATGAAAGAATTACTGAACTAGAAGAAAAGGTGCACATTATTGCGATGGGTATAGGAGGTGATATTGTTTCCCCCCCATCTTGGTGAAGAAAGACTCTGTAGATGGTCTTTTGTATGTTCTAATCAAATTGTATAGTATACCAAAATCGTTGATAACCTTATTTCAATTGAGGCGTGGTTTCCTTGACCAAATAGGGCCGAAATATTCAGATAAAATTTGTATACAGGTCGCCCTATTTCAAGGAATTTATGTGTGATATCTGAGGTATCTGCTTTTTGTAATAAAATTTTTTATTGCTTTGATTTTGGAGGAAGAACATGATGTCCAATCTACCTTATGTGCTATAGAAAATAGAGGTTAGAAAATGGTAATAGGACCGAAACAAAGCCTCGCACTTTGAAAATCGACAATGACACACTTGTCACATGTAACGAAGGCAAAAAAGAGGTTAGGAGTAATTAATGGAGGATAGAGTAAATTTTCTTTTTGCATTCCACTGGACAGTTTAAGAGATAAAACTCCTTCTTTCTTCTCTCCATAAACAGAAAATCATCAATCGTCATATATTAGAACAGGGTGAGGCATAGAAACTTGCTGATTTCAACAGGGTGCCAGAAGTAGATAGGGATGGTCTTATTCAAAAGAGAGGGTCTTGAAGTTTTGTTACTCTAAAAGTCATAATGCCACAAGCATAATGTGATGCACTTGTGTTTTGTTCAAATTCAACTTCTCATTTAATCAATTATAATATGTAGTTGAGAATTTCGTGTGATCAAATAGTAACTATACATAAACGAAAAATGATTTTCTTACCATTGCTATAGGATTGGGAATTGTAAGATTAAAATCTAAATCATGTATAGATTCTTCCTTGTTGAAATAAAATGTACGTCTCCTATAATAAGACATTGTTCCGTTTTCGTTCATTGTGGCATTAAGTTTTTCTATAACTTGACTGAACCTGAACGGCCCAATTTCTTTCAATATGGGTTTGGTAGAATGATTCTTGAAATCCTGTGGGTTCGTCCAGTTGAAAACGTACACGTCGTAGTTGACACCTGGAGGACTTTTTGTCCATGCGTTGAATAATTGACTTCCAGGCTCGAAAGTGAGTAGAGTGCGAATCCCATAATTGTAGAATGTACTTTTGAGGGCGATGAGGGCGGCTCCTAAGACAACCAAGATAAGGCTGACCACCGTTATGCAATTTTTGTGGTACTGCAAAAGGAAATGAAATTATATTTGGAATATCAACATTCGTATTCCGTTTATTCAGATCCGATTAATTTTCGTTAATTATCTCATTTCCGAGGGCTATGAAGGATAGTTGTTGTGGAGAAAGGAAATGAAAATAAAAAAATTAAGATGGTTTAATTTTCCGGCAGTATTTAATTTCGATTAACTCATACAGGGTGTTCGACAAATGAACAGTCAAATTTTTTGGGGATATCCTTGGGGTCATCTGCAAACTTTTTCATTCTGAGACACTGAGTACTAAAAATCAAGATTGATGTTTTTCCTCGAATCACCTGAATTATGGCTTTTCAACCTACATAAGATTTTAAAATTGCCATTTTCTTAAAATACTATCCCCTCGCATCTATGCTCACATAATAATGAATTGTGTTTATTTCAATTGAGGTTTCCAAAGAGACATGCGAAGTTTTTTGTTTTGCAAAATTATTAATTGTTTGAAAAAAAAAAAATAAATTCGAACTTGAATAAAAAAAAAACTGGCAAGAATTAGGAGCTTCATTCCATTTGAATAAATTAGTTAGTTAATAACCTTTCTAACGGCAAACTACATCATTGATAGGTAAGAAAAAAAGTTGTCTGCTTCATAATATGGATTAAAGATTAAAAGAATGGATTGAATACCTTTCATGTTGAATATTGTTAGTATGAGAAATTGTCCTAATGTGCAAATATTGAAAATACAACATATATTCGATAATTTATAAACAGGGGATCAACTCACCATTCTAGAAGAAAATGTATAAACTTTTCTACATCAGATAATCAGGTTGAAGCCGTCATTTCTTGATCACCAAAACTCACATTGATAATACTTCATTTTCGAGTTCCAAACAATCGTTCTGCAAAAAAAGATTAATTCTAATCACACTAATGAAGATAGTTTTTTCATTTAATTCTTCAACAATGAAATAGTTGGGAGAGAACTGAAAAAAAAATATAAGACTGAATAGTTAGTTGATTCAGTGGCACTCTGATGATCTATCAACGAAAAAAAAATCGATTCTGAATTTATATCGTTTTTCACATCATTCTTTCTTCAGGATGCAATTAGAATACAGCAACTTCGCTTTGAATTTGACTGCTTGATATTTTCTTAATTACTATGAAATGGGAGCCAGAACTATTCAGGATCTTTAACGATGGATAAATTGTCCTGAAATTAGTGTTTTCTTATAAAGGGTCATAGACTTGAATTCTAAATTGTAAAAACGTGTGAGGGACAGCTCAATCCTGTGTCAGAAATGAGACAATTGAAGGTGAAAAGTAAACAATAATAATTTTCAGTAAAAATTTCTTGTTCTTGCTATTTACGTTTCACAATATTTTTATATGATTTTGAGTGCTTCTAGAGTTTACAGCAATTTCTGCGTATGAATTGATTATTGTCATTGAACGTCATACCATCATAATTCACACACTAGCTACTTCATTTTATGATAGTATTATTCTTGAAAAAGAAAAGAAATTCTGAAACCGATTGCAATCATTTTATTAATTGGTTGAAGGTATTATTTCTGCATCAGCCAAAGATTAACCTAATGTCATAAAAAGCCATTTTTTATTGCGACCGAAATGAAAAAATGAAGAAGATCTCATCTTCCTATGCAATTTGAATAATTGGTTCTAGTGAAAGGAAAATGTGAGGAAGACAACTTTTGCCAAATACCTATTGAAGATAATTTCAAATTAGTTCGCTTATTTGACCGATTCTTGCTTCAGAAGCCAAATGAGAAAATCTGAAGTCCTGTAGACGCAAATAGAAATTTCATAGAACGATCACTACCATGATATGGACGAATTCGCATATTTTGCAACTGCCGAGATTAATTGAGGTTCGTTCCAAATTGCCAAGTGATTTTTAAGGAGCTACATATCTTATTATATCTTATGTTAATGATGTCAAGCCTCAAATAAGGGAGTTTAAGCCTTGATGATTATGATAATCAGAATGTATAACCGATGAGTCAACTCCTCACATGCCTGCGATTCAACGCATCAGCAGGGC
This sequence comes from Hippodamia convergens, assembly GCA_038502775.1. NCBI lineage: Eukaryota > Metazoa > Arthropoda > Insecta > Coleoptera > Coccinellidae > Hippodamia > Hippodamia convergens. Next base: position 12,299,918 of record CM076611.1, on the reverse strand, counting down.
ATTTATTGGCTGTAGCCGATTTGATGAAACTCCACGAATTTACAGTATCAAGAATATATATAGTTGAAGGAGTTTCAGTATTCATGAAAATGCCTCAAGCATCAGAATTACGTTCCACACAAACCCAATTTGACCAAATGGATTTCCTCGTGTTATTTTGAAGCAATTGATTGTACCCATGTTATTACTAATTCTGCAGGTATTTTGTGATAAGTATTACTTCGATGAAATTCCACAGGTGAAGAATTATGTCATTCAAGTTACAAATGAAGAATTGTTGAAATCAAATCAAAGAATTTGCTGCAAAAAAAAAAGATTGTACTGTGCCTGTTCGTCAGCGGTCAAGAGTATATGTCGTTCTGTGAATCAGAATAATGAAAAGGAAAATGCATTGAAATAGGAAAATGCATATAAAATAGGAAAAAAAGTGGGGTTTTTCAGTACAATATCTCATTATGTTTCTGAGTGGTCCAAAATGTTGATTCATAAAACTATAATTTTGCCTCATTTCACATAGTGTAGTTCGTTATTGATATCTTGCAACAGAGACGAGGTGCACAGGCTGCGAATACAGCAAAATAAAATAATGCGTGTGTTGCTGCGTTGTAATAAATACATGCCCATTAAAGAGATGTTGAATTCTTTAAATTGGTTAAATGTTGAGCAAAACATAAAGAAGGGAAATCTATCAATGTTATATAAAATTGAAAACAATTTAATGCCAGAATATCTCAATGTTTATCTAAAAAGAAGAATGCAGTTTCATAATTATAATTTTCGATCTAAAAAAGATTTTAATATCGAGTAGGTTACTACATCAGCATTACAGAAAACTTTGTTTTACGAGGGTCTTTGCCATTTCAATAGGTTGCCTGATGTGGTAAAACATGCGCCAAATGAAGTCATGTTTGGTAAAAGACTGGTTGCTTATTTACGTCATGAAAGTTGATATTTTTTTTTGTCATTTGCATGCAAGTAGCCACGTGCTAAATGAAGAACTATTTCATTTCATTTTCATATTTTATTCAAAATATCTTGTTTGTCTTTGAATTCGCGTGTTCTTCTCACTTCGTGTGGGGAATCAGTTCAATAAATATGATAAACGTTCATAGACAGCTTCATAGAATAGAAGATAATATATTCGAACGAGAAAAAGTCGGTTCCAAGCGATATTAGGGGAAAATGAATAAAAAATATTTTTTATACAACCGTGCGTTTTCACCCACTTTCCCGTTCTCATTTTAGTTTAGTGTCACTTTTACGCACTAGTGCGGGAAAGTATTAGCAGGGTTTTTTCCGCACACTTTCATTAAAGAATGAAGTGAATTATGATATGTCTCTATGCATCGAACGTCAACGATGAAAGTACCATGGTAACGATATGTGGAATTCATGTGTATTATGGATTTTCATGGAATGTTTTGTATGTTGAAATAAAATATATATTTTCAATGTGGGGTCGTAGAAAAAATAATATTCCTATCTTGTGTAGAAAGTATCTTTCCCATACTCGATTGCTTTCCCGAACTCCGCTCCGCGTCGTTCGAGCAACAGCAATCTCGTACAGAAAAGTAAAACTTTCAGAACTTGATAGGAAAATAACTATTCCTGTATACCTATACAATAAAAGTTCTGAATCTTGGACATATTCTCATATGATTCTTACATAAACTCACTTTTTTCAATAATTTCGAACGTTCACCATGAATGAACAGATTAAATGGATGCAGAGGAAAAGTATTAAATGATATATTTCATCAAACTTCACAAATTCTTACCTTCTAAACTTCAAAGATGAAATAGTATTGTGATAGTTTCTTACACGTATCAGAGATACAACGATCAGATATCTCAATAAACAAAGTATTTCATAATAGAGTGAACAAATCAGATTGCATCGGACTATCAATTAGAAATTGAGGACATGCAATTATTTATCTTACCTTAAAATTGTGTCTCGATACAGGAATGAAGATTAAAAAGAACTTATGATTAGTTTCTAATCCTTTGTGTTATACTCAAATAAAAAAAAATTAAAATAATTTCTTAGCGATGAGCTCGGTCGTTCATTGACATGGAACATTACTACTGATTCAGAATTGAACCAACGATGGATTAACGAAGTCCAAATTCACATCAAGAATTTCTCTAATAATGAACAGTAATAACAGTAACCCGAAACACATTCATCTCCCAGACTTTGCGCTTTGCGCCGATGAATGACCCCTTATTGAGGCCAATTAACCCTGGAGGAATTCGTCATTCTCACCTTACGAATCAGTTCCATCTCACTGAATTAATCGAGGCAGGTTAATCCCTGATATTGTTTAAGACAGACAATGCGCTTACGAGAGTTTCGGCAAATGATTTATTATCTGCTTTAAATGTTTGTGACGGCTCCAAAAATAATTCGACATCAAAGTTCCACAGTTTCATTTATTATTGATCTCCTTTTATAGATGAGGTGTCTCAAGATTTTCTGCAGTTTTTCGTTTTGTTTGCTAAATTTTTGGAAATTTTCGACGTGATCAATTACGACTCATAACTGTGCAGCAAACCTTCAAGTTTCATAATGTTGATTCGAACAGTATGTTTATTTGATCTTTTTCATAAAATTCAAAGTGAATTGAATATTGAATTTTTTTGTGGTGATGATTAAGAGAATATATATCCCATGAAATCTTTTTCATTAATACTTGAATAAAAAATCAGAATTGATCATACATAGATATATGTAAACAAAAGGACAATTATTTTCCGAAATTTCATTATTTTCCATTGATTCGTATCTTTCATTTGTGCTTGATAATTATTTCTGTTCGAGAAATATCCATTTTGTTCAATTACGATATTCGTTACATTATGAGAAGAACCCATAAAAATGGGTGAATTTAAAGTATAACTCACAAGGTCGTATTCGTGATTCGTTTGATTAATCGAACATATGGTAAATTATTTTGCTTCTGTAAAGAAAACATTTAAATGTACACATTATCACGATAATTTATGATGTAAGGGAGGCCCTTGTAACTAAGGACCTTTTTCCAAACACCTATATCCCAAAATATATTGATAAATTATCTTGAACTCAGAATTCAAAACAGTTAATACTTAATACATTTATGAATGGAATGGAAACCTTAATTTCAGTGAAGTAAAAAGTTAGGACACTAATTCAAAAGGTCACAACAGAAGGAAAAATAAAAAAATGTCACCAGAATTATAATTATCATTTACTCATTATTGAAAATCACCCATGATATTACAAAGAATCGACATTTGTTGATTGATAAGAGTTTGAACCGCATTCATAGGTTTTTCCTGGGACGGATTGGACCGGGTCACTTTGTTTCACTCACGGCATCTGAAAAGTGAATAACTACCAAAAAGATTACTACGCACGGATGCTCATGAGGAGTGGAGAAATTAAAGCCTCGATACCCATGAAAGGCATGGATCTTATCGCACTACTTAGTTCGAAGCAGTACCATAAGGCGAATGTTGCAATTGCAAGATGTTGAGATCTGAATCAGTTCAATACGAAGCCAATGAGTATAATGTACTGATCCACAAGAGTTTTTAAAAGTGTGTAATCATTTAAAACTCAATAACAACTTGAATCGATCTAAAAAAAATCAGTCTGAAACATTTCTCTCAATCTGGTCTCCTTTTTTCTGAAGTTTGGATCTTTACATATGCTTCATGAATGTTCTCATTTTGGAATGGAGTCAGTTCATCAACGGCTTCGATTTGCAACGAGTTTTTTTAAAATGCTAAAACTTGAATTAACAAACGCTTAGGCTAATTAATAGGGCTATCGGAATGCTACAGGGTGACCTAACTCAGGTTGTTGAAGGGGAAAGGCTCTGAGTCAGCCGAAGTAAGACTTCTCGACTTTGGAATAGGTTCAGGGAGACAGGTTCCGTGCTGGAAAGACAAAGTCTTAATGGGTCACGAAAAATAAAGCCTGTTCAGGATAGTTTCATCAACGTTTTGGCTAGAAGAAAGCCTACATCTTCGTGTAAATGCTGAGGAATACCTTCGAAATGCAGATGGGCTCCAAGTTTCCATCTAAACCATCAGATGACGTTTGAGAGGGGCAAATTTAGGTTCTAGACGTCCATTAAGAGGAGTTCCATTAACACGTGACCGTAAGCGTCAAAGACTGGAATGGGCAAGGCAACATATCAATTGGAACGATCAATGGCGTAGTATCTTTTCCACTGATGAATCCAGATAAGGACGATTTTCAGATTCTCGAAGAATAAGGGTATGGACAATCCCAAGCATACCCCATAATCGTCGGTATGTCCAAGAAGTCCATCCATTCCGAGGGGTTATGGTATGGGCCGGGATACACATTTGTTCTGGGAATATGACCGCCTTACACTAGAGGGAACATGTCACAATTGCCAAATTTTCACGCTGCTATTGGTGAAACTTTTAAATTTCTAGACGATAATGGTAGACCTCACTGTGCAGCCATAGTTGAGAATGCGGGTGAGTTGCTTGGTATTCCACATTTACCAATACCTCTGCACTCATCAGATTTGAATTGCATGCATGGGATATGCTCCAATGAAGATTAGATATTCATCAACCCACCTCAAAATCCTTAAATTATCTGAGAGAGCTTCTGCCCAGTTTATCGAACCGAATTCTTCAAGAAATGTTCAAGAACCTCGTGTGTAGTAATCAAAGAAGATGTCAAACTATTGGAGGCTATACATTGTATTAAAATGCTTGAATTCTCTGGGGATAAAATTTCGTCATTTTACTCAATTTTTCTCAACCATCTGTATACGCTGCAGACGTACTGGCTAAAATTTATTCTATTTCGTGCAATTTGAAATCATATTGATATGAATTTTCTCACAAAATCGAATTTAAACTATATTTTTTTTGGAATTTAAGTCAATATCACTAACTCATGTACAAATTGGACCAGGTGAAGATCACGAAGAGAAAAAACAAATGAAACGAACTAAAAACCACTGAGTCTGATTTCAAGATAGTTTTCATTTTTCTGGATAATTAATTGAAGTACCTTCAAGAATCAGCATTATCTGTCATGCTTCCAAACGATGAACCACGTATAGAACGAGTTTTCTGCACAATTCTTCCAAAGCTAGTCTTGAAGTTTGATAAATCACAATCCCACAATCAATCTTACTTGAGTCTATACAATTTATGGGCGATCTGGCACGAACATGAATTGGAAGACAAATTATTGGATATCCTGCAGAGCACTCCGGAATGCATTCTGATTAATTATTCGCGACCATTCCCCGAAACCACAAATCAAGAGTCGATAGAACAATCGACCAAAATGAAGGGGAGTTATCAGATTATGCAAAATGGTTTTGGTTTTTGCGAGGAAACTTGGGAGAACTCCGTTCAAGATGGGCAGAATTTGTGTCTTTCGGTTAACCAGGAATAACTAACTGACAAAGAAACTGTAAAACCCAGAAGAAGCTGTTCAAATTTCAATAAAAATGTATTATAGCAAGGAGTAAAATGAAATTTGGAGAAAAAAAATCTTGGAGGTTTCTTCATGAAAACATTTTTTGTTGTTCACTACAAACCAGCTGTTGTTAAAATCTGTAAGTGGAATTTAACGCCAGCTAAGTGAATTTGAAAGAGGTCGAATTATTGGTCCACTGGAGGCGGGGTTGCCATTTCGAGAAATCGCTAACCGTACGAACAGAAATCCGACTACTGTTATGAGATGTTGTCGAGCGTGGTTTGATAATGCTTAACATTCAAGAAGAGTAGGTGCTGGACGTGGAAGGGGCACAAATGAAATTCAAGATCGACGTATGGCCATTAGAGACTGATTTGCGATAACTCGATCTTTGGCTGATGAGCGATTAGGAGAGCAAGGCCATCCTGTAACTGTCCGAACGGTTTACCCCCATCCAAGCAGCATTGTGCAGCATTATCGACCCCATCTTGTGTTACCTCTAACGGTTGAAAGGACGGCATTGGAATGTGGAATGGTATCAGATCTTCTTTTCGGACGAATTTCGATTTTTCTTTGGTGCACATGATAGCCGAAGAAGGGTTAAAGGACGTCGGAGATGAAGAAGTGAACCATCTTGATGTTGAGCGTCACGTACACCAGAGAGTAGGCGTTATGGTATGGGGAGCTATTACACATATGAACAGGTAACCTTTATAATAGTAAAAGAGCTAGTGAACCCCCAGAGTAACGGTTTGTCTGTGAGGCTACAAATTCTTATAGTGATAGTTCATAGCATGCTGAGGACGAAAACCATCGTCTGGCACCCCCAACCCCTGTACGTCATCAACCCCTATATCTTTCAAAGTGTAAAAAAAATGACTTCTACCTGTAAGCTTGAAAATTTCATACGATTTTGTTGATGAATTGTGAATTTCAGAAAAAAATTGACAGGCGATTTCGACTATGAATAGGTCCTTCTTGGTGTTGCAGTTTCTTTGTCAGCTAGTATATATATAGATCAACCAACAGATATTTTTAAATTCATCTAATGTGCCTTCGAGTCTTACACTGAGTTGGAGCAAGTCCATTAAAATTTAATGCTGCCTTAATTCCCCCTTAAATGGAATATCCATAGATGGTAGCCATGGATATTACGTTTAATGGAAATTGAGGGAGCTTTAAATTTAATGGACGTTCCTGCAACTCAGGGTTGATCGGATTGGTTAAGTTTATTCTTAATTCCTTCACAATCAAAAAATGTCATTTCGAATATCTTAATGTAGGAAGTTTATCGTTCGAGCTTTTTTCATGGATCTTTTTCAATGATTAAAAATCTAAAGAGGAAACTCACATTAACAGTAGCAATAAAATAACATAAAGAAATGATTTATTCATTTCAAACAATATCGACGTCTCTCCGAACGTCTATTTCATAATAGTACATATAATTAGTATAAAATTGATGGTGCTTGAAAAAGATTTCCGAACGTCAAAGGTGGCGTGATTATCATCTGTACATCGTACCAATAATTAGCTACCTGAGGTTACTGTTTTTTATTGACTACGAATTGAACATATTTACAAATCGTTCTGAAGTGGTGACAGGAAAAAGTTTAAAACAATGTGTTTCTTACACTCGTGAGATCTATCTACTCGAACGTAGATATCATAATACCTATTTGTCCATGTTAACCCTTTACCGCATAGGAAACCATATATGGTTTGACACTTTTCCAGTTAATTTTTTCTGGAAAAAATGGAAAAAATAATGTGTAAACCCTAACGGATTTTATTTGTTATATCATTAACCAAAACAAAATGCATCTATTTTGTTTATGGTCATATTCCTCTTAGTTATAATCTCACTCTTCCAGACATTGTTTGTGATTGTTTATAGGCTCTTGCGTCTCTACACTTAGCAAGAAGAATTAGGAATGAAAAGATGAGTTTTTCAAGCAAAAAAAAATATTTTGTTGAGTGACATATCCTCTAGTTTGTATTCATTACAATAGATTTTTTTTATTTTGTCTCTCGAATCCGACAAAATGCTATCTAGTAGTTATCCTTCTTGCACAACCAACTTTTTTGTGGAAAATTCAATTTTTTTTGTGAATTTGTTATGAAATGAGGCTTATCTCATCCCACAAAGAACTTGTTCCTAGAAATCTATTTCCATTTCCTGTTTGAGAGCTAAGGATTCAGTAATATTTGAGTTCAAGAGAAAATGTAAAACAATATCATAATCCAAATTTCGGATTTCAAATATGTCCAGTTCTCTAGAAACGACTTGGACATCCTTTAATATAGAACTGGATAGGAACACTATTCATTAGGTAAATATTATTGGAGATCTCACAAAGATTATATTCGGTAATTAATGTTGATGCCGAAGAGGATTCAGTAGCAACATTTCACACCATAACGAAATTAATGAATATGCATTTCTTCTGACATTGAAATTATCTCGAGTTGTAGGATTCAATACAACAAATTAACAATTGTATTTTTCGAACACTGATGTATTTTTTTATACGTTCATTGTGGAATAAAAAAAATTAATGAATTATCAATTATAATAAGAGATGATAAGATGATAACGATAGTATCAACAAATAGAATTACAACAAGCATGAATACGTCTACAAATGATGGGAACCTTATGAGAACATACTATCAAAAGTAATACGAAATACCAAGAAGGTGAACCTGATTAAATGAACACTATATTCGATGGGAATCTTATTCGACCAGACTGAACAATCCAATTACTCTGAGTAATTTTTTCACAATATTTTCGTTTCGATATGAGGTAGTATTCAATTCTCATCCGAATTAATCTCAAGCTCTCAAGATACCGAAAAAAACTTAAAGAAGAAGGGTATGCGTATTTCATTCGTTATTCCTATTCTCGATATCTTGAGCCGTTTCCACATTTTCGAAGAAGAATGTGGGAATATTGTGTATTTCCCGGATTCGGGAAAAATCAAGTGTCAAAAATTCTGTTTTGATCAGAATTTGTCCATAACTTTTCTTTTTCAAATGATATCCCTATTTTTTATGATGACGTTGATTTGAGTTCAGTAGAGAATGCCGAACAATATCATAATCCCAATTATGATCCTTTGGAAGTTGCGACACCCTGTATGGGACTGATATTTCATAAGGAATTTCGCGAGAACTGCCTCTTGTCAGAACTTCTTCCTCATACCTTATTAATCCACAAACATACGCGAATTCCGAGGATACTTCCTGATTTCACTCGTGACTTGAGCGCAGTATTTTTATTTATTTTGATCTATTCTCGGTTCGAATTCCTTGAGGATATTTATGTTATTCGGAACCAGAGAAGTGACGTTCTTCCACATGATCACAAGTTAAACGCAATTTTTGAGTCCAGTGGAAAATTCATATCGTGTACGAAATACATATTCAATTTTTACGTCATTGTTATTATGAACAACAACGTTATTGATTTTGCCGTTTGGTGAACACAATATCTTCTTATTCTAAAAAGTTCAGGGTACCTTCGCGATGTGAAGGATCCAGCAGTGAAGTATTTCAATATGCAATTGAATTGAAACTACGCAGGGAGTATTTATATAAACCATTTTTTCAAATTTGGGTATCATTCGCGTGAATTCGAAAAATACCAGTCTGATCGAACTAAAACTTATTACTTTGTTTCAAAATACCGACACAATGGTTTTTGCGAATATTTGTCATGATAGGATATCCAAAATACAAAATGTTTTTGTAGAGGTACGTAATAGCACCAAATATAAAATTGATAACGAGGTTTTCACGGTACTATTCCAAAAGTAGAACCAGAATAGCTTTCATTTCGATATATTCACAAATTCTGAAAAACATGTTTGTCCATTCACACTATCGTATTTTCAGCACGAAGTTTCGTAAGCGGGCAAAAGCTAATATTGAATAAAATGTCTTCTAGTTCCAGAATAGGGTGTGTTTCCAGATGAGGTTGTAGCTAGTGAATTAAAGTATATTTTTTTCCAATTTCGAGTTCTTAGGAGAAATTTTAAATTTCTACATAAAATGACATCTTTTAGAAAGATTTCACAAGCGGGCATCATCCCGAGGATAGAGTTATAGTCCCAAAATGAAGGCCCTGTAGACTATGGAATTTAGAACTTACGTAAGGTTTGTGACAGTATTGATTGTCAAATAATATTTTATGGAACACGTAATAGAGCAACCATGAGCCATCTGAACAGAATCTAGGTTAAATGAAACTCATTACAGCATTGTTTTCAGTTATAATTTGGTTTTTTTTTGATTGTCCGTACTGACCTCCGATCGAATCAAGTTTCGAATCAAATCAATTCAAATTCCGTGATCTGTCAAATTTCGTATGTCCCACCAACTGCCAATATACAAAACAAAAGTCACTAATCTGAATTTTCATTTGAATTTCGAGAGGTTTTCACAAAATTGACTGAAATAGAGAAAATACCGTCCAACACTCATGCTATCGAAAACTCGCTCCTTCGTCGCTCGTTTTCGAACTTCGCATTCGTGTTGGAATAGGAGCTCATTCTGCAACTTGTTTTAGAATATACTATTAATTTATCTTTGTCACCTAACATTCAATTCATGTACACATGAATGATACTGAAAGCTCTAGATTGTTTCCTTCAAGAAGTTTTTGTCTGGGGTTTCTAGGACATCAATTTATAATATATTAAAAAATGTGTTCAAAATTTCACTTCCCTGTTCTCGGTTATAATGGATATCTCGGTGGGGATTAAATGCAATACTAAAATTTCAAAAATGATCATTTTCAATGGTGAAATAGTTCCCTTAAGGATTTCAAGAGATGAACTGAACTAAAATTTCACAGACCTCAGACTATTCCACTGTTTACTTTGACTATTGGTTAAATAGAAATATGTAGCTGCAATCTTATAAATAGAACTATTACATATCACGAATTCTCTTGATAAGTCATGATGTAAGAAAGAAAAATGTTTGAATGCAGTGATGAATTCCTGCTTCTGATATTGGATATTGAGCGTCATCGGAACTGACCTTCTGAATCTGAACCATAAGGGATTTGTAATGTGTATCATGGATATAATTTGAATAGATCTCAACAATCACTTTAAATTTATATGAGAAGTTGGATTTCAATTTATAGAAAAACATAATAAAAAATCATATGCAGAATCCCACTTGTCTTACTCAATATCTTTGAAGTTATAAACACTGTTTCATACCAAGATTTATTAATCGCTGTATTTTCGGTTCCTGTTGGAAAACAATAATAGTTTGTCCCAATTGTGTAATGGTCAATTGTTATCTATTTGGTTTTTGTACTTAATCACCGCTTTTCCTGAATGCGATAATCCCCTGTGACGTTATTCATCAGTAACCGATGAAGTATTATGAAAGAAAATACTTAACATTCTATACTTTACAGAGACAAAAATGTATTTTTTTACTATCTTCATTTCCGAACAAACTTATGATGGAATTTCGTCCCCATAAAAACAGAGGTTGACCTGTATTTTCAAAATCTCGAAAATTCTTCCTTGGGATTGATATATAGAGGAATAGTATTTCAAATCCAAGAACCTCGAACCGAATTGCCAATAGATGAGTAATTCTGTTGTTCGAGTATTCTGAGTATGCTTCATATTTGAGGAAGTTCAAAGTTTATGACAATTATCTACCAATGATTGAACATTACAAGAAAACAAACTAATGTGAATAGAATGTATCAGAAATGAGTAATTTGAACTAAATTGTTTATTATTTGCATAATTTTCACGTTCTTGATTGAACACCTAGCTTGAGTGCTATTCTTTTTTCAACCACGAGAATATTAAAACAACCTTTCTGTTTAAAAATCATGATGAATTCGATTCCACGATTTCTTGTTTTTCAGGTTTGAAATGAAGGCTCATCGACATGGTTCAGTTTTTCCTGCTTATATACACAATTCTGATATCATTTAGTCTGTATGTCTATAATTTTGGAACTTAAGAGTCAGAAATAATCAATGATGATTTCATCCAAAAGACGCGAATACAAGTTGGATAGGACATTTACCTCCAAAGGAAATGTAGCGATCAAAAATAGGGTAGGGTAATATAAAGGTGATCTGACAATGCATAAAATAAATATTGTAACCGAGGTTGTAACTTGAAGCTGTAAGAAGAAACAATTGGAGGTTTGGATATTTTAGAGTTTTTGGAAATCTTTTCATCAAGTAAACCAAAACTATCAATTGTGAACGATTCATCGGAGTTCCATTTATTATGTTTCATTTTTTCATGTGTATAATCTCAAATAAGTTTATTTTCAGTTTCGACAACAGGATTTTATCCGAAATATGCCTGTCAACCATCATAAGATATTACAATACAAATTTCGAATGCGATAAAGAGGATCAATAATCTGATATGACAAATATTTGAGAACTTCATGGGTAGGTTATATAAGTCATTTCGAGTGCTATAATGTGAAAAAAATCTCAAATTTCGCTCTAATTAGGGATATTTTCGACGGGTAATATAAAGCAATGCTCGATAATAGGGAAGCAGGTTTACGAGATGATCATTCATCAGATGAACCAGTTCGAACATTAAAAAAAATTGTTTGCCAAAGAAACGTTCATAATTTATTCATCACAAGTGATTATGATTTAATAACAAGTCTTTTTTTCGAAAACGAATTAAGCGATGTATGAATTGAAAAAAGAAGTATTTAATTGTGGTTGACTCCAAAATCAAGATGAAACAGATATTTGTTGAAAATAATGTTTTCGATTGGGAGAGAACGACTTGATAATGTACGTATCTCTCAATCAATAAGAACATGCATGAAAATGATGAATATTTTACTTCAATAATACCAAAAATAAACGATTGAAATCTTACTGAAAAAATCTATGTGTGGTTACCCTAATTGTTTAGTTCATTTAGATGATTCAGATGGTGTGAAATTTCCCGTAAGAAAGAGAATATTTCAATCAAAAACTTACTATATACAAATTTCAAAAAAACAGAAGTGACTCAGTTTTCAAGCTAGTCTCGTTATCAATCTTTAAATCACTGAACTTATACACCGGAATATGCCAGCCAACAAGTGAACTTGACCACAATCAGGAATATAAATTTTTCCTATAGATTTGAAATTCGTAATGAATGGAATTATTGCAAATCTATTCAAAAGTGTATTCAATAAATTAATGCGTTATGGAAAGCCGGCGATTCCAAGTCGAATTCTGATTCATGAATAAACAAGCACGAACATCCGTATGCTGAAATATTTACATGAATTCTCTTGAGAGGTATTCTAAATAACCGTAATTAGTATGACAGGGTCATTAAATTTTATCTTCACTCGAAATTAGGGATACATGAAGAAGTTGATCTCATTAAAAAGTTTCTCAAAGATCATCAGTATGTTTATTTGTCTAAAAAATTACCACAGCATAATGAAGAAATACATAAAATTAAGGAGACACAAACCTCCCCAGCATTTAGATAATTCAGAGACAACGAGAATAAAGAGGTCGTGTTGAACTTTGAAAATCACCTATATCGTTAATTTTGTTGAAACAAAAAAACAAATAGAGAAATTACACAGAATTCAAAAATTACAAATAAAAATGGGTAACCAACATTTATGAAAAAACATATACGAGAGAGACATCAAGACCTTTAGAGATCCGAAAATCTGAAAGCGAAACACGTGTGTAACAATATTAGTGATTGTGATTGCAGAATGGATTGGAATAACACAAGGATTCTGATGACGGAATCAGATCATGGCGATGAAAGTTGAAAAGTAGGTACATTTTTATTGTACTGGATGAAAATAATACAATGGCCAATTGTTCAGGAGAGGTTATCAGTATTTGGATTGATTTGTTGGAAAAGGAGCTGACATCCGGAAATATCAAAATGAAAATAGTAGTTATGACAGATTGAAAAATCCACGAATCTGAAAATTTCACGATTTGATCTGTTGGAGTATGATGAAGAAATCAGTATTATCAGTATTCGGATTGATTTGTTTGAAAACGAGCTGACATCCGGAAATATAAAAATGAAAATAGTAGTTATATTATGACAGATTGAAAATCAACGAATCTGAAAATTTCACGATTTGATCTGTTGGAGTATGATAAAGAAATCGAAACGTTACTTCTTTCAATACATCAAAGTTATATTGTTGGTTTATTGCAGATGATGTAGGAAGGAATTGATGTAAAACTATTTCCATTTTCTTGAAATATTTAATTTACTCTGATTCAGAAAAAAACCCAAATTATTTTCAGAATGAATTTCGATACATATCTTTAATTTTCAGCATGATTGTTTATGACTTTCGCGAATTCAGTCCAATGGTTTCCTATTGTTCCGGATTATGCTTCATTCCATCGCAAGTACAGATAATGGAACAGAGTTTTATTCAAAGAGAAACATTTTTCAAATGCGGAAAACCTTGAGGTGCATGGGTAACGATTGTTCTTGAAAACAATCATGTTAATATGCGCATTGAAAATTAATAATTTGAAATTTCGTTGAGAATCATACAGCAAGAAACACATTATTTCGATTACAATACATACATTCCAAAACAGTCGCATATATTCATTTTATTTATGATGTTGACCATCCAAATAAAAAAAATATTTTTAGGGTAACGAAAAATTACACACTCATTTCGTTGTTCAGCACATTATGGAATAATTTCAAATTTTGCGCTATTCCATGGAGGCCAATAGTAATTATTCAATGCAATAGTTATTATTGGCCTCAGTGGTTCAGTCGTGAAATGAATATAATGTTGGGTGAAATGAGGCCATCTTCCACAACGGTGACTGATCAATTGATGAATCGCAATAGCAAGTCCAGTGATTGGCCGATTGACGCATTTTAAAATGTCCTTGCATTTTAGTCCAATGTATTGAAGTATAAACATGCGACTTCCAATATGTCCAAACCAAGAAATGACACTCACAATAATGACTCATCTGGAAGAGTAACGATGGTTTTCACGAAATTCTGGTTACCCGATCAAGCAATATCAAATTGGTTGGAGCCACCGGGGCCATCAAAACAGAAAGGTATTGGAAAACCGTGAAATAATTGAGGAAAGCTATACAAAATAAAAGGAGGGATCTGTTAACGAAACTACAAAGCATTAATGTCACGAAAGATTGATGGACGCATTTGGATGGGATGTTTAGAATCACCCCCGTATTTTCCGATCTTGTGCCTTCAGAATACCATTTCTTACATAATCTGAAGAACAATTTGGGTAAAAAAGTGTTCAACCGGCGAGGAGGTGAAGTTGGCGGTCGACAAGTGTAGAAATAAGGGGGCGACAGTTGTTTTCGAGGCAGGCATCAAAAAATTAATCTTCAATCTCACAAACAGCATTAGAAAAAGTGTGACAATGTAGAAGAATAGCACAAAAATATCATGAGTAGTAGTAAGTAGACGACCCACTTTCTGTAACTATCGAGTAACGGTCCAAAAAAAATCGATAAATCAACGAAATTAAATTTCTTTCTTCTTTCTTTTTTTTTGTATCTATTTTCTAAAAATATCATGAATTCTTCTTGATGCGATTTGAATGCGAGTTCACTCACTGCGAAGATGGTTTCATGGGATAATCGAGGTATTTCGAATGTTGATGGAGGAATTTCAAATGAATTTCTGAAGAGTCTGATACAATTGCTCATGTAATTTTTATACTGGTTGGAGATTGTCATTTTGCTTGTGGGCAATTCATCAAAAACGAGATCGGATTTTCCGAACAATCGAATGAACTTGATCTTGTACAAATCCCTTGATAAAAAATTATAAACAAAACCCCGTCATGAACGTGAGGCAGTGTCTGATAAAATTATGTATTGGTAAACTATCAGGAATGAATAAAACGCAAAACGCAATGAATCCTTTAATTTCGCTCATTGCCTATCGTAAGAGGTAAAAACCTCATGTGGCCTGTTTACATTTTTGAAAGACCTGTTTATTCATAGATATAAAACGAACTCGCGATATAAGTTTTCGATGACATGATATTATATTCCATTCCATATTCACTACATAGCATATTTCAACTAGTTTTCCAATTATATCAACGAAATTTTGATTCCAGAATAACCGGTTCAAGTTTTTCATTTCCTGAAAAAGCTGGATCGGACAAGGACGGGTAAAATCTGTCCACCATTAGAACCACTCATATATTATATAATGGGACATCTCTCGAATTCCTCAATGAAGAAAAGCATCACCTTTCGCACTTTTTCGAAAGGACAACCGAAGGCAGCGTCACTAGTTCCATCAAATTTATATTTTCAGATAAATCGAATTTGAGCACGTGCCAATGTTTTCAATTATGTACTAGATTTAATTACGATATGTCATAAACTATGTACCTACAAAAGAAGCCAAGGTTGTACACTCACCGAATGTATGGTTTTACGATATCACACTGATTGCTTAGGCCAAGTCCCCACACGAGTGTATTGTAACGAGCAATGTAATGAGAATTCTTCCGTTTATATATATATATTATATTTGTCAGAAGCAATTTGAATTATATCTATATCTACATTTCTTGAGATTCGTTTTTCAAATGGATATGAAATTCTGCCTTATTTCAGTGTGAAATTTTGGAATTTGCGTTAGACTTCTCTTTTATCGTGAAATACCAAGAAAAAAATTAAAATAGAGCTCTGTTGATACAAAGATATTTCGAGGTTTTTCATTCGAAAAATGTAAGTTATAGGCTTCAGCAAGAAGAAGGAAAAATATTTCTGTTGAAGTGGTCAGATATAAAAATTATCATATAGGAGCTTACAGAAGCGTTGTCGGAGTTATTTCGAAAACGTTAAAACTAAATTTGTTCAAATTAGAGACCAAATGTAACAAACATGGAAAAATAAGGTAGGTTTAAATAACACCCATGAGCTCAAATTCATAACTTCTGAGATATTCTAGAAAAGTTATTTACACGATCACATTTCGAATTTTATCGTTCTTATAATGAATATTATTGTTCTGAATTATTCACTTCTACAAATGATATTCACTCAATGATGTTTCTCATTTTCTTTCTGAAAGGAATAAGTATTCCAGTTGTTTTTCCAATATATATCAGCAAATATGAATTTTAGGACATAGTGCTATTTCCACATTTATATTTTCAACGTAGAGTCCATTATGACTATAAAAAAATGGGTCCTTATTTGAAAAAAATTGAGTCGTCACGAGTTCGTAATTGCTACTCTGACATCGCTTTCGTGACTTCCTGTATCATTATTTCCATTCTGACTTCCTTTACAAAAGCAATATTACTACTTCTCGCGGAAGCATAAAATTGACGTTTTTTAAGTGAAAAAATCTTGAATATAATATAATATATAGCTCCATTTCAAATGTTTTGTTTCGCAATTTCACTTCGATAAGGAGTTTTCTGACTGATAGTTGATAGTCTCATCAAAACAACTCACAATTTTATGATTAATCCATTTTTACCACGAAATATGGCTCAAAAACGCCAAAGGAAATATTCTAACGAACGGGGGACACCCGGTATATGATTCATCATGGTCTATGAACCTATTTCTATTTCTGTATCGATCTACTACAAGATCTATCGGCTCATGAAAAGATAAACACCGGAATGATTATATCGATTACATATTAAAATTGAAACACGTAACTTGATATCTATATGCAAAATGTATAGTAAATTCCATTCGAATTTGTTTACTTTTTATATAGTGGAAATAAAATAGATTGCACATTACAAAAAAGTAAATGTTCGTTGGTAAATATGCAATAGCGAGCGAAATACAAAGAATATTTTGTGAATTAAATTCATATCAGATAACTACCTATACCTTTATTCTTTCTATCATCAATTTAAAGTGTAATATTTGTAAAGTTAAAAAGAACTCAATGAAAGAAATTATTTAAATTTGTATACTTACCTTCTTTTACATGGAGCGTATATACAATTTCGCTCCTTGTTAGGTTGCGTTATAGACTCGATAAATAATTAATGCTGTAGGTGTGTTTACAAAAAATTTAATTAATTGGCATCATATGCTCTTGACAACTTAACATGTGCTATTGAGCTATTTGTACTTCACAAAACCCTATTGATGATCGGATTAACTATACCTGAACAAAGTTTTTCTATTCTTTAGGAGAAAACTACTTTTCCGTGCAGTAAACTAACCTCAAAAGGCAAGGCCGCTTTGAAAACAACTCATATTTCAAACTGGCTTTTGCGTTTTGCTTTAAAATTTATGAAGGTGCCGAAATAATCCTTCATCTCTATCCACGGTTCAGGCGTTCAGTAAACTCACCTTTCAAAATCAAAGGAAATAAACATCACACCACCCTATTTCAACCAATATCAACACATCGCACGAACCCAAGTTTAATTATTATCAATGGTACGAAAACGTATAGAGGCTGGTCGGAATTCAACGTTTGCGCAGACAGTATGGTATGATACTCGAACTACTACACAAGACAAGGACAACACGTCAGATGATGACGATAACGTAGAGTGTTCCTAAGTCACCGTTAATTTCGCGGTTGTGACGTCATAGATTGAGGAAAACAAACACAAGGAGGTGTGCACTGCTTAAGGGGGCCACACCATCCATACTTCTCCAATCGGCGATGAAAACTTTTGAACGTTTCTCGTTTCTTCATCTTAACGTCCAGGGACCAAACTCTATGGTACTCTGAACAAAGTAGTATGTAATTTTCTTACACCAGTGGTACAAAATTAATCACTCTATCGGAAGATGTTATAATTTTTGCAAATGACGTTGTACGTCAATCATATCGGACAGTTGTGAAGTAGACAGCTGCAGGATACAAATAGGGAGTAATGGATCTCTACACTCCGAAAAAGCGAATTGGAGAGAAAGGCACACTTTCCCGTGAGGAATAAAGGCAGTACATGTTAATGGCTGCTAACTATCAGGCAAGACTTCACTCCATATATGAACGAGTATGTGTAGATATAAATGTTTAATTTTTTTCCGCTCAATAAAGACATTATTATTATTATTATTATTTTTCCTTTTCACACTTTCGTGGATCATTACCACTGAGCTGGGATCTATGATCAACAGCTCAATCGTTTGTTAACACACGCCGAACAGTTCTACATGTGCCGAGGATTGCAGATTTCTGACCCATTAGTATAGCCTTCTCAACTACTTTTATTCCCAACGCAGTTATTTCCTTCTTTTAGTTTTCTTCCACTGATCCATTGGTTGAAATTATCAGTGGGTGTACGGAGACATTTTTAAGTTGGTAGATTGTCTTTAGCTCATGTGCAAGGCCTATATACTTAGTAAGCTTGTTCGACCTGGCTTCTCTTATGTTGTGGTCACTTGGAATTGTTATATCTACAATCTGCGCCACCTTCTTCAGTTTTTGAATTATGAGGATATCGGGTCTATTATGTTGAATTTGCCGATCTGTTATAACCATTTTATCCCAGTATATTTTTATTTCTTGGTTTTCAAATTATTCCTTTGGTGGGTATTTGTAGTATAATACTGTTTCAGATAAGATTTTGAAGTTCCTTTATGGAATATATTCGCGACATCATCGTGTCTCTTTTCATGGTCTCTTGGAGCAAGGTAGGTGCATGCCGATGAAAGATGTTGGATAGTTTCCGCTTTTTCATTTCACATTCTGCATCGGTCAGATGTTAGTTTCTAATGCAGTATGTAGCGTCTATAGTTCCGTGATGAGATGACCTGATCTTGTATAGCTGTTAAGAATCCTTCTGTTTCCATCATGAGAACACCACGAGTTATATAGAGTGTGGACATTTTCAGGTCAATATTAACTGTATGTAGCATGGAGTGAAATCGTCCATGTAATTCTTGTCCTTTCCATGTTTCTTCCAGTTCTTTCGTATAATCTTTATCTTCTTTTACAGGTGGAGTTTCACTTCCGAGCCTCAAAGGAGTAAGTTTTGCATCCAACGCAGCAAGCGCCTTGTATACTGGGTTATCACTGAGTAAATAGTTTTGCACATTTCTTGTTGTGCGCTTCTTTAATGTTTTTTATTCCTCTACGTCCTCTGCTTCTAGGAATATACAATCTACTGGTTGATGCTTTCGGTGCTTCGTTAATGATGTTCGGATCAGACTGTCCAAGTCTGTGGGACACCATTTCACAATGCCTAAGCTGTACTGCACAACAGGTAAGGCCCATGCGTTAATTGCTGCTGTTTTTGATGAAGAGTAAAGGTATGACTTTAAAATAAGTTTGAGTCATCGCTTCAACTGATAAACTGAAAGTTTCATCAGAATCGGTTATCTTGTTCCTGAGTCCATAGAGGACACTCAAACATAGGGACATTTAAATTTGAAATATTATTATTAATTCACCTTTACAACTGTTGAAGTGGGTGGTACACTTTAGTATCGAAAATTCCAATTTCGACCATAAAGCTTCAGAGGAAAAACACAACACATGTTTCCGAATAGAATTCTGAAAGCGAGTTTAATGATATTTTGACCTTCCTAAAAATTCAAATGGCAATATTCTAGTTTTCAAGGTTAACTCAACATCATGGTTTCACACAGTCACAGTAAGGCGCTCCCCTGATGTTGTTTCTGAGCAAACAATTATTCACCTTGTGTAGAAGAAACCTACCAATCTAATAAGTTCTGAAATATAATAAATGCTTGATTTCCCAGAGAACATTCTATCACATTTTTTCAATGTGACATTGGTCACCATCCACATTTTTTAAAGGAAATCCAACATTCAAATCAAATATACGATAATGTTTCACCTAACACTTGAGAAATATTGGAGAAGTCGAATCGCCGATTGTGAAATACCTTTTTATTCCACTAGAAGGAAAACGACGCTTCGTAAAATGTACACATGGTTTTTCGAAATGTGAGTTATATAAGAAATATTTTCTGTAACACACCCTTTTCAAACCACTAAGAATCAGTTGTAATTAATTTATTGGAATCAGACATTAAATAGCAGGACTTAAATTTTTTTTTCATTATGATTTTCTCAAAATGATTGAAAAAAGGAATGAGAAAAAGCCCTCCCAGAGTGATTTTCAATAAGTCACTCTGATTGGTCCAAAAAATCAATCACTTTGTAAATTTTCGTTTATACCTTTAACTTATGAATTCTCTATAGTCCTGAAGAACTGATATGTCATTGGTATGTGAAAATTTAATGTATATGCATTAGACTGTTTCAAAAAAATCGACATTTTTTGTTTTCACGAAACCCCCCCCCTAATTATCTTCCGGGTATCGAAAAGAGACCTCTATGAAAATATCAGCTCCATATAATAATATTTAGAGGTCGCTCATCAATTATTTATATTTTCCCTACTAATAGCAGGGAAAAAATTTCTTTTTTCAATAAAAAATTCCTAGAGCAGAAACCAATAGACGGATTTCATTGTGTAATACATTTTCGTGTAGACAATCAGATACTCTACAATAATGACTCTTACGATATTTTAGTAAAACGGCCTCATCAAAAGTTATTCGATTCGATGCTAATATTGAGGTATTTTTGAAGAAAAAAATTATTCAAAAAAATCGATTCTGTTTGTTTTCACGAAACTTTATTTCTAATCATCTTCAGGGTATCGAAAAAAGGCGACTGTGAAGATATTAGCTTTGAATATTAATATTTAGAGGTCGCTCAGCGATGACTTCTATTTCCGCTGTTGATAGCAGGAAAAAATTTGCTTTGTTAAAAAAAAAATTTTTCTTCACGAACCAATTGACGGATTCCATTGTGTGATACATTTTCGTGTAGGGAACTAGATGCTCTACGAAAATGTCTCATGCGATATTTCAATAAAACCGCTCGTTCAAAGGTTATTCGAACTTTTTCTTCAAAAATACCTCTATATTAATACTTTATATTGAGGTATTTTGAAAAAAAATCAAATAAGTGGTTTTATCGAGATATCGTATTGAACATTTTCGTAGAGTATCTAGTTCCCTACACCAAAATGTATCATACAGCGGAATCCGTCTATTGGTCCGTGACAAAAAATTTTTTATCGAAAAAAGAATTTTTTTCCTGCCGTCAGTAGCGAAAATAGAAGCTATCGATGAGCGACCTCTAAATATTAATATTCAAAGCTAATATTTTCACAGATGGCTTCTGCCTATGCCCTGAAGATGATTAGAAGGCGGGTTGCGTGAAAACAAGTAAAGTCGATTTTTTTGAATGATTTTTTTCTTCAAAAATACCTCAATGGTAGCATCGAATCGAATAACTTTTGAAGCGGCCGTTTTATCGAAATATCGTATGGGACATATTTGTAGAGTATCTTATTGCATACACGAAAATGTATCAC
Organism: Hippodamia convergens; assembly: GCA_038502775.1. Lineage (NCBI taxonomy): Eukaryota > Metazoa > Arthropoda > Insecta > Coleoptera > Coccinellidae > Hippodamia > Hippodamia convergens. The sequence goes on along the minus strand of CM076611.1, from coordinate 12,278,071 downwards.
ACAAATAAATCCGCCTATTGGTTTGTGTTCTAGAAATTTTTTATTGAAAAAAGAAATTTTTCCCCTGCTATTAGTAGGCAAAATAGAAATAATTGATGAGCGACCTCTAAATATTATTATTTTGAGCTGATATTTTCGCAAAGGTCTTTTTTCGATACCCTGAAGATAATAAGGGGGGGGGTTTCGTGAAAACAAAAAAAGTCGATTTTTTTGAATCAGTCTAATATGCATACTATCGGAAACAGGAATAAAATGTTTACTTAAATCAAAGTGATAATGAAAAATTGTTTTCAAGGTAAGATCTTTCGTCTTAATATTCTAAAAACTATCGAAAAACCAATTTGCGAGTTTGAGAAAACGTTAATGTCTCATGTCGGAGACTGCTTCAAAAAATACGAACAAATTACAGTACATACATTCTTCTAGATCAGCTGGAAATACCGCAATCACAATAACAGCTCTTTTTGTACGAATATCAAAAAACGAATTTCATATTTCTCTGGGCTTTCGATGTGAATTGCTATATCCATTACGATGTTCTCCGCAAGCTTGGATCTTATAATTGATTCAATTACATCTCTAATCCAGCCGTTTGTAAACGATCCGAAGCCGCAGGCAAGCTTTTAAGGGTGTTTGTTATTCGACAGCCCTAACCTACATGGGATATATGATAGTAATCGGTTCAAAAATGCTCAGATTTTTCGTGATGGATTTCCCGATGGATGTAGCCTGAATATTAATGTGGAAACTGAAGCTTATCGCCCAGAATGAATTCAAAAGATTAGGTTGGAGTCATTGAAGAAAGATTCGTGGTAAATCTCTCATTTATTTTCATGCCAATTATTCGAAAAATAGGGATTGGGTAACATTCAAAGTTTTATTTGGCGTTCGTTTCGGTACAAAAACTCGATGAAACTGACAACTGATGGGTTAAATGCATTCAGTGAGATTTTATTTTACACACAGAATCGACCCTCAGACGGAATCGTCAGTATATCCATAAATAAAAACAATAACAACTCAGTGGCGGCCTTAGGGGGTGGCGAACGGGGCAATCGCCCGGGGCCTCGCTCTTGGCGGGGCCTCGCGCTCAAAGACCCGAGCATATTTTATCATTGATATTGATTCCTAATCATTTATAGAGGTTTGAATGTAATAGTAAGTTCGAAAAAAGTTCGTTAACCAAAACATTAATTCAAAACATAATTGAAAAAACTTGATGTAATTTTTTAATATTCTGCCTTGTAGCAATATGTAATTGAGGCACCGTATGTCTGACCAACCAGATCCGTAGGAAGAATAGAATGTAGAATCACAAAACATAATTAGGGTAAAAATAATCTAAGTATTTAAGTACAATGTTTACTGTTCCCAGGTGTTGGAACCTCATAAAATATTTATAGCCCTGTTGACCGTTCTTTGGGGGTCTCTCTGAAATATTCGTTCAATTATCGGAACCAATTTCGGAACCAAGATTTAATAAAAATAGAGCTGAGATTGAAGAACATTTCATTTTTTCGCCGTCGAAAAAACCACAGCTGAGAGTTTGACTGATTACATAATGAAAGAATCAGAGCAGTTGGTTATATCATTGCAAAATGCAGAGGTCAAGAATATGATAACGAAGCGAATTTGCGTGCTGAAAAAAGTGGAGCCCAAAACAGTTGATCTTGAAATGAATCCACTTGCTTACTTTTTACCTTGTGGGAGTCATAGCTGGAATATCATCCAAGGAGATGCATCACTGTTTTGTATCCAATCAAAATTTTTTTTTGGTTTGCTTCAAAGGTTGTATACTCTGTTTGCCGGCTCAACTCAGATCATGTGAAAGCCTTATCACTAACACTGCTTTGTGAAACTTAATTCACGAAGGAAAAAGGGCCTCGATAAAACCCCCCGCCCAAGGCCTCGCAATGGGTAAGGCCCCTGTTACAACTAACAACCTTCAAAATGATATACCTTTCCATCCCTATAGCCCCTTTAGATTCTTGAGGGGGTTGCCGCATTGCTTAGTGGTATGAGGGCCTTACAACCCTGAATACGGAAATATTCGGCTGAGCTGTTTTTCGTTGGCCATTCTTTATAATGTGTTACGTATTTGCGATACGGAAAAAATGATTCTTAATCAACAATTTTGTTGATAAAAAAATCCGAGTAAGGAGTAAGGAGTAAGCCACTAAATTTTTATAAACAAGTTTTTTTATAATAATAGAAAAAACTAACACCTTTATCAAGGGCCATGATGGATCTAAATAGAGACCTTGTTTGCAGACAGGTTTCGTGCTTCTCAGGACTCATCAACCAACAACGATGAACGAGCACTCTAGGGTGCATTCCTTTTTCTATACAGGGTGTTTCCTTAACATGCGGCAAAAATTCAGGGGGCTGTTCCTTGGACTATTCTAAGAATATTTTGTCCTTTGATGATTTTTGAAAAACCTCTTTGTTTCGAAGATACAGGGCAAACAAAATTTTAGATAATAACATTTTATTATGAAAAATTACATGAAAGAGATCGCTGGATTGGAAGAGGTGGACCTCATTTATGGCCTGCTCGTTCCCCGGACTTAAACCCCTTAGATTATTTCCTATGGGGCCATCTAAAATCATTAGTTTATACCACTCCAGTAGAAAATGTGGAAGACTTGCGAAATCGGATCATTGCTGGGTGTAACTTAATAAGAAATGATCCTGGTGTTTTTGAAAGGGTTCGGCAGTCAATGAGGAGAAGATTGGATGCTTGTATGCTGGCTGGAGGTGGTCATTTTCAACAGTTTTTGTAGGTTAAGTTAAATTTTCATGTAATTTTTCATAATAAAATGTTATTATCTAAAATTTTGTTTGCCCTGTATCTTCGAAACAAAGAGGTTTTTCGAAAATCATCAAAGGACAAAATATTCTTAGAATAGTCCAAGGAACAGCCCCCTGAATTTTTGCCGCATGTTAAGGAAACACCCTGTATAATGTTTTTATTTCAACATTGTAGCATGAATAGACACGCAGATTATGAAGTTGTGATAGCGTAAATATCAATTTTGGTCAGTGACTCGGAAACAAAGGAATACAGACAGTTGATGTTGTTGTGAGTTTCTTGAAAAAATCGATCCAGAGAGTTATCGAAACATAAATACAGTCCTAACTTTATCAAAGGATCTTGTAATGAAAGATCCCTCAATGTTTTTAGGATATTTGGACTGTCGGGATGATTTATTTCTTGACTTTATTTTGACAGTTGATTGAGAAGATACAGAAGGCCCGTATTTAATCACAGGCCACCTTGAAATCTTTTGTGAATGCGCATGAGCAAATATCAAAATTTGGGAAACTTTATTCAAGTTAGGCTCTATTTGTGAATGCCACTCTCTAGTGGCATTCCATTATCCCCTATTTCTCATGGTTAGAAAGTTTCAATTCAGGGATCACCAATTTTATCCACTCTGTGCAGGGTCTTTCAAATACGAAATTTTATTTCTTTAGATATTTCCTTCGTCGAATGAGATCATTGCTCTTAGCTGACAACATGATCTGTTACTTCAATATCGATAAAATGAAAATAATTATTTTGTCCATCGGCAACCAACATTACTTGAAAATGTAATGATGAAGTAATATGGTGTGCGATCATTCAACACTGTGAAAATCACTTATGAAATAAATTTCTCTTTGTCTTTATGTTGGAAAATCATAAAAAATACTGGCTCATATCAATTTTCGCATTCAATGGTCTAACTTCTCAGCATAATTGGAATATAAATGAACATGTTTTTTCTCAAATACAGATTCATCAAATTTCTCAACTATCAATTAAATCAAGATAAATTTCTCAGATTAATCCCAGATACGCTCATGGATTTTGGGTTTTTTGAATCGGAAAAGTTTATGCAGCAAAGTTGAAGAGCTGAAAGAGAGGATACCTACAGAAGTACGGAATATTTCCACTCAAATCAACAAACTTAGAAAAGAGCCTTATACGAGACTGTGTTGTTGCCCAGAACGAGGTGGAGAAAATGTTTTCTCTTATTTATAATTCAAAATATGCTATATCAAACGGAAAGCAATTCAAAGATAATGAGGAAACATAATTATGATATGCCCTTTTCCAATTTGCTCATTACAGGAAATAATATTTTCCCCCCGTTTGGCCACACCTCTATTTCCTCTTGATTTCATATCATGCAGAAATCTGGAAAAGTAAGAAATAAAGATGAAAAAATCCTTGATTTTTTCGTATAATAATTCAACACAAATTATACATACTTACATTGCGAGTACAGTGAGATATTAAAATCTAGATTGAAAGCAGCATATTGTATTAAGGGGAAGCAAAAAAAACCTTTTTCCTCCTACCATCAGAGATAAATCTCTTGAAGGTCGAATAAGGGCTTTTAATTCTTCTAGAAGCACCAGACATAAATTCTGGAAGCTTGGCTCTGTCCCAATTTCGCAAGGGAGTATATAAAAAACGGCTATAATTTTGATGGGGTCGTTGGAGATAATGATAATTAAATTTTGCAGATGCGATTATTGTGATGAATTTCTTCCTTGAGAATTCAATTGTGCAACACAACTACTATGTATGAAGTGAAAAATTTGTAGAAGCAATAATACAGGTGTCGAGTATAAACTTGCTACAAATCATAACAGGTTTGACGAATGATTATCATATTGTACTGGGCCATAAAATTAGGGAACCTATCACATGTATGAAAAAAGTGTTTTTCAAACATATTGCGTACATATTGTATGTGTTCTTTATTTCCGGATATGTAATTTTTTTTTATTAGATTGGTACAGGAGGTGAATTCATTCGAGGATGGTTAACAGTCACAATTTGATGGATGCGATGAGGATGAAGATGAAGACTGATTATGTACGAGGTTCATTCTGAAGAGTAAATTTTTTTCTAAACCTTTCTAGTTTTGTGGATGTCCAATGTCCATTAACCATTTGGTGGGGCATACGTTATACAGTGTTTGTACAATTTCGTCAATTCCTACAATTTGCGAATATAAAAGAGAATATTGTAATTTTTTAGGATTTGTCAATTTTGTGAGGGAGCAAATAGCGGGAAAAAAATGTCAAAAGTATTACATTTCAATAAAAATCATTATGATTTCACTGCAATATGACGAGTTACCTAGATTTTATACGGTCGATTTTCCTAGCCCAGATAAAATCTAGCAAGGCTGAAATGTTGTGAATTTTTTATACTAAAACTTTCTCACATGAAAAATTCAAGTTCAATCCGTTTCTTTCCCAAGTCCTCACTTTTCCTGGAAATCGTTACTGTAGCTATAAAGAAAATTGTTTGCAAGATGGAAAGATTATACCTTTGAAATATAAGAATATAATGTTTATGCGCTTCGAATCTTTTGAAATTTGTTAGTTCGACTTGTTATGCTACACGATATTCGTTTCCGATTCGGTTTTCCGATTTAGGATATTGGGTATAAATTTTCAAACAAACGAACGAATGAAGTTTTTATTGTATAGTGTGGACCGCATTAGTACTTTCATAAAACCGTTTCTAAAAAATTAAAATAATCTTTATTCTGAAACAAAAAGCACATTCATCTAAATGTTATATGTTCCTTCGAAAATATATTTGAAAAATTATTTTGTAATGTATTTGGATGTTTGTAGAGCTTTTAAATTTCTCTTTTCTAAGATATGGAAACATACAGGGTGAGTCTTCGGTTTGTTTATTTTTGATTCAGTCTCTATAAAAAAGCCATTTTCTACTTTTATAATTAGCCATTCCACCCTTGGAAACATGCCGCTAGTTTTTTTAGAGCATTAAATCCACCATTTGGCACAATGTAACAGAGATTTGAAATTAATTTTTGAACAGATTTACATTCAGCCAAAGTAACCAATTTTATTATTTCCGCTGATACAGATTTTTCTAAATGAATTACTTGAAAACGATGCATTTCACGAGATTTTATGAATAATACTTTGATTTTCCAAATAGATCAAAATTCATTGAATAGCATTTCAGCTCTACTGATAAGAAGTTGGGTCCCTTCAATTTCTGGTATAATTGTGGAAAGAAATGGTATGTTACAGTCTTAATGGAAAAAAAATGAGTAGGTCGAATTTTGTTTTCTTAGGAGATTAGCCATACCAATGAAAATATATACATATGTATACCATTTCATTCGATGAAATAAACCTATATTTGGAAATCGTGAACTAGTTATTTACGGTATGAGTGTTAAGAGTGATGTTTTATTTTGTGAATGAAAATTTGAACAATTTCACCAACAAATTAAAATCTTTTTTAACATAAATACCATACAATGTTTTTTGTACAACTGCTCTATTTTGATAAAGAAATGGGCGAATTTGCAATGATCATCAACTCCAAAGTGCATTTTAATATTCGAATAATCGAAAAGGTGTTATGAATGGCAACTTTACAATTACTAACAAATGAGAAAAGACGATGTCATTTGAATTTTCTTCCTGTCCAATTTTAGTCTTGGGTTTTCAACTGCTTGATATTATTAATAAAAGTGACAATTTGATGGTTCCCCTAGATATTGAAGAGTCTGCCAGAAGAACAAATCTGGAACTCCTATCTCAGAAATCTGTTCGACAGTACGATATTGCATATAACAATTTCCTAGCCTTGTGCAAATTTAAAAATGTAGAAGGAAACTTCAGTAGAACTCTTTTCCTGGCATACTCAGATGAATCAAAAATATAAAGTTCATCAACTTATTGGAGCAAATTTTCAATGATGAAGTCAAGCGCCCTTGTTAAAAAGGGTGTGGATGTTATCCATAGATGTATGCTATCCTCTTAAAGTATTCATATTTTAAGGTGATAGCATATTTAAATATGAAAGAGAAGGATATCGTCCCAAAAAATCGAAAATTCTCACTCGTGAACAAGTTGAAAAGTTTATGAAGGATTATTTGGAGCCTGTCGGCGTGAAGAATTGAGTAATTTATCAGTGAGAGACAGCGAAATAACAAATGAATCCTTAGTTATACAACTTCCAAATACAAAAACGTACAGTCGTTCTTTCAGTATCATTGAAAGTATGTAGACTATTATCATAAGTACTTTGCACTGCGCCATTCTTTCATCAAACATCGTCGTTTTTTCCTGAAATACATGAATAATAAATGTACTGCCAATCCAGTTGGTATTAACACATTTGGGAAAATTCCATCTATTGTTGCCGACTTCCTCAAACTGCCAGAACCAAAGCAATATACATTACATTGTTTACGAAGATCCTGTTCTTCATTGCTAACTGAATCAGGTGCAAATATTACGGACATAAAAAAACATGGTGGATGGAAATCTACGACGGTAGCCGAGGGCTACGCTGATCATTCCATTCATTATAGAAATATAATTGATGAAAAAATTCTCCCAACCTCAACAGATCATCATCATCCAATATATAAAACTCTGTTTTATATTTCCACATTAGGAGATACGACTTCTTAAGCAGAGAGATGAAATAAACAAACTGATGTACCGTACCTTAACCTAATATTCACTGAGAGCCATGAGTTGCTCCATTCGCTCTACATGCGAACCTGCCACTCATACTCATACTCAACTCCAAAATTATTTCACCCACTTGTGTGAGAAAGGTTTGCGAATCCATTATTCTTTCTCCTGTCGTATCCGCTTATTCGAGAATAAGATGTGGGTAATCCATCAGAAATGTGATAGCGGCATTTCGAGTCAGGCAAATCAATGATGGATGTTGGGAGTTTCTGGAGCTATATCGTTTATTAAAATTGTGGTGATTTCATCTCGCATTACAGCTGTTCTCACCTTCAGGGATGTTTTGCAGGATAGGAAACTGCGTTTATTAAAATTGGATATACTAGTGGATCAGATAGGTGAATTCAGTATTTCACTTAATGTTTCGCCTGGAACTGCACTAGGCGTCTTCAGATGAATCTAATGAGTCCATCCCTTACCCCCATTACCCCCCTCGTAGCGACGCCAGTGCTCCGTCCCCATTATTAGTGTGACTGAAGTTGATCCAAAAAGCTTACAATTATACTCTTCAAAGGGCGATTATGTACAGGGTGATTCACTTATCTTGGTAACCCCAATTTTCTCGAAAACGTCCGAATATTTTTTCATTCTGTGAATGGCGTTTTGACTTGAGATGCGCATAAAATTTTGCGGAATAAGTTAAGACGGCAGGCGTCGCGGTGCTATCAAAAATTTTTTCTCCAGGGACATACCTTTTTTATTATGTTATTTGAAAGATAATTTCATTATGAACTTTTTTTTCGAATACAATTTTTAGTAATTTCCAACCGTCAGCGATTTGCAGGGTGTTTTATGTTAATTCTATTCCATTCATTTTTTTTCTGTATTGTGGTAGTATGCCTTTATTTGGAGACATAGATATGATTTTGTACCTTGAAATGAAAAAAGCTAGTTTTCTAGTCAATGTGTTTCTTCAAATAAGCTGAAATATGTGACAGCAAGATGGGGCTCCATGTCACAACGCTGCCATTGTGAAGAGATATTTTGATCAAGAATTCGAAATTAAATGGATAGGGAACAATGGACCCATCAGATATCGCCAGACCTAAAGCTCATGGATTACTTTCTGAGGAGTAGGTACCCTTAAAAATATATTATACCAAGCTGATTCTAATAACTTGGACCATTTGAAAATGAAGAAACACATGTACCCAACTAGACCTTTATATTCTGACCAAAGTAACTTATAATGAAATAGAGGAATGATATAACTTATGTATGGATCATTATGGCCGGTATATAAAACATATGATTCGATATGTTTCGTTTGTTATTAAAAAAAAATTTTATTGTTATAAGACATAATATTTTATGAATACAATGAAAGAGAAATAGTTTGTTACAGAACCTCCTTCATTTTACAAAACAAAATCATATCTAGATCATCTAGCCATTATGATGAATACAAAGTTTTATCATTTCCTTATATTATTATAATCTACTCTGGTCAAAATATAAGAGTCCATTTATTTTAGAATTTTTGATCTCAATATCTCTTTACAATGGCAGCATTGTGACATGGATCCCCATCTTGCTGTATCCACACATTTAATTCCATTTGAAGAGGCAGATTGTTTAGAAAATTAGCCTTCTTGAATTCAAGCCACAAAATCATATCTATGTCTCCAAATAGTATCATAGTACCACAATACAGAAAAAAATAAATGGAATAGAATTAACATAAAACACACGGTTATAAATGGATGAAAATAGTATTCGAAAAAAAAGTTCAGAATGAAATTAACTTTCGAATGACATGATAAAAAAGGTATGTCCCTGGAGAAAAAATTTTTGATAGCGCCGCGATGCCTGACGTCTTTATTAATTCCGCAGATTTTTATGCGCATCTCAAGTCGACATTGACTTGTTCAGAACGCCATTCACGAAATGAAAAAATATTCGGACGTTTTCGAAAAAATTAGGGTTACCAAGATAAGTGAATCACCCTGTACTCCATGAAATGAACGGAAAGCGCGATGAGTTTGACGTACAAAACCATTATTTTGATGAAATATTTAAACAATGTGCAGGCGTTTTTCTGGCGTAAGTCTATTTATTATGAAATATCAAAGCCCACTCAATAAAAAGCATCAATCAAAATGTTAAATAAAGTGGTGACCCTCTGAAAGAAATACCCGATAATAAGGGGGTTTCTTCTTTTCTTTTCATGATGTTTGATATTTGAAATTACTTCTGTCTTTGAGAAAACTGTATTGTGTCTATCTGTTAGAGTTAGAGCATGTTCCGTTAGTGCGGATTTTTGTCTCTGATTCAGTTGACAGCATCGTTCGTGCTCCTTAATTCTCGTATTGACACTTCGCTTTGTTGTACCAATGTAGACTTTGTCGCAGTCGCAAGGTATTCTGTAAATACCGGCTTGTGAAAGTGGGTAGACTTTTTCTCTGGTAGTTCTGATCATTTGGACAAGTTTATGTGTTATCTTATAAACGGTCTCTTATTATTCTACTGATTCGTGATCTGTGACCTAAGGGATGTATGGTAAGATAGTTCCTCAATTAGGGGTGAGTTGTGATGTGATGTGTTACAATCACAAGTCGAAACTTTTGGTCTTATTGTCGTCTGAATTTCTTTGGCAATATATCCATTAGCGATGAATGCATTCTGTAGATGTTTAAGTTCATCTCCCAGAGATTCCTGCTCGCATAAAGGTCGGGCTCAATATCCGGTCTCCTCGTTTTCTGTTATAGAAGAAGTGATTCCTTGTGTAAATATCTGTCAAATATCTGAAATAATTCCTAATAGACCCCAGCTGATGAGCCTGGAAACTCTCCCAAAGTCAATAAAGTAAATGATAAATGAAACAATCACACAAACTATTCAAAATGGTCTTCACGGATTCCTAGAAGCTGAGACTTCCTCTTGATGTTTATTAGGTCTGTGATCTCATTCTTTTTCTTGATTTGAATGACCTAAAAGATCATCAAATATCGATCACTCCTGAGGTGTTGAATAATGTTGGAAGACATTTTTATCTCCTCGAATGATATAAAAGAACCCTAGTGAATGCAACACAACTGTCTCGATTCTATTCAATTTCGAATTGTAGAAAACGATAGAACCTAGGGACGGGGAAAGGTATGGTGAATTTACTGAGCATAGAAATGCCCAAATTCCATAAACAATCAAATTTACCGCCAAGAAAATTGAATTTCACTATCTAATTGCCTTCCTTCCGGTTGGAATGAAGACACTAATTTAGGACGTGTCGGTTAAATAGCGGTGAAATAAATTTCTCCCCAATGGGTCCTCCTCCAAAGGAGCGTGCGCGTCTGTGGTGGAAGAAAAGTTCGTAGTTTCATGCGACGCCAGTCAAACTTCACACTCGCCCTTTTCATGTTGTGAACCGACGCTCCTCAATCACGTGCGTTTATTGCGATGAACGGTTTTGCGTTTTTCTCATCGGTTTAAGAGGCGAAGAGTTTGACGACAGATAATTTTGTTTGGCAACTGTGGGAACAAGGTGAGATGATAGCCGATGAATATTTTTCTGATTGCGATAAAATAATATATCCCCCTTTGGTTTATTGATAATGGGGTAGATATTAATTGTGGTGATCTAATTGGAAAATGTTCCGAGAATGACGTATGTCACATCTATTAGTTCATGTTATAAGTTTTATCTACGATTATTCTGAAGATAAGCAGACAATTAAATGGGGTATTTCGGTCAATGTAGACATTAACAAATTTGGTGGAAAATTGTTGAATTACTCTTTTATAAATCAGAATGAATTTTCCCGAATCACCTTGGGAAAGTAGATGATCCACCACAATATTGTTTCTGAGGGATATTGAAAGTATGTAAATAATTTCAAGAAGTGCTACCTACATTACAATGTTTGTTTGCTCGAAGATTTCCATTTTTGTGAAATATTTTATTGATAACTTCCCCTCATTGATACAGTTTCTTCTCTATGTAAATTTTTCGATTAAGTTGGAAAAGACTGTCCTAATCCTACCAAAATGTAGGTATTTGAAGCGTTACCTTTATGTTATATGCTGAGTTATATGTTATGTTATATGATACCGGTTGGAGACGAGTAACATTTCTTTGGAAAGTTTCGCGAGTTGAATACCTTTGTTTCAAAGCCTTCTAATTTTTTTTTCTGCAAAAGTAAATAAATTTCATAATTTGTCTCAATTCATAAGAAAGCTATAGATTTCAGTCTTGAAAAATATCTTTGATTGATTCGATTCGTTGAGATCTGTTAACACTTGTGAAACATCCAAATATCTGATTTCAAAGGTCAACAAAAGAAACTTCTTCATATATAGTTCCAACCGTTTTGTTTTGATAGTGTAGTAGACATTCTCAGGATGGCAATACCAATAATGAACAACCCTTGTATCATGAACTGAATGAAAAGATTTTGGTTTAGTATTTGATGAATCGAACCGACGATAAAAAATTTCATGAAATTTTTTCATGTAAACCTCTTGAAACAAATTGTTTACTTACTCGCATAAACAAATTTTCCTCCGGAAAAAGTACATTGATCAAGTTCTATAATATTTTCACATACACCATGAAAATACAAAGATAATAATTATTGATCTGAATCAATTGAGATAAAAAAAGAGCTACAAATAAGAACTAAATAATTTATGCAAACTATTCAGCTTATTCAGAATGAATGAAGAATATCGACGTATATATATTTAACATTAATGTCCTTCGTTTATTCATTCGGAATAACAACCTCACTGGAAATGTGGTAAAACCAAAGGTAAATTACATGATCAATCGCATTCTTTTCTCTTCATCTGCGATTACAAATTTTTCACAGAAAAATGATAGTTATTCTGGTGCTGAATTCGTTATTACATTCGTTACATTATGTATCAATTGATTAAACTATTTGGGAAGAAACAAGAATGAAATATCACATTTCACATTGATGAATATTTTCGTCTAATTACTAGAATAATGAAAAAGTAGTCGAATTAGAAATCGTGAGTGTATGTATCTGTCCATACTCTAAGTACTTATGCTGCCTATAGACCTGATGTCCGCGAATATTATTTGAATCTCGTACATACAATGTTATTCCAACAACCACAGGCCACAGGCTATCTAACGTACACCCGCCTATGAAAGTATCATTTTTTTCGCATTTATATATTTCCCTCAGTCCAGTTGTGACCTTGTTTCAGAGGAAACATTGTTCCAGCACTTTTACTACATATGAAATATTTTGACCACAATATATCATAGCCCTTGTTTACCAAAATACATTTTCATTAAAACTCGAATGGATTTGCCACCAAGTATATTTGTTACATCTATCTAAAAAAGTTCACATTTTCAAATCCATGCAAAATTATATGCAACTTCTTTTTTCTTGCTCTATTTTTTCCTTCATTATGGCTACCTTGAAAAATATAGTCGAATAAAACCTATCAGTGCTTTACCTATATCCGCACATGTGAACACAAATTGAATCAGCAGTCCTTGGTTACTTTCTCTGAAAGCCACTCAGGCGTCTGACAGGCGTAAAATGATTATTTTCCTCAATCTCAGGATTGATAGTAATTCAATCAACTCGACTTCGTTAGGAGTAGAGACGCTGAAAAGGAATTGCTTCGTGGATATTTTAGCCAGAGTTTTCTCACAACTTTAGAAGATTATCGAATGCGCTTGAGGATCACATTCGCAAACGATTTATATATATATAAGCTTTATCTCATAAAACATGATTGCGGCTTTCCAGGAAACTTTTTTTAGTGCTCGAGAAATCGATGATATAAATTATATCTATCTCTGCGAGATTTGATGTTTTGTCTATTTAAGTTTTTACTTTTAATTTTAAATTTTTTTTCTTTGAGAGTTAATTCCCTCAACAGAGGGATACGACATTGTATCCTGATCCGAAATGTTGGATTTTCCTTCGAATTTTGTTCGTATGTGTGTATCCCTGAGCAGCTGCAAATTTGATCATCGATCCGTAGCAACTGAACGTAGAACGAAATTTAATTGGAACAAAATAAAATTAAAATCTACCTTGTAAAAGTACTTTTCATTCAACCCAATTAAATCCAGGATTTCATAATTTCGCTGGCAGATACTATTCCAATAACTGTTTTATGAAATACATCGGATCCTGGACTAATATGTTCCGAAATGAACGAAACCATACTCTAACTAATTGAGTTCCATTTCGCAGTTCATTCCATGTTCATCCATCCAGATTGAAAATGGATCCCAGTTCCGGGATGTCCATTATGAATCGAAACTTATCCATACGAATATCAGTTGCTTTTAAATGGACTGACTAGTTGGACTTCATCAATGTTCGTTTAATATTTCTGGACCTGGATCGTGAAGACTGAAAGAGAAAGGAGATTAAAAAACGGATTTTCAATACATTTCAGTTTCGAGAAAGTGTAAAAGTTTTATTTATTTATTTATCAACTGAATTCTCATATTCTATATTTAAAAACAAAATCACAATTGTCATCCAAAAAAATATTCGACTTGTATGATTCGGGTTAATGAATATTATGAGCATAATGAAAATATTTATTCGAGGCGATAATTTCGATTTTGGCTGCCAATTGAATAATCGAGATAATAATGAAGTCGATGAATATTATCTATTCAAGCTAATTGATATCATTTATGGCCGAAAACCTTTGGTTGCGATATCTATCTATAAAATGGGAATTTGATGCAATGTTGCTCGAATAAAGCTTTACCAACATAATTCATGATCTGTATCATTACACAAGTGACCTTTGGGGGGTCCTGTTTCATTGCACATTATTCCGGGGATGATTAAAACAACATTAAGCTGCAGGGGACCGATAAGCTACATACTTGTTCGATACGAAATATTTTCATATCGTGCATGGAGAATGGCGAACCCTCCTAGTAAACAGTGTGAACCTACCTTTATCGTTAATCAACTAACAAGGTGACCTTAAACGAGAATGAAAATAATTTATACCACATGAATACCGCGTTTCTGTACAGGAGAATGTAGCATACGGCAAGCTTATCGGGCAAGGGAGGGGGTTGGAGCTCTATTACCTTTGTATTAGTTATATTACCACATATCTGCATAACTGCCCCACAACGGCAATTTGCAGTAATCCTTAAAATATTAGGAACACATGAAAAATTGTGGATATTGAATTTCATTCACAGAAAATAGCAACATCATTTCATTTTGATATTGCAATTGGTATATTTATGTGAATTTAGGGAAATACCTTGGAAAACTAGATATTGCTAATGACAATAATCGGATATGATTAAAAAAACCGTTGTCTCATTTTACTCGGACTTTTTCTACATTCAGCTGAATTTCCATTTGTATTTCAAATTTCCACATTTTTTAAATGGGTATTTGCATGCGATTACAACTTTGAATTCATTATTTTTGTCTCAAACTTGGTGAGTCTTGAATTTTTCTAACTCGATTAACCGAATCCTAGGGGCTCAAACATTGATAGTCTTCTCTCCATCCAAACTTAAATGATTTTGTCATGAAAAAGGGGAACTCTTTATCGATATCGTACACTTTAGATTTGAGTTATGATCCAAGGACTCCTCCAGTTCCATAGTCTAGGACTAGGATAATAATTATGGAATTCACTGGTCAGATCATTGGACTAGTAGAACTATTTTTGAAGAATTTAGGTTGATCTGATAATATAACATTGTGAAGGACGAGTGGTCTGATCACCACAATCTATTTTCCAATAATTCTGGAATATCTATTCAAGTTTACCAATAAGACTTGAAAGACTCAATATCCAGAAAATACATGTGAAAGATTTTTCTATTTTTACGGGCAAATTACGTGATAACTTATTATTCATTTGAAAGCAGTATTGAAGAAATACCTAACTTTTCCGAAAACCTTCTGAAAGACATAAAATCCGAAGAATGCATGTGAAAAATTATTCGAAAAAAATACTATTTCGAGATCGAATTATGTGATTTCTTACTATCAATTTGATAGCATATTGAGATATTTGATACTTCAGTCAATGTGATACCAAAATTCCTACCAAAAACTTTTGATAGGAATAAAAAAGTTTTGGTCAAATTATCATATCTAGTGCTTCCTACTCGTAGTCAATAACACATTTTCATCTTGTGTTTACATAGCAGAATCCAGATGACTTCCAATCTTTTTCAATGAAGACCAATAATATTTTATTTCAAAATTTCAACAATTGGGGATTTGAAATAAATTCACATTATGATTAGGAAAATGGAAGTGGCTGCTATAAGATCTCAAATTAAGGAATTTAGAATTGAAGCTTCTCGAATTGACACATCGATTCGATAATTTCACTAACTCTCCTCTAATCTTTCATTTCTTGATCGATGTTACTTTACAAAACCGACAATATTCCAGAGTTGTCATGTTTTTCCTATTATAATGTTAGTTCGAAGTTCCAATTCGAATAAGAAATAATAAAACTGTAATTCTATTCTTGCCTTGTCGTAATATGTACGTTGACTATATTTCCCAATATCTGGTTGGATTCGTTACGTTCAACGGGGCGGACACTTAATGATTAATTCAAAATCAATATTTTTTCTTCTCACAGTTAAGATTTCCTCAATATTTCCACCAGCAATGTCACCAGAATGAAGGGAGCTGAGATGGCGGGAGAAAATAATAATGACAGCGCTCAGTGCCTCCCTTTTATGTAGTTGTCTAGGAAAATTAGGTTGTGGTGATCGATCATCATTGTTTTTCTTGCGAGGAATCTGAAAATATACGGGGGCTATCGATTCTTTCATCATTACTTATTGTGACATCCTATTTTCTGAAAAAGATTTAAATTTAAGTTTCACCAAATGAAAATCAACAGTTGATCCCACAATTCATCTTCAAGATACCTTCGGAAATCACATGAAGATCTCAAATTGATATGCATGACACACGCTTTTTTTCTGTATCTTCGATGAAAAGGAAAAACATACTGACAAATATATCTATCTGTTGGAGGATTATAACTCTGCAAGAGCAAGAGGTGAAAATTCTGAAAATTTCATAGAGGGAGTTTCATTGGTAAACGGAAATATTTAACAAGGCGGCACCGAGGTGAATCTTTGAATGCCACATTCATGATATGAGGTATGTTTCGTGCATGTCTCAGTGCATAAATTTAAGCAATCATTCAACAATATTCACCAATAAAACCTTATTCAAAAAGTATTATATTGTACCTAACATGAAAGAAAGAATTTGAAGTAAAAAAAATTCAACATTTCCATAAACATCACATACCTATATCGTAAACAGATCTACATTCCTTTTTCGTTTTAGGTGGTCTTTTCGGGACACATGTACCTATTTATTCAGAATGAAAAGTAATGAGAATATTGATGCACACCTGAGTTATTGAAAAATCTTCCAAATTCTGAATATTCATGATGAACAGATTACAATAATTTAGGGTTGTCCCATTTGCGTAGAGATGAATGAATAATTGATAATGCATCTCTCTATTCTTCATGCGTCATACGCAAATATATTAGAGCCATAAATTTTCGAAGAATGGAATGTGTCGACAAAGCGGAATAAAGAGATATTTACAATGTTATATATCCGCAGAACTGAACCTGAATGCATGAGTTATATTTTTTGTTAGTGGAATCTGGTGTTGCACTAGATAATTTCGATATATTAGAATTATCCAATATCAGATAATATTATATTATCGTATACAGGATGAGTCTTCAACTTCTATATCAGCACCTCAGAGGTAAAGTGTGTTAAGTCACATTTTTTCAGACACGACCTATCTGCAATATTGGATTCACATTAGAAAATTCTAGCTAGTGGAACACATTTTTGACTCCCTAGGTATATCAAGTCGCTAAATGATGGCAGTACACATTCTTTGAAACAATAATCGAACTGAAGAATCTCTCTTTATCTAATTTTGATATTGTGACTTAACACACTCTACCTCTGTCACCCCTAGAAACATATCACTTATGTTTTCCGAGCATTATATCTACAGCTAAATGTAACACGAATTTTCCTGAATCTTTTGAACAGATTTGCATTCAACCAAACTTACCAATTTTCTAATATTATTTAATTAAACTTCAGTATGTTGCAGGTGCTCGGAGACAAGCAAATTATGATTCTGCACATTAAAACTTATTAATATTGTACTATTGTTGAAGTATTTCATTTCATGCTTTATCGTTTTGAATTGTTTAATAAGGTATGATTTCATTAATTCAAATGTCCATGTGATCAATTAAACCTTTCTCTAGCCTTGAGAAAGGAGCAATTAGTTCCGAAACGTCGGCAAATTCACAATTCCTGAAACCTACTGAAGATTGCATAATATGATCATTCCTTATTGGACACTACGGAAGAAAAATAATTCCAATTCACCCGATTCTCGATTGAGAGAGTTTCCGACAGATTTGATACCGAAACAATGCATTCAGTTCAAGATCCTATTCGAATTTACGATCTTTGACACGTCCCAACAACAACCTATTCTTATTTTCGCTGCAAGAACAGCCAAGTTGGAATAAGGTATATTTATGTTGGTTTCCAATTTCTGCTACCGACATTTTCAGTAGTCTGCATGTTTGTGCGGGAAAAAACGATTTGAAGGTTTCCTGTATTATACACGGTGACTCTCTGACTTGTACACCATTCTTTCTTTGAACTATTATAATGATCTATGCCACCTCTGGAATCATTCAACTAGAGTGTTACCGTGTTGTATCCCTTGAATTTGTGGTATACATTTTGGGAACTAATGGTCATAATGAAAAAAACAACCTGGGATTGGATTTTTGTTTTCGTACAAGATTGACAACATTATTGAAACTCATCAAAAAATTTACAAGAAGGCAGAGAAAACTCGGTGAAGAAATTTATTGTATAGGTGAAAATTAGCAGATATAGTACATAAAACATTGAAATATTATTTAACTATTACCCAAATGAAATAAAAAATAGAACCATGAACCAAATTGGATTAAGTCAGAATCAACATCTTAGAATGTTGAAGATATTACAAAAATATTTGGATATAGGTAAAGGAATCGATAAATGCCAAGTGCAATAATTTTACGAGCCTGATACTTGAGCCGAAACATATTGGAGAATGTTCCAGTACTCGAATAATGGTTTATGGGTGCTTTCAAAATATACTGCAACTAAATATAGAAGCATTTTTATTTCTGAATCGGTCCACTTATTTCACGAATCGTTGAACTTGAAGGTATCTACATTCCTTCTTGACTGCAAAGAAATTTTCAGATTTCATTCATACAAAGAAATCAACACCATAACACATGTCCGTATATATAGGTACAACAAATACATACATAGTGATTGGTTTTCCCATGCAATTTCGAAATAGGATAAACATCCCGTGAGGTTGCAAAAAACCCCTCAGCCACTATTTCAAAATTCTTTAATATCTGATCATTCAATCTCACTCAATCTAATCACTCTTTCAAACATTTCAGATAAATTCTTCTCCCATTCCTTGATCTTTCGAATATTCTAGAACTTCCATAAAACATCGATGCTAACCCGAATAAAGTCAGATATAAAGGGTTCCTCTGAAAGGAAAACTACTGTTGAAGTTGAATATTTTTTTTATGTTCTGGAGAGTGTGTTGAAAGTTCGGGAATTCTTTGCTATCTCACTTCACACACAATTATTCACGTCTCCACAAATGGTCTTCAATTTATTATTTCGCGCTTGAAGCATCCATTACCCGTCCCAATTGGAGGATCCATTGCTTTTTTGTGATATGGCACTCAGCCAGCAATCCAACATTATCTTTCGACATCAATTTTACTGAAAAATGTGAAATGATGAGAAAAAAAACGTCGTTTTGAAATGTGGGGTTCTTGGTCTTGGGAAGTATCATCAGTGCGGCTGAAATATAATATCTCTAATTCAAGAAGCTCCCGAGCATTGGATTACACTGATCAATCCATGTTTCAGCTTAAATTTCATTGAGGATTTTTTTTCGCTCTCATCCTTCTAAGCTGGATTCATCCAATTTATCCTTTTATGAAACTAATGGTCGTCGGGAAAATCATTTCTGGAACAATGCAAGTGAAAGATATATCAACATTATACATAATAAATTAACATCTACCATAATATCAAACTGTTAGAGTTTATTAAATGTGAAGTACAATAGAATCTGGTCTTCATGTATTATTCCTTACAATTCGAGAACGATTGGGGCTTGAAGTCTGCAACCCCCAAATAGCACCGGAAAAAATTTTCGAATGAATTTCATGGCGTGTGCTCTTATTTATATTGGAAATTGAAAAATTTTTACATAGGTACGAGTCGATGAACAAAGTAATAGTTACATCAAATTCGACCGAAACAAGAATAAAATATATTTCGTATTTCATCGGTCAATTCGATCAATTTTTTCCAGATTATTTCTACTCAGCTTCATGGAAAATGTCCGAGTATTTAATGATGAAAGCTTTCATGAACGGATATTTTGTTGTTTCATCATCCAATCAGAAGAAGTGTAGTTGCCTTATTTGGGAAGTAAGACTGAAGACTGATGGATGTGTAAAATTTTTAACCGAGAGGAAAATGAATGACACATCACAGTCGTCTTTTTCAGAGAAACTGACAATGCCTTCAACTGCATTTTTCTGTCTTCTTTTGTTTTCGATTTATAGGCTAAAATTGAAATATGGATGATTTTAACCTTGGTCATTTTCTCAGTTTGTGTTTGTGCTACGATGTTGTGATTAAAACTTTATGCAGACCCTTCTTTCATAGCAATCCAGTAGCGTAGTACATTTTTCTGAGAGAAAAGGACACCAGTTTATGTTATTGTTGTAGCTCAACACTCTTGGGTAAAAACAAAGTACCCTACTGGATTGCTATAATGTTTTCAGTTCAACGTTCTAGCACAGACATAATGACCAAAGTTGAAATCGTCCAAATTTCATTTTTGGCCTATAACTGGAAAATAAAACAAGATACAGGAATGCAATTGAAAGACACATCAGTTTTCTCGAATAACACGATCGTAATATTGTGTCATTCATTTTGCTCTATCTCTTTCGGTTAAAAAGTTGTAGTATAGGTATCAACAATTTTGCCCACCTAAACAATTCCTTGGAAAGCCGTCCTAATCATCAAGTTCCTGGTAGAAGAACTAAATTTTATGCTTCCATCATGTTCACGCTGTTCAAGATGATACTGAATAGAAATTGCTGTCTAATCAACCTTCTCGAGCAATTTTTAGAGAAAAATTAACTACGGAACTCTCGAAAATTGATTGTTATTTATCCCTCGATGATCTTAGGTAAAATTCCACTGATTTGGTTGGAAATTTCATGAGAAGTTTAATATTTCTTCAATCAATATCAGTTTTCGCACACCATTAAATCTCAAGTAACGGTGATTTATTTCTGAATGACGTTCAAGTGCTATGACCTATTTACACTGCCCCATTTTTGATACTTTTTATTCGAAAAGTCTGAGGTTTGAAAATCAAGACAGAGAGTACATTAATGATTTCAACATCCTTGTTGGCTTTTAATTCGTATTGATCTCTATCATCAGAATTTTAATAAAATTTTGCGGTATTTATTTATTCAGGTCGTTTTATGAAATATTTGTACGTTAAACGTGAACAATTTTTTTTAATGAAAAAAATATCAGAGCTCAATCATTTATGAAGATCCTATATCAATGAGATCGAATATTCTTCCGTCCAGCGTACGAAAAAATTTTCTTTTGTTCATTCGGAACAAAGGGCCCTAGAGATGGGGGATTTGCTCGGAACCCTATAAAAACTTTTACGCCATGACTAAGCGGAAAGACCCATAAAATAAGCGGTTACCCGAGGTTCACACATTTTATTCGGTACGGTGGAAAAACTTGCTGTTCTCTCGATTGGAAACTCTCACGTGAAATGTCGGCTCATGGTTTTCATGGAGTTATCTTTTCGGACACCGAATATATAGACGCAGCTGTCATCGGACTGTCCTGCTATCATCGTTTCATGTCAAGCGTCCGATTTTATCTGATTTTTACTGCAACCAATTTGAAAAATCCATCATATTATGCTGGAGCGATAAATTTTGGAGACATAATATATGATAGGATGGGTTACTCTTGGGTACTGATACTTTTGGAGTTGGAGATACATTACAATTTTGTACAATTTTCGTCATTTCATGCATAATTTTGATGAGTTCTAAGAGCTGTTGAGAATGATTGATATGATACCTATCGTTGTTTTCAGAAAGCATCCTGGGTGTTTATCTGAGAATTGAGGATACCATCAACCATTCCACGGATACCTCATCCACTACCAATCCTGGATCATCATCAGAACCAGGGCTCCAGAGTTATGTGCACGCCGGTATAGCATTCATGTAAATTTAGCACAAATCTTCCTTTCCTTGCATGTCATGATATCAAATCAAATCATTTATTCATCTCTATGGAAAGTACATTTCGCAAATGCATAGGTACATAAATATTCAACTCCTAGAGGTGTTAACCTGAGGAAGCTGTATATCGTGAACCTTACGAAGAACAGATGAACAGTCAATCAATACATTTTCCCCAGTCTCCCAAATACTTAACCTTTTTTCTTGGAGATTGTGGGATATGTCTAGTATTTTATAGGAAAAAAAGCTTAGGTCCGTAGTGGAGATGAATATGTAGTAAAAGAAAACAGTTTTGTAGAACCACGAATATCTTACCTCACCCCTTCAAATCAATTCCTCTCAAATAACATAATCTATTATGATTTTCGATTAATTTTATGATTTCCTAGTCCAGATAATTTCGTAGTTGCCAAATATTATCTAATCTTAGGCGGCAGTTTTTTCAGTTTGCGTTACACTCAGAATGTTGCAAAAAATGTTCGAGCTCGTGAATATTTTGAAAACTATCCCGAATCGAATATGGCCCATAATTTTCTGAAACCTTAATTTGACCTCGTGTGGTATTCGGTTAGAAAATTCTACACAAATTGATTGTGCTTCAAAAGATAGTATTCATCTTTTCTATTCCAGTATTGTATTGAGTTCATTATAGTTCTGGAAGAAGTGTTGTAATGAAATCATTACAGCATTGTTTTCAGTTATAATTTTCGTTGTGTGGTTGTCAGTACTGATCTCTGATCCTTTCAATTTTCAAATCAGATCAATTCCAATTTCGTAATCTGTCAAATTTCGTAAATCACACCAACTGCCAATGCAAAAGTCACTAATCTCAACTTTTATTCGAATTTCGATAGTATGTCACAAAGCTCGACTGAATTAGTGAAAATATCGTCTAATACTCGTTGCAGAAGGCAATTCCAACACTCGATTCGTGTTGGAATAAAAGCTCATTCTGAAACTAGTTGTGGAATATACTCTTTCGATGTCCCACAATATAATAATAATAATAATAATAATAGTACTTTACTTGCAAATTGAATACAACTTAAAAACGATAATACAGGTACAGATTCTCTTTTACAAGAAAAGTGTGAACCACAAAGTCAGAAGACTGTCTGTGGTGAAAATAATAACAACTGTGAACAGCTTTAGAGAGTCACAGGAAATAAACTAGTAACAAAAAACCAAAAAACAACTAAAAAACAAACAAAACAAAAAGAAAAATAGAAATAACCTCAACCCACAACAAAATGATGAATCATTCTGTCATTATCAAGATAAAAAAATTTCCAGTAGGATTCTCTGGTAGGTACCCATGAGAAAAAAACTAGAATTCATCCGTTGTGATGGTGATCTGTCAGAAAAATTCTGCTGGCATTTTTGAATTATTAATGTTGCATTGAAATGTGGAAAAACTTTTTATGTATTTCATTCCGGAATTTCTCGTATGAACAGATGCACTCCGCATTGCAGATATACCGATGAGAAATATCTGACTTGAGAAAATGTGTGATTTGTGCCAAATACAACGAATGCACTGGAGTTGAGTAGCAATTTCTTTTATGCAGTTCTTCGTGTTTTCGTCCAACAGAAAGATAATCAAATATAGGTCGACCTATTCCATATAATTGATGATTTCTGGTTTCATATACGTCATGAGGATGTTGATCGAGAAAGGTAAATTCTGATAGAAATGTAATTTGTATTGGATACATCCTACTTTGCATAATGAAAATTTCACAAAATTTTCGATGAATCCTCATATCTTTTGAAACTGCGAAGCAATAATATTTTTATTGGTTGTTATGGATTCATTGAAGGGAATATCATTAATCTTCTCAGTTTAAACTGAGACATCCATGTTTATCAAGATTTTCAGCACCTTTCGAAATTCGGTATATGTTTTCATTTCGTGAATAGTTCTATTTTTATATTACTCATTACTTTTTTTTGTGAAAATAGAGAGCTAAAATAATACAATAAATGTTGAAACAGAAAGTACCTGAGCTGAGGTAAAAAAAGAACGGGGTATCACAATATTCTTCGTATGATACTATAGAGTCATACGATACTATCATCGCTAGTATCATACGATACCATAGAGCCAGGGGAAAAGACCTCAGCCGAAAAAACCTGCCTCCTTGTAAAAAAAATTACAAAATATTAAATATCAGGAAAAATCTTGAAAGACATCAGTGTGGGATCAGATATTGTTGTCAGACTTGTTATCCTTTTACAATAACACTTTGTGTACTGGCAATTTTCCGGTTGAGTTTCGCAAAGCGAAAGTAATAGGCATTTTGAAACGTGGAAAGAATCCTTCCGAAGCGAGTAGTTATAGGCCAATTAGTTTATTGAGTGTTCCTTTGAAAATTTTAGAAAGGTTGATTTTCATCAGGATTGAACCTACTATAGAGGATGTTCTTCAAAATTGTCAGGGCGGTTTCAGAAAAAATAGAAATTGCAATGATTAGGTTCTCAGTTTGACCACATTCATCGAATCAGGTTTCGATAATAAATTAAAAACAGGTTCAGCTTTCATAGATTTATCGTCTGCCTACGACACGGTATGGAAAGATGGTTTGATTTATACACATCTTAAATGTGGAAAGATTTCGTGTTTTTGTTGATGATAATAGTAGTAACTTCAAAATATTGAACAATGATCTTCCACAAGGATCTGTTTTAGCACCCCTTCTATTCAATTTATATTTATGCGATATTCCTTGTACTTACTTCATCTGAAAAATTCATTTACGCCGACGATATTGCACTCGCTTTCCGTCATTCTGATTTTAGAAGTATTGAGGAAAATTTAACTTCTGATCTGAAAATTTTGAAAAATTATCTTTTCGAATGGTGTTTGTGTCCAAATCCAAATAAAACCGAGGTTTCGTTATTTCATTTGAATAACCATCAAAAATTTAGAAAATTGAATGTCCTTTTCGGGAACTTTCCTTTGAAACATAATTTTACCCCCAAATACTTAGGTGTTAAATTAGATTCCTCTCTGAATTACAAAGCACATTTGGATGACTTACGAATGAAGCTGAAAACGAGAAATAACATTCTACAGAAACTTGCTGGTACGTCATGGGGTGCTGACCCGACTACACTTCGCACAGCAGCCCTTGCCCTGGTTTTTTCCACCGCTGAATATTGTTGCCCTGTTTGGCTCAATAGTGTTCATGTTCAGAAAATCGATGCACAGCTCAATTTTTCAATGAGAATAATTACTGGAACCATCCGATCTACACCTATCCAATGGCTACCAGTGCCATCGAATATAGTTCCTCCCCATATTCGAAGACAGTCTGCAACTTGGAATTCTTGGAATAAATTCAATTTTCCGGATTCTTTTCCGATACTTTCCTACGTTCCAGAAAATAGAATTCCAAGATTGAAATCTCGTAAACCTATTTGGTCGAATAACTTTCTGAATTCGAACTTCAGCTACAACGAAATCTGGAAATCCGAATGGGATGTATGTTCTTTATCTAATAAAGATCTAATATCTGATCCATCGAATAAAGTTCCTGGTTTTAACCTTCCCAGGAGAATATGGTCCCTTCTTAATCGAATAAAAACAGGTCGTACCAACAGCATGCTTTTCAAGTGGAATTCGGTTGATAGTCCTAATTGTGAATGTGGTGAATCAGAGGAAACAGTTGAACACCTAATTAATAATTGTTCGATTTATAAATTCCAAGATGGCATTAGAGCCATACACAATATATCAAACTCATTTTTGCAATGGGTTGAAAATTTCAGATCAATTTGATGAAGTATAAATTGAATTTTCTTGCTGTTCCGGCTTTTTTTATTTTCAGGTTGGAGTTTGTGTTTGGAAATCCTTCCTCCGAAGAGCCGTCCCGCTGATCGTGATGTCCTTCTATATAGAATATTCAGATACAACAATTTTATTTTATTTTTTTAACGGGGAGACAGGTTTTTTCGGCTGAGGTTTTTTCCCCTGGCTCTATAGTATCGTATGATACTGGTGATGATAGTATCGTACGTAGTATCATACGAAGAATGTTGTGGTACCCCGTTCCTTTTTTTACCTCAGCTTAGGTTCTTTTTGTTTCAACATTTATTGTATTATTTTAGCTCTCTTATTCAAATTATCTTTCAGATGGTCTTTTCGAAGTGATTGAAATAATGTTTGACGATTCATGATAGGAAAATTTTTTCACTACAAGATAGATGGTTGAGCGAAGCTCATTCCTGATGGTTGTGACTGTGACATTTTGTTCTAGTTGTTTATGTTTTTTTATGTTTCCTATAATTTAATTCATTGTTCTGTTGGTTTTTTTTGTATTACTGAAGCAATGTTCATTAATTGTAGGGTTTATGGGTTCACATCCCTCCCTCTACTTGTTGATTAATAATAATATTTGAATTATTTCATAGTAGTGTAGTTGGTCAATACAAAATGAAGTGTGTGTCCAATATCAAAAATAAATTTGGCATCTTTATTCACATTCCAATTATCAACAAAGCTATCAAAAAAAATTTGGATATTCAGATTGTTATCATAAATACCTCCAAGTCTTGGATGAAAGAATAGTTGATGAATTCTATTTCCTAATGCTCATATACTGAACTGGGAAAAGCGTGCATTCTCAGATACATCAAATTGGGTTATGAGGATTCAGATTCTCCATACCATCAATTCTTCATCTCCATGGAGATGACATATAAACAAAAAGGTGAAAGTGCTTCGGTCTCATCAACTATGCGAGACATAAAATGATAGAAAGCACCGTAATTCGGTTTATGCCGACCAGAAAATCGATTTCTCGGAATGTCTCATATTATTTGTGCAATTATCGGAAACCCTCTATTTGAGAGGGTTGTTGTACTGCAATTTTTTTTACGATTATGTCAAATATGATCGATGTGACATGATAGCCTATCAAATAAATGGAAATACTAGAATTATACGAAATCGATTGGATACACCAATGAAATGACTTTACTGTGGTTTCACCATGGATTCAACGGCAATATACCTCAGGATTTTCATCCTGAACCTCATCATTATCCCTAAAATATGTATTATGTCAATTATTTCGAGAAAATTTTTCAGATCAGAGATATATTTAGAATGAAGGTATTCCGAAGGAAGGTTTTTGGTGTAATACAGGGTGTTTCACCGGTCACATTGATCTCGATTAGGCTCAAGCAATACAAATTTCAGAGTGATTCTCAAAATTACACAATGTTTCAGGAAAGTGGTAGGCACTTTCCTGAAAACCAAATGTTTTTTCTTTTTATTTTCCTGATGAATTGAATAAATCTGAGAATTCTGTCGTAGTTACATTTTCTTAAATAAGTAAACTGAGGATGAATTGACATGTGATGTCTGTTGTTATAAAATGTTGATGTTGAATGATTAGTCGAAGAAGACCAGAATAAAATAAAAATTATATAATTGAATGCTGCTGTCGGAAACTACTTTGTTTGGTTCAAATATTCGGTGGCGTTGAATATCGAATTCTGCCCTATACGGAATACCGGGTGTCAACAGAACATCGAAATATATTCGGGTGTGAATATCATTCAAGATGGAAGTTTCTTTCGATATTCAATACAATTTAATACCCGTAAAAAATGGAAAGAAACGAATTTTCGATATATAAATATCTCACTAGATATACAAAAATGTACAATTGTCTATCTTTGACACGTCACGTGAACCTTTCTGAATATCTCATTTTGATATCTACTGATACCTAAATGAATGAAAAACAGTTTGATCGTTTAGTTTTCGTTCTAATATGAAGTCTTCATATCCAACAAAAAAAAAAAAATTAAAAAGTCTCAACGGTTCAATCTCCCATGAATTCTCGAATACTATAATAATATGCCTACCAGCATTGTTCTTGAACTTCTTTCGAAACCCTCATCTTACATAGATTCCAATTTGAGTAAGTTATTATTATACAATTTTATAACCTGATAAGTTGCTGAGTGCTCGAATTTTTTGGTTTTATGGTATATTTAAATTCGAGAATCTCATCAATCGAAGAGCCAAAATAAAAATAGTTTCGTAATCATTTGAATTTTTCAATATAAATATTTGACTTCGCATGTATATTTACAAATGCTGTTTTTAATTCTTATCTATTTTATTACTCATTTTATTCTATTCGCTATTCATATGCTTCATAATACTTGATTAACATACACATTGGTGAATTCCATGATACCTGTTACTTTAAGTCTAATTCCGTCTCGGTAGTCAAAAATGATATCCAGGTATCGAGGTATCGAGAGTTCTGAATTCCAGTATCACATAATATCTTGATTTGACTCAATCTAATTTCGCAGTTGAACTATGAGTAAATGATTCTTAAAAACTTCAAAAATTTAACAGAATTGAGTAAGAGCTGTATCAACAAAAAAAGGAACCTGTTTCATTCGGCCATTAACGAGAAATAGACTAATCAACACTGGGAAACAAGAGAGAACCAATAAAAATTAATCACTTCAGTGCTGTCTGATTACAGGAGGTGATTAGTTCGAAGTGAAGTGCAACTGGAAAAATTTACTGAGCCGATGCCCTCTACGTAATGTCTCACGAAATATTTGGAGAAAAACGGCTAGATCCGCTACTTCTGAGACAAATTTATTTCAATATACTAAATGTATGTATGTATGCCGGGTCTAACGGTATCTTCTAGTGGAACTATTCTTCAAGAAACCCAAAGCTGATCCCAAAACATCGAAGGTGATTATCTATTAAAACACTCCATCTCTTGTCTGAGAAAGTTTGGAAACTACTCTAAAGTAGGGATGGGCAAAAAATATCGATATATAAAAATATCGATATTTTTTCCGATATATATCGATAAATATCGTCGATATTCTCATTCTCGATATTATCGATTATCGATATTTATTTCACAATATCAAATTCGATATTTTTTTATATCACACATACATCAAATTAGGAATTAGAGGTATGTGGATAGATGGTGTTTTGATCAAATGGTCGATGGGCAAGTTGAAGGAGAAAAAAAATTCTATTTGTCACTTGGGAGTAACACCCAAAAAAAATTTTTGGTTTCAAATATGAGCGGGTTTCACGAAGCTTTAATTGTACGATTAAATAACCATACGTAAATTCGAACCAATCGAAACACTTGTTTTGAAATTTCAACGAATCGCGGTGACTCCAATTAATTTAACGGTACAATCGAAGTTTTGTGAAACCGACCCTATGTCTAAAAAAAATATTGGAATCGAGTCCTTTCGACTATGAAAGAGTAAATTTTTATTACAGCTGCAGAAAAAACAGGTCTCTGGTAAAGCACAGTAGTAACCAGAAACTTTTTGTTGAGTTTTGGCAAATATATCGATATATCGATATTTTTCACTCGATATATCGAATCGATATTCGATACTGTCGAAAAATATCGATACAATATATATCGATATATTTCTGCTCTTCGCCCATCCCTACTCTAAAGTACATGGGATACTGCTTCATACACATGGAGCATGATCTAGGAAAAGGCGATAATTCGGATCTGATAAATTACTACGGTCCCCGATGGATAACTTCCTCCTGTTTGGAGTTGCACCACTAGTCCGCAGGAATTTTCAATTGTTCCCTCATGGGAGGAAGAAAACAACCTCATAGTGGATCGTACTTTCGATAAAATAAATAGTCCATCCATAGTTCTGTAGGAACTTAATTTTGCATATAACAATGAGGGCAAGCTGAACTCTTTGTTAGGCCACTTCTTCATTTGAAATAAAAGCTGCTGTGGTATTTGTTCGGCCGAATTGTATGATCCATTTTCTTCAAGGGAACATTCACAGAAGAACACAAAAATGAATAGGTCGAGAATGAATATTTCAACTGCTAGTTCTCTTAGTTAGAATAATAATACGTTAATTTATTTGTTTCTCATTTGTAAATGTGAGTTTCCAAAAACAAAAAAATTTTTCAAGATAATTCATTTTATCAAGTCACTAACTTGTAAAACTGACAGATAACTTGCAAAATTTTTACAAGTTAGTGGTATTATTTATATTAAAAAAAAAAATTTTATCGTCATCTTTTAAAACGGCTGAACTTGAGGACTGCAGGACATTTGTACTCTCCTTACTACCAAATAATTTTCTAGACATTTTGATTTTTTGTTGTCCGAATCATCGACATAACTCATCGCAATTTCGGTGTTCTTCCACCAATAGTGTGTTGGCCAGCATTGAGGGAAATGCACTTTCCATGTCAGTATCTCAAAAAATTCTCAGACTTTTTGTTCCAGGAGGCCGATTTGCTGTAAAACATGCAGAGATTGAAGCTGCAGCCATCATCGATTATGCTGAATCTTCTTGTTGTTAAATTTTTTGTTTGCCGCAATGTCACAATAACGTATTTTTTATATCTTCCACATAATTCATGTTCAAAGAGAGAATTTCGTCACATCGACAACATCCAAAAATTCCAAATATTGTTACAATTTTAGCCAGCAACCACTGGTCATCAGGAACATGTGAAAGAAATTGTTCAGCCTCTTCTTTACTTAATAACTTGGCCTTTTTTCGGAGTATAACGCTCATTTTTTCGTTTCAGAAACACTTTTACCTTTTGAAATCTGCAAATGACAACTAGGTAATCGTCATATTTTTCAATGAATTTTTTAAGGAAAACAAACCTGCGAACAGGGGCATTTTCTTTCATTGCCAAGCAGTTTTTCAGCATAGACCATTTTGCCCATAAAGTATTAGGGCTGAATCTAGCTGATAGTTGATTCAAGTAGACCAACAAAACATTTTCTTTTACCCCAGTCACACTATTTTTGTTTTCCCACTTTTTGAAGTCGTCGAATTCTGGCTGGTACCTTAAAGCTGATTTTGCAGGTAATAAACTTGATGCTACACTGCTTTCTGACTCAATAATTTCTCTTGGTACATTCATTTTCGCTTTCGCCAAAACTAATGTAAAGAAAAATAAAAAAACACGTTCATGGCAACGCTTCCATAGCTTATGAAATTTGCTACAAATTATTGAGATTTTTTTGGAATTTATCTAACCTTTTTACGAATGACAAACAAATGAAAAGTAAAACAATACACGCAAGGTAACGGGTTTTACTTGCTCAAGGAGGTAACTGACTCGCCTGCGGCTCGTCTGTTATATCCTCCATTCGCCAGTAAAAACCCTCTTTCCTTGCTAGTAATATTATATACTATTATTCCACTATGAAGAATGACTACTAGATCTTCTAATTATAATCGTACAACCAAACGTATCCCAGGATATTTTTTCCTCTGGTTGCACCTAAGGTTACTTGATAAATTTTTTCTGGGATCATATAATATATCCGTGTTGATAGACTGAGATTGCCTTTGAGGGTGTTTGAACCCGGTTCTTGAAATAGAACAAATTAAGGAATGATGTTAATGCTCTTGACTGAATTACTGCATTATATTGTCAGATAAGTCAATCAATTCTAGAATATTGTCACCTTGCGAACAAAAAAACTTCGAATTATTCAAACCATGTAACTTTTCGGGTCTATAACAGATTCCATCATCGGACAAAATCGTATATACATATAAACAGACATTGATTTCTAAGCAGGAATTTTTCTTGAACATTATATTCTTATATCAATCTAGTGATGTAATATGTAATATCAGAATATCACCAAGAGGTTTCCTTGCTGATATCATAAATTCGGGTACTTTCTTATGGAAACTACAGCTGATTAAGATAATAGTTCAAGGCTCTCATGACCGGATATACCTACATTGAAAGAGTATTCCGGGCTTATTGGCCGTGGTCTATTCAGATCTATTTTATTTAACGTTTCGCCTACATCTGTGATCGGTATCTTCAGAGGAATCTTGGCCTGAGATCGTAACTCGACTTCTGAATTTCTGAGAAATTAAATTTTTCAGGATCCCTTCAAATAACTTCCTTCCGTTAGTTTGGGGGATTATTCGAATGACAAATCTGTTCTCTGAAGTTGTCCTTTGTTCTGAGTTCATTGGTATTTTTGGGTTCACCATTTAATTTTTCATTAATATATCTATATTTCCAAGATGACTCATCCTTAACATTTATGCAATGCTAAACAGGACTCAAATAAATTAGAGCTCTCAGCATTGAAATTACTACTATTGAATAAGGATATGAGTACAGATTCCTATAAACTCAACACAAGGAAAACAATTAAGTGAATACGAATGAATTCCATATTGCAAAAACAATGAACATAAAGAAACACTCAATCACTGAACCATCGGTCCAATCTGTTTTTGAAAGTTGTTTAGATTCGTTCGAAAATTTCGATAAAAGGGCATTAGTATATAATTGTTATGATTTTTTTCGTTTCAGAAAATGTTTCTTCTATTATCGAACGCACAATCAATTCCTTTCAGGAGTTTACGATTTCTTAAAATAAAAAATTCTCTAAAATTAAATATTGGGGACACATCAAAATATTTCAACTTAAACATGGAAGACTTCTCCCGAATTTGCATGACTCGAATACTAGAATTTTTGATAATTTTTATTTATTACGTAAGCGAGAGCACGATTTCATAGGGTTGATTCAAACTCAATCGCTTACAAAACTCATCATTTTCTGAACTTTGCTGCTAATATAAGATTTCATTGAACCCAAGTTCATTGACATTGAAAATGACTTAAAGGCAGTTAAAGAAATATCCCGACAGTCGACAGTCTAGGGAGGATGTTTTCCTTCCCATCCATGACGACATGTTATAATTAGAATAAATGATCTCTGTATGTTATAATTTCGTGACAACAGAATAACAGGCTATAAATTATTTTGTAACCTCATGATATCTTCCATGAAACACTATAACAAAGCACTTAAAATATTATTTCTCGCTGGATCATAATCATGATATATCCAGCGATACAGAATGGCGGAGGAGCTGGTCTTCAACCTGATTTTGGTATATTTATGGTAGTGGCCGAGACATTAATTAGTATATACCTATTGAATTATGGATGTGTAATCAGTACAAACTAGGTGAAAATGATCCATTACCTACTACATAAATTCGTGTAAAGCGTTAGGCTGACAGTAGCAGTATTAGAGGTAGCTACGTTAGTCCAAGTAGAAGAAGGGCATCAATCATTACACGAACTTGCTGACGGATATATTCCAAATAATTTTTGTCTCGACGAATAACCTATATACTAAAGCGGAGATAGAGCAAAGTTTTTCACTCATTGTTTTACCAGAGCTTGATGTCATAAGTTCAATTAAAGAGAAAGCTCGTTGATTTTAAAGATGGATGCAAATATCAAAATTGAATTTTCACTCCTTAGGGTGAATGAACGTAATCAAAAGTAAAGGTTTTGTCACATATCTCAACGTACGCAAAATCGGAATTCGGTTAAGGAAAATATTAGTCATATTAGTCTAAAAAAATAATATTGAAATGTTCGGTTTTTAATTTTTTAATACACATGATCATGTGATTGAGTCATATTCAATGCACACTCTTAGGATGTAAGCTCCTACAGAAACAAAACTGTTTCTGTGGGGCATACCCTCTTTATGCATTTTAATTCAACATGAGAATTTGAAATAGGTAGGTTGTATGTCTAATTTGCGAGGGTTTACTTTCAGTTGCAGTTGTTCTGCGGGAAACACACTCGAAATAGTTTCTGAATGTTTAATTAAGCAAACATTTTTAGACTCGAATATGTTTCGAAGCACAGTAATTGTTTCGTGTGAATTTCAATAATAAACAGTCGTTCCAGAATTCTTTGAAGGGCGAAAGCATAATTTCAGATTACTTTGACATTCGATTTACGCTACCAATTTCCACTGAATGCTGGATAATTTCGTCTCAGTGTGAATCAGTTTTATGGCCTCTCATGAATCTACTTCGAGGATGAAGAGCTTCAATGACAACCGCAATTTGGCGAATAGTAGGTCGTGCTCAATCAATAAAAGCACAATCCACTGATGAAAGTGAAGTGTTTCACAACTAACCATCAACATACAGCTCATATCTGAGCAGCAAAAAACAGATTGTGATGAATTAAATTGGTGATTCAAAATACATAGATTCAAATCATACATAGTTTTGACTTTGATACACAATCAAAGAACTAAACGAAACGAAGAAAACAGTTTCAGTAGATAAAAAAGAAAAGATACAGAATAAATATAAAGATAAAGTATCTAGTTTCATCGTCTAACAATAACTATTTTTATCGGCATTAATATAGATAATGTGAATACTGAAAAAACAAACTCTCGGCAATTCTGGTGGCAATGTGAGGATTATGAGTTCAAGTCTTGAACGAACAGGTTTTTTTCGATGAAAATATATTTTTCCATAATATTTTGTAACATATAATCTAATCTAGTCACAAAAAGTCCCAGTTCGAATGGAATGTATCAGGAAATCAAATATCTCCCATTGAAATTCAGGTTACATGAATAAAATATTATATTTCTCTGTTATGTGAGAGTCACGTGGAAACTATTATAGGGGATATTTTCCTAATCGTCTTTCTGGGACCAACAAATCCTCTTTTCGATTCTAGAAACTGATAATGTTGCAAAGTAGATTCTGCCTCGAATGGCTTCTTTTTCGAAGTGGAGAAGTAATAATTCACGTTGAAGTGATATGAAACCAGGTCGCATGAAAATGTTGATCATCACAAGAAGGCGGTTGTTTTTGACAGCATTCTCTTACAGAAATTTGTGTGTTATGAGAATAAATGTTATGACGGAGGAAGTCTTATGACGACTGCAATTATACGGTTCGCATCTTCCTATCTGTTTTATTATGTATTCACTTAACACATCGAACACAATATAAATTTCATTTGAATTACATGAAAACCTGAGAAAAACAATTCTCCAATGCATGCGTTTTCAGCTTGCTTCGAAAAAAGTAGAAAATTGTAGCATTGGTTGTGTGTTATGGTTCGAATTTGTCGAAAGTGATCGAACTGAGTGCCTACACAAATTAATAAAAGGAATTAACTATACTGACAAACTCGAAACGGACAAATGCAGAATTTACACTGACAAAGAATTCTACACATGCACAGACCTCGACTAAATAGGAATTGCAAAATCCATAATGGAAATGATTAAAAAGTACAAGGACAAATTGGACAAATAAAACAACGGGTATCCGCATGAGAAAATAGATATATCAACATAAGTTCAAATGAGGAATCTATAATATTAGATATCTATCAAAGCGAACATTTATATAATGGGTGTTATATCCCTGAGATATTTATGGATATTCACATATTATGTTTTTTTGATGATTTTTCATCTCATTTTGAAAAAAAACGAAGGAGGTTAACATAGACAATTCAATTTTTCTACTACAAAGTTATGCATGATGATATGTGTGAAAATGATCCTCGAATTGATGAGATATACTGCAAATAACGACATTCATATTTTGACTATAACACACAACATTGTAGTCGCTTCGTTTCCCATTTCCCATGTATATACTCTGTAATCTTTGGTGACATTTTATGCTTTTCCATAAAGCGTGATGCAATACTAATGTGGGTATGATTGTTTTTGGTTATTTATGAGACCCACAGGTCTACATCTAATGCTGTGTCGTTTTTATCTGTTACAGTTGAGTTTTGGAAGACATTTTTTCTAATTGGACAATATGACCAATTACATGGGCTAGTTATGAACGCGATATTTTTGATAATGGTGTATTTGTTGGAACATTATTTGGGCTGTTTCCATTGATGAAAAAGGCCCAAATAATTTCCAGTACCTACAGTAGCTCAAGCATTGTTTCTTGTCAGAATGACTTCACATTTAGTCTAAGTTATTGCAAATCTACACCATTTTCAATGGTAATTTAAAAATTGACATTCAGAAAACATCACTTGTATTTCAGATTAGTCAATTGTATTCCAGAACATCACAGGTGGTATTCGGATTGGTCAGTAGGGTTCTAGAAAATATTAAATGAAACTCAATTGAGTCATGCAAATGTTTTCCGAAATTAAATTCCGTGTTTAATTTCATTGAACTGTATGAAATTTTTCATGTTTGCCGCCAGTTTTCGAGCATTAATTTCTATCCTCCCAACAAATGATTTTTTCTATGGATGATTGTATATTCGCATCGTATTTTTGCATATTTTTTTTCTCTCCGGTTACGAATTTTCATATTCAGAGCTTTCAACACTGCTTCCTGAATTTGTTTCCCCATTCTCATGGGCTCCATTCAGTTGACGAAAGTGTGTGAAAGCTCAAATCGAATGTACCACGGGACAATTTACCAGTGTGGCGAGATTATTGGACCGAAGGGAAATACTCCAACTGACTACCAGATTATCGACTCGAATAATCAGGGGAAATGTTATTACCGATTTAAAGAATTCGAATGATGTTTTTCGAAATCTCCGAAAGGAATATTTTGATACAGCATATCTTTCCATTTTTTCGTAAAATTTACAAATGATGAATCGAAAAAATATTATAATTATAATTATGAATGATGTCATTCATTTTCAATTGAGAATAATAATCACCTTTCAAATCATCCTAGATCGAACATTCATTCGATTCCAAGAGCAAGTGTTTTTTTATACTTCTTTCGAGTTGGGTAAAATTTGAAACTCAAAACCAAAATTATTATTGATATGGGTAGGAAATTACATCAGAAGAAATGAAGGGCCGTTAAACTCACGAGGTTTTTTTCGACCATGTAACAGTCAATCAAACCCCATACAATTTTGTATTCATTTTGATAAAGACGTCGAAAAAGTTCCCAAGTTTCTGTGATCAGATGAATTGCAGCATTCTGTTTTTCTCTAATATAAACTGAATAATGAAATTAAACCCGAAAAGAGAAACAATTCAGTACCTACCTGAACATTTAGCATTCGAGTGTTCACTTCAAGCTTCAAACATAACTTTAATTATCTTATGAGAAGTAGAGACCAGCTCATGGCTGTTATAAAATAATTACTCGAATTCTCTAAACCCTCATCTCAAATAATATGAAATATGTGTTGGGAGAGTTCAATTTCAACTAAGTTGATAATTGAATTGCGTTTGTTTATACAGTTGACCGCAAACATAACAGTTGGAACTGACTTCCAACCATTAAATTCCCCTCATGAATCGAATACAAATGTGTTTATATAGCTTACAGTCGAACTCCGCAGATTAATATTGAACCAAGCAAATTTGTGTATTTTCGCATCGTCAAGGGACACAATCAACATCTGTTGTATTATTGGTAGAAGGAAAATTAATTCATTTCAAATATCGGAAATTTCCACTTGAGCTGTCCCAAGATACTTCTCACAAGTATTCATGATGGATTTTGAGAAGGTACTGATGACATTTGGAATCCTTCAATTCTTAATCATTATCCTGCAATATACAAGGTTATTCACGCGTATAGCTCTATAGAATATTTTTAGGAAAAACAGATTCAGGATTGAAATTTTGAAGGTGAGAAAGAAGTAGAAGAAGGAAGACGACTATATCTTCATAAGGTTCTAGGTTTTTCCAAAAGTGACATCAACTTTCGTTTTTCAAATGGCAAGACCTTGAAAATTCAAATGTCACTGAGAATAATTCTCTTTCGAAGACTTCGATGTCTTTGATATCTCTTATTTTTCTTAGTAAATGGTTGAAAACTTTTATACTCATGTGAAACACATTACGCTTAGAGGCTCAGTGCTCGATAGTTCATGAACAGGTCGCAAAAACTCAATCATGCTCTTGGTAGCTTTTAAATTCCTATAGTTATTATAATGAGATTTGTTCTTAAATAAAAATAACAAAATTATATAAATATATAGACCAGTCACAGTTAAAATATTATGTCTCTTGAACATACCTCTACATAATTCCCTGTTTTTCGTTCGAAACATTACTCTTAGAGCTAGTTTTTGAGCTATGAAAACACTTTCAGTGAGCTTCCCCCCAAAAAATGATTCCATAAGACATGAATGATTAAAAGTTTGCAAAATATACAATCCTCAATATGTCTAGAGTCTAGATCGACCCTATTTCTAATAGCTTTCAGAGTGTAAATGATTGCATGAAGTCTTTTGTAACCGATTCGCAATGCAATCCCCAGCCAAGATTGTTCTCAATAATTTTACCTACCGTTTTGGTACACGAGCTTATCTGCTATTTCATTATCAAATGTAATGGTCTCAAGAAATGTTAGGTTTGAACGGTTACTTGAAAACATTAGGAGGTTAGTTTTATTTTTTTTTTTGAGAACCAAACTATTAACGATGCATCACTTCTCAATCATCGTCATTGATGATTGCAAATTATACATGATTTCTTCAATATTTTGGTCTGATATTGAAACATTAGCGTCATCAGCAAATAAATATGTTCTAATGAGTTCTTCTCTAGGTGATGTTTGTTCGTGAGTTGTGTATTGTGGCTGTTAAATGATGGGCAGTAGATGGTATAAATTCTCGTCGAGGACAGATAATCTCAGGCAAGTCATCGATATGAATAACGAATAGGATTGGTCCCACTATAGTTCCTTGTGGTACTCACTTAACTATGGTAATTTCAGATGATATGATTTGAGTACCCTTATGATATAGAAAAGTTGTTTGTTTTCTATTGGTGAGGTAACTCTCAAAAAGTTTGAGTGGTATCCCTCTTATACCGTATTTTTGCAACATTCTCAACAATATTTGGTGATCGACAGAGTCAAGTGCTTTCGAAAAATCAACGAAAAGCCCCGCTGGAACTTGACCTTTTTCGAGAAGAAAAATTATTTTCCGTAGAAATTCAAACAAGGCGGTTTCAGTGCTTCTGGCATGAATTAAGAATTTGGTTAAATTTTACTTAACTCGTCTGAACTATAAGAAAATATTTTCTCGATAGCAGAGATTTCCGAAATTTCATTTGAACCCAATTATTCTACTTAATAAACGGAAAAAGGAAAATTCTTTGCAGTTACGGAGGCCACATCGTATGTTTCAGAAATCGTTTTTCCTGAATATCTCGAAATATTTTCATTTTGGCATAGAAGTCTTGGGAAATATGCTCCTATTATTTTTTGTTTGATTTCAAAAATGCTTCGAGAAAATGGGGTTTTTATTGATGTCTCGTCACTTCTAACTTTGACAAAGAATTCGTGACCTCCTGTATCATATTCTAGATATCACGATATCGGAAAAGAAGCATCCCGGAGATTCTCAAATATGAGAGATTTTAATGAAGAAACCTCGAAGTTGTCTATATTCCAACAGAGTTGCAAGAATAATTGAAAGGTTGAAACAGCTCTCAAATTCATTTTCTGTAGTAAGTAATCCAACTGCCAGAAAAACAGTAAAGTTCTCTAATTCTGTGTGAAAAATATTCAATTATCTTCGATTACGTTCCCCACCAAAGCTGTTTTCTTTCATCTCCCATTCAATTAAATGGCTGAGGGAACGCAGTAATATGTTGGAATAATTTTTCACCAGACGGATCGTAAAAATCCTTCCTCGAAAGAGAAATCCCTCTATTCCTGATTATCATCACACCGAGACCAAGCGGATATTTACTTTAGTCGTAATACACTTCAAAGGAGATTATTTGATGCCCTGAATCAGCGGAATCTACTTGAAGCACAATGCTCCGCAGATGATCTTGACGTCTACAAGTTTATAGCTCCAAGGGTCCGCAATAAATTGAAAATTAGAATAAGAAGCGAAGACGTTGCCGGGAGAGAAATACGGGAAATGCCTTCACTGACAATTCTTTATGATTCAGATCATGTCCTCGTGATGATGAATATTCGCAGAGTTGTTCTGAATATTCGTGGAAATTGAAAGGTTCCATCAAGTCATCAGCCACGAAACATCACGGAAATCATTTCAATTTTCTATTGACTCTGTTGAACTATACAACGAATGTTGTAATATATTAATGAAACCTAGAGACGTTGATTCTATCAGGTGTGTGGCCAAAAGAATTCCTATCTTTTTTGTACATCTACTTAACCTATATTCAATAATAAGGTATGTCTCAAGTGCTTGCAAAATACTTGGATATTTATTATGATGACTGCAATTTTCATTAAAGAAGAAAAAATACAAGACATGTAATTTCGATTACATCTGCTTCTTTATCCGTGTCTAACTAACTGCAAACAAGTCCTATCCTAAGTTGATATTATGATAGAGGAATGCCTTGGAACATGGAATAATTGATTCAAATCAGTGAAACACAGAGGTTTCATATGCAATAATATATTTTCATCAATTTTGCTAAATGAATAAAATATTCTTTACCAACAAAAAAATATAATATTATATAACTACACATTAAATGGACATAATATCGAAAAAAGTACAAAATATTGAAGACCTCGTTATTTTAATTGATGATAAGTTAAATTTCGCTCACGATATCAATTCTGTCACCATCGATTGCTCAAAGATGATGGGATTATTATGAAAAACTGCGAGCATTTCACCGTTGTAGAATGACAGCAGACTATCCTACGCTTCTGTTGTATGGAATCCAATATACGCTAATAGTATATTCTAAAACAAGTTGCAGAATGAGCTCCTATTCCAACACGTAGGAGCGAGTTTTCGATAGCATGAGGGTTGGAATTGCCTTCTGCAACGAGTATCGGACGATATTTTCTCTATTTCAGTAAATTTTCGTGAAAACGACTAAAATATTTAGGTTAACAAAAATGTTCAGTTGAAAATACCTCTACGAATATTTTCGCCAAATTTTAATCATATACTCTTTGCTATACTATCTATGTTTTTCTGAAAAAAAAATAGACAGCTGATTCTGGGAGTTGCAGTTTTTTGTCTGTTAGAATATTAGATTTCTTCTCAGTTTGATCCGAATCAATAAATTATTCTGGAAGTTTTTTTTTGTCCGGAAAGGTTCAACTCATTCTGATAGGTCTAATTCCATCCAGGATCGAAATCTGTCAATATATTCTGGAATCTCTTTCAGGCTTCTTAAATTTTCAGGCTGAATGAGGTCCTTTCAGATACTTCCACTCTGTACGTCGATTTTCCTTCTTATTCGGTCTAGCTTATAATTCATTCGATAAGTTGGGGTTAGCAAATATTCAGTGGTAGTTAACTATATCATTGAGAGTCTGATATAACCACATTACCTTTCTGGAATTTTGACAGTACAATTAATTTATAGAACTCGAATGAATTATCTCGGTTCTAAACGCTAGAAATTCAACAGGTATGAAGGTACAATTTATGTTACACCATAAAATTTGTAGTTCAACTTTTTACTCAAATCTGAATGATACGAGCAATTTCGTGATTCAAGTAATCACTTCAGGGTTGTGGAATTAAATTCGCTTGAACTAACATTTCTGATTTGAGTTACAAGTTGTGAGTTAAGTACAAATGAACATTACAATTATCATTATGCATCTGATTCGCAAAGCAATGTTGCAATGATACAATGTTGCAACGGCATTATCAGAGAACTAATATCTTATCCTCAATGACTTAGACGTGTGGACATGAACGAATAATTTCCCTTTGGACAATGTGGAATAAAATCTTCGCTGAAATGCAAAATTGAGTATTTGGTCAATGGTCGGGCACGCTCAATTTAGAGAAGGAAAGCAATGTCTGACTTTAACCAACCTGATTGGTACTATCCAAAAAGTTTAGGTTGGAGACCACCTACCAGAGGTGAAAAGGAAATTGGTTTGTCAAGGGAGTATTCAGTATTTTTGAAACATAGATGAATTCAAAATAGTAATCATCGAAATAAATACCATTTTCAATTTTTTTTTCTTGAGTATCCAGTAGCCTGATAGATAATTTTGGTAATTTTGAAATATTAGGTAGTTTTATTTTCGTTGCTGTCGAAGTATTAGGTTTGGTTG
The DNA here is from genome assembly GCA_038502775.1 of Hippodamia convergens. Taxonomy (NCBI): domain Eukaryota; kingdom Metazoa; phylum Arthropoda; class Insecta; order Coleoptera; family Coccinellidae; genus Hippodamia; species Hippodamia convergens. The sequence goes on along the minus strand of CM076611.1, from coordinate 12,236,245 downwards.
GGACATTATTATGGACAATGAATATAGCCCAAATAATATCAAGAATATCTCTTTCACAATGAGAAGTATTAGGTAGTTTCGAGTAGCGAAACGGGTAACAGTTAAAGTCCTTTGAGGAAAAAAATGTAAAGGTTTATTTTCGTGGTTGACGAAATATAAGGTAGTTCCGAGAAATGAAAAAAGTGAAGAAATGGGTTTTTGAAAAAAAGTAATTTTTCGTGTTATCCACTTAGGATTTCCTAGTCGGAAAAGGTGATCGGAAATTGCGGTTGTTGTCGCGAAACGGGAGTGAAGCGTTTCGGGAGTGGTTATTTCAGATAACTTGGATTATATTTCTACGAGGGAAAATAAAAGGTCGGAACTTCTCAATTTTGATTGATGGGGATAGCTTGAGTTCAGATGTCTTGCAATCTCGACAACTCCGTATTAACAAAGTAACTGTTCATTGCTAGAAGGAAAAAGCTCATATAGGGGTGTATATTACAGATGTGCATCAATATATTCTGGTATTATGACATACTCCTGTTATTAGTTGTATGTTAATTCTACCCTGAAGTCGAATTATTGTCGATTATGATCAATCCTGCTTATTCTCGGGCTCATTAATGGATCGTTGCCCATCATTCTGAGAATGATTTGAAATCAGTGATCGGGAATTTGTTTTTCAACATCCCCAGGGTACCTAGTTAATATCTGACGATGGGGAGCCTATTGAACTACGACATGATCAATTTAAAGGGACTTCATTTCTGCTGAAACAGCACCTACATTCTCAGTCACGAAGCATTTCATGGTGATGAATCGCAATATACAACATTATTGGCGCATAAACAAAAGATGTCATTCTCATTTTATCTGACCAATCAATCATTCGGGAATCAAATCAGGGGCAGAGATCGTGCTCTCGCATCCAAGCCTCCTTCTCAATTACAACACAGCAATTTTGTCAGAAGGAATTATTAATGACACTCATAGGATATATCAGAACGGATTATTGGAAAATGGAAATTCTATGAGGAATCTCATCAATGTTATCACCAAAATCATTTCATATTATCTGAATGGGGACTCCAACCCAGCCTCCTCTGATTTTATTGGATTATATTCACTTATTTCGAGCTCAATCAATGGAATATTCTCATTTTTCTATAGTTCTATCTGAATCTGATCGTATTTTATTTAATGTTGATTCATTTTCTTACTACGAGTATCATGAGTTTTATGCATATTGTTAATTTCTAGTCTTTCCATGAAAATTTTCTCTTTTATTTCATCAGTTGTAACATCCTGATGCTATTTCAGTGTGAGCTGATTCATTTTTTGTCATTGGTTGCTATCGAAATATCCTGCATCTCGCATGTTGCGTTCCAGATCACGCGCTACGTCAGTGCTATGCTACGTTGGTGAGCGCTCTCAATGAATAAGAACTATAATCTGTCTTTACGACTTCATTGAATACATGAAATCACTCAATAATCTGTAACATGTTCAAAAATGAAAATGATCGAATCTACTCAATGCTCCTCTCGAGAACACCAGATTTGAAAATCCACTATTTTCATAACTTTTTCCACAACATCCTCGACCGTGAAATGAAAATAATGTTTCAATATGTTTCGAACTCCTTATATAACAAAGAAAACAAATCCTTCGGGAGATATTCCACCTTGAAGAAGTGTGAGAATATTTGTGCGTATCTTTCAATGAGAGAGGCTCAGAACTTCATCATGTTTCCAGTTCAATTTCAGAGAAATCATACCTGACCACATTTTTATAGGTCCCACGAGAAAATCCCTTGAATTTCCTGGATCAGCTCAGTTCAAAACCTCTATCTGATGGATTTCTTTTCTCCCCCATTTCTGACGAGCAAGCGTTCATAAATCGTTCATCAACGACCAAACATTGTATTCCACGCTTTCTGCAAGTCGATTCCAAAATAACAGTGTAGAAAGAGGAAATTAATTTTTGAACAAATAACGGTCAATTACTGGCCTCGGCAGGTATTGATTCGGTAAATGAACAGATAATATCTTGACGTTTCCGTGTTTTCACAGGAGCATCCTGCCGTTTGAAGTTGTTCTTTGATGTGTAATCTCGTCGGGCATATTATGGAATGCTTCGGTTTATGCATTCAAATCGTGGGAAATTTGGCGTATCTGCCTGTTATTGGTGTTTGGGAGAACGGAATTTCTCAAAGGAACATAAATAGATACGAATACTAAAAACGAAAAAATCCAACAGCGCACATTCTTTGAAGAATACCCAGACAAAATATTTCCACACCATAAATATCACACACATTGAACTCATAAACTAAGCACGTAATCAGACAAAAAAAGAGGATATTAATGAAATTTCATTCAGATATCGATTGCAATATATTCTTCGAGCATTCTGAATTTTCTGATATACCTCTGGGTTTTCAGTTAATTCATCAATTTTCTCTAAAATGCATCAATTCTGAGTTCATCAAAATACTGGTTTTCAAAATGATTTTCATTTTCGAAACGGTGTCTCTTCTTTGGTCCTTAATAATTTATTAAAAAAAAGTGAATTTTGAACATTTTCTAGTGAGAAAATACATGGAAATACTCTACTTACCATATTCCAAATATTGTTTCAATGTTCTCTGAAAATGACTGTGTGAACCAAGAGCCTTTCCGCACGCAGTGATAATAACAGTAAACCGAATATCCCGAGAATAAATTGTGATTAACGTTGGCCCCATGTTTTTATGACTTTTATTTGAAAAGGAAAAAGGAAGCTTTTCTTCATCCACACATTGTTCAGCTTTATAGCTTCCGAGTAAAAGTTATGCTAAATTATCATTACATTCATATGACTCTAATGGACATCAGAATGGTTGTTTGAAAGAAAAACTGTTATGGTGTTTATAACCCCGAAATAATAGAAAATGGTTTTCATTTTGAGCTCCGTAAATATTCAGATTATGCTGGAAGAAAATTAACTTGATTTTTATATCAGCAACAGATAACCCATTTCTTGACTATTCTTTTCTGAATTCGAGTTTTATTTATTTTTAACTTTTTTGGTTGGAATGTAACCGAATATACGATCAGGCACATTTTTCATATCCAATATCCATTATATTTCCTAATAAGTAGAGAAAATACTGATTCGATTGAAGTTGAAAGGATCCAGTAAAATTGTGGCAGACTCCTATCAAAACAAATTTATTTTCTCTGGAGTGCTAATATTTGTATCTGAATGAAAGATTTCAATATCTTGTTATGCTCAGTTAGTAGATAATAACTGTTTTCATTCTTGATACATTATTTTTCTTCATGTTACAAAATCATGCACGAAATTGGTCCAAACTCAGGAAATTCTGAGTGCATGCATGAAGATTTTAGTTCATGCATGAAGATTTTAGTTTAGATTTATATTGTAATAGTAACGTGCCTCTCATGTATTTAATGGTTATTGACTCCATGATAATTTCTTTTCGCCATACCTATATGTAACTTATGCCTACCTTGTGTTGATCTTGAATCTTAAAATTTTTTCTTGTCATTTGATATAATATTTTATTACCTACTACCTATATTCTGTGATGTTTTTTCACTAAATTATTATCAAATATTGTTGTTATCATATTCTTGAACGATTAATTCTGCCTATTCTGATCATGATTCATGAATACTATGATAATTCAAAATCGAGAACTTTTCAAGCATTGTTTCTGGTTTGCACGAATAATTTGAAAATATTTTTTTCAGAGTGGGAGGCGAGCCGAAATGGCTCGCCCGATATGGAAGTGGAAGTGCGGGAAAGCACGTCTATGGACAACCGAAGACCTGACGCTACGCAGCTTCTAGTTAACAACACCTCAATCTACCCTTATGGGGGTGAGTACCATTATGATAAACAAAAATTACCTCGTCTGGCTTTTTGAACCGTTTCTTTTTTATTTCTGGATTTCATAAAACTCCTTCAAATAAAAGAGTAATCCTTCATTTTTCTATCGTGATTCGCATTTTGTCGAACGGCATCATTGCATATATGTGTACTCCGCGATCTCCTCTAGTCCCTTGATTATTGCACAATTTGAAAGCACTCCGACGACTTTTGTATGAATGAGGTTACGTTGACGGCACAATGAGAGGACGTGGACATCTCAGCTTCAAAATGCAGATAGAAGAAACAAGGCGAAGTAGCACTATGGCAACCTCCACCATTATTGAATTATACACAAGAGTATAATTGAACATGCCGCTGTCAATGGTATTACGAATAAGAAGGCTACATGAAGGAGTATCCCTTACATACCTTGTGTATTTTCGGATAGGATAGTATAAATAATAAATAAATAAGGTCTTTATTTTCTTTTTTTAAATAACACACAACTGACCCACGAACGTGGCGAGATTTAGCCAAGGCTATTCTTACACCTAACCACTAGTATGGAACACGCTAGGTGTTTCTTAGTATATAAATGACGAGCAAAGCAGCAAGAACTCAAAATCGAAAAGATAGAAGTAAAAGGAAACAAGCAGAAAGAGAAATTGAAACTGATACAGGTATATTGAAGAACTAAGAAACATTCCAAATATTCTTGTACGAAAAACATACAAGATGAAAAAGAAAGAAAGAATTCAAACCAACGAAAGATAAACAGAAGAAAAAACGAGATACCGAAGAAAAAAGATAAAAATTACCCAAGATAGAAGAGTCATTTATGAGAATGAAAGGATATTCCCCACATTTACAATGGTCCCTTTCAACACGAGCTCCTGCCGAGTTTAGCCGTACCAGACAAAAAATTATAATGAATTCCAAGGATTCACTGTGAGAGGAGACATCATCGGTGGAATGTCTTTGCCACATGAATAGGAAGGTCCTGAAAAAGTTTCACTAAATTACCTCCCACGCTCAGATAGGAAGAAGGTTTGCACTCAGATTCTCGGAGTGTCATTTACTGTGGCGAATGAATGCTCAAGATAAAATGTCTCAATTTAAATCAAGAGGACCCTGCTTAGTATTCGGAAGGGAGTGTTCTATCGAGAAAATGGCGGTGTGTGATAAGTTGGGGAGTTTAGTTTATACTCGGGATAGAACATGATGAATAATAAATACTAACCTGAACAAATTTTCAGCTCTTTCTCTCATGAATATGTCGAGGATTAAAACTGCCTTTTTTTGCGGTCCACATCACGAATTTTTCAATCCCGGATATTTCCTAATATTTCGTCGTCATGACGGGGAGTGTTTTGTCCCTATAAATTTTTATTTCTTTTCAACGAAAAAAATTATAATTATCAGAATGAATTTGAAGAAGAATTGTGGGTTTGGAAGAAATTCTTGTACATAGAGTAAATGGTTCCCACGGGTTAATTGAAATTGTTTTTTCAACTCAAATCATGAACCATTTGGTTGATAAATGTTTCAAGATGGAATGAATTTTTGGAATTTTCCCTTTGCCAGTCTCAAAAATGAAGTCAATTGAAAAAGTTTGTTTCCTAACGGGAAAATATATATTGGGGGATACTTGGGATATGGTCTAAATTATCTCTCCCTTTGATCACATGAGGATTTCATTTTACGTTCTTGAGATAAAGCTCATAGTATCGCTTGAATATCATCCCATTCGATTCCTAATTCTTCAACTGTGAACTCCTCCATGATAAAATCGTTTGCCTGTTTAGAAATTAATTTTTATAAATTCATGGGAAGGAGCTTCCATATTTCCTCATTATATAGAGTTGTGTTCTATGATATTTAGACTTAACAACTTTGAATTTCTTGGTAGAAGATGACAGTTTCTGGTGAGTAGTTCATCAAATTCATTATACAAAGAAACTTAAACATGTTAATTTATATTCTAGGGATAAAGAACAGAAGATCTTTGCGGTCGAGGTTCCCGGAAGTCTGAACGTAGCCGCAACGACCCCTGTTCAGGATAATAATAGTATCCTAGGAATATAGTTATATATAAAAACAAATTATTCGAACCTTCTAGAAAGCATTCAATAAAAATGAAAGTCAAAAATCCTTAAAACACGAAAACTTTTATTTTCATATATAAAAATCTATTTAACCAGATGATTATCCGGTTACATGTTTAGAAGTATTCTCCATTGAATAAAAGGGAAACAGAAGTTATTGCTCGTAAGAATGAAATAGCGAGCTCGAGCTCATTGAAATTTAAAAAGGTGAAAATGACTTCTGTAATTTTTAGTTGATCTCTGAAACTCACGATTTCTGGGCTCCATAGTAGATGGTAAAAGTTGATTTCAAAAATGCATCTAGCTACAATGTGAAAATGACTAAAAAAACATACTAATATATCCCTCCTTATACAAAGGTACAGGCGGAGCAAGCTTGGTAAAATCAAATAGTGGAAAATGACAGACTAGAAAGGCAAACATAAAATCAGAAGTCCGTGTAGCCTTTTCTTTCAAACCAATTTGATGCAGGTGTGAAATTTCCCGACAATACAGTGGCGTCCCTTATATGAGAATAAATACTAAATTTTATAAGTGGTTTTCGAATTGTTTGCAACTATCCAACTAGGAAATTCAATTTTCAATTTAGATTTAGCTTTTAGTCTCGAATATTTATTTTTCATTTCATCAGGTGGTGAATTCAAATTCATCGTAAGCTTTTTTTCAAGACAAGTCAAACAAATTCATAATTGCTTCTGGATAATTTATTTAATACATAGATTGGAGTTTTTCATTTCATAGTCCCCTCCTCAAATTTGAAAATCCATTATTCTTTTGTAGATTACCTCACAATGAAAAAGTTATTCCCGATTATTGTTAAGGTATCGAACAAATCGTGTCACCTTACCTTAGAGAATATCAGAAGCCGAAAATAAAAATAAGGTCGAATATAGAATTTAATATTTTATGTCTGAATATTCAATTTTATGTCTTCATAGTCCTGCTATAAACGGCAGATGTTATCATGTGCCTTGTCGGGATTCGAAAGAAAAATCATTACTCTGTGAATAGACCATAAATAAAAGAATATGAACGATAACTCAAATATAACAAGGGTTGGAACCTTCTGACTCATCATGTTGGTAGTTTTTTTCGTTTATATTAAATCAGAAAAAAATTCTTCACAAAACAAAGATTTTTTATACCTCAGGAAACTCTCATTATATCGTTATATTCATAGGCATTTTCAGACCACTTTTCCGTGGAGAAAAAAAATTATCATTTCAATCAATTCTCTCCACAATTTCTCGGACAAAATCATTATGGAGAAAAATTCTCTTACTGTAGGCAGTTGGTGGATAGACATAGGATAACGAAAATAATTGTGGATCAGAGTAACGATAAATTGAAATTGAAATTTCAATAATATTATTGAGGATTCTTGAAGAGATGGGAAGAAAATTATATAACAAACTATAAAAAATCCTCTACTCATATGAAAAGTAGGTATTAGTACTGTTTTCAAAATGTAATTTCAGATGAAATGTAGTTTCAGAACATTGATCTTCAAGTACAGGGTAATATTTTTCTGCACCCATCATTCAATTCACAAAAATTCATGTTCTTCAAGAGCTAGCACACTTATCAAAATATTATTTGTTCCTCAATTTGTTTGTTCAATATGAATGTAATAACTCAATTCCAGAATCTAATAGGCAATCTGAAAGCTGCAGATTTACGCAGAATCGATCTGATTTCGATTCGAATAAATTATAAGGGCAATATAACAACGACCGAATTTCTGTTCTTCATTTTCCATTCGAATTTCGTGGCTGGTTCATCCGGACACGAGATAATCCTGTGGAATCTAATTCGAACAAACTTTCTAAATGTAAAAGTTTTAATATATTCACTATGAATTCAGTGGAGGCTTAGGTAGGATTCATAAATATTAAAAAAAAGAAATTCCAGGAAATATTATTATTCTGCATAATCATAATCATAATCATAATCATTTATTGCATCCCATAAGACAAATAAACATTCGTATAGGACAGGTCAAAGTATTGGACAGAAAAAAAATAAATTACAATGAAAATTCACTTCAACTTAGCATAGAAATATTCCTCTTTGCTGTAGAAACATTTTTCCAGCAACAGATTCTTAGTGATTTTCTTGAACCTAAAATATTCAAGTTCTTTAATTCGCTCTGGCAGGTGATTGAAAAGTTTGATTCCAGCATATAGAGGCGATTGTTGAAATTTCGTGGTTCTGTGGGTTGGTAGACAGATTATGTCCTTATGTCTGGTATCATACTTGTGATATTCAGAGCACCTTTTCAGTAAATGTATATTTTTTCGAATGTACAGCAAAGAGTTTAGGATATATATACAAGGAAAACATAGCATTTTTTGCTTGATGAATGTTGGTCTACAAGACTCCCTGGGTGTCAAGCCGAAAATCAATCTTATGATTCTCTTCTGAGAAATAAAAACCTCACTTTCACCTGGAGAGCCTCCCCAAAGAATAGTATTGTAATTCATATGACTGTAGGCTAGAGAATAGTACACCCCTATTAATGATTCCATTGGCAAAATATTCTTCAGTCTTTTTAATGCGAAAAATGAACTACTCAATCGGGTACAAACATAAGTGCATATTTTGAAGTTCCGCTAACCTGTATAGTATTAATCAGGATGTGTATTAGGACCATTACCGCAAGTTGAATGCTATATTCTATAAGTGAGTATTCCTACTGAATTCTCAGATTGCAGAACAACGCCTGATGTGAGCACTCTGATCACAAATCAAAACACGCATAAAATGCATACAGATAAACAAGCATTAGATTTGTTTTGAGATGAGTTATAGCAGTGAAGTAGGTAGCTGTGATGAAGCTGTTTGTTTATAGATACTATTAATTGATCAAAAGCAGTTGAATAATCAATATATTATTGAAAAGGAGCAGATGAAATTCAAAATTGAACAAGACCTATAACCAAGTAATCCAGTTGGAAATAAATGGAGCATTTTCTAAGAAGAAAAAGGTCCTCTGTGTCTGGTGTATCGCAAATGATTCAGTAATTACTATTCCATAAAACAAAGAATTCTTACATAGGGTCGGTTTCACAAAACTTTAATTGTGTGATTAAAGAACCTTACGTAAATTCGAACCAATCGAATCACTCTTTTTGAAATTTCAACGAATCGCGATGGCTCCAATTAATTTAACGGCACAAACAAAGTTTTGTGAAACCGGCCCATGGAATAATATATTTTCATAGTTCTCAGAAAGTATTCTCGTGTCTGAAAAAATGGAATGATGACCTTTTCATGGAAATGATGCTCAATCCTCATAATCTCCTACTGAATTGTTAACAGAGAAAGTTGAATAAAGAAACGTTTTTTGTACAGAACATTAGAGGAATTGAAATGGTCCAACTTCTTTGTGAATTTCGTAGGACAGTTTTGTGGGAAAAGGAAATATAATGGAAATCATAAATATAATATTCATGTTATCCTTTATTAGTTCTATAAAACTATCGCTGATTGGCTCAATTTTCATTACACTTGAAGTGATATTATTATTATGCCTATTAAGGTTTTCCATTTCTGGGAAGAAAATTCAAATACTCATCTAGAATGGAATGAAGATTTGTATAATGAATGCATAGAAACATTCTGATATGAAAAAACCGACATATAAAATATAATAATATGTATGATAAATATTTCCTCTGTCTCAACCCATGATCAAGATATAACTTTGATCAAGATATTGAAATCCTCTAATTACAAATGGGCAATATTGCTCATGCTGCAAAAGAAGGATAAATCACCAGAATTAATCACTATTCATTCTGCTCTTACAATCCCTAACAAAAGGGACATTCGGGAATCCGGGATATAGCGCTTGAGAGAAGAGGAGGACTAAAAGCCTTCTCCACCTCTGAAAATAAAAACAGACGGTGATCCTTGAACGAAATCTTCCTGAATAAACGTCTCCACACGGAGCCCTGAAAGGTTGATGCCCTGACAGCCTGAGTGTGTGAGCTTACGTGGAGATGGCAAAATGAGATGAAACCTGAACATTGTTCGGGTTTATATTGAATATGTTTGGGACGAGGTGGAGGGTGGGGGGTATTGATAGGAGTTCCGAATGCACATTCTGGACGTAAGCATGCTCAGCGTAACCTTCTCCAGATTATTACGGGCATAAAATAGAATTTGTTACGGTATATAATTTCTAGTTGTAAATTCGAAATATTTCCCAAATCATTCAAAATTATTTTATATAGAATTGTTTACATTTTTTCATTATGCTCAGAGTATTATTATTCCTTAAATATTCCATTGTACGTAGTTATCGAATGTCGATACGCATGGAAACGAAAGATAATTTTTTGTAGTTGAAATCGGGTTCATATTCGCGTGTCGCATTGATTCCTTCTTTTAGAAGATTAACTTAAAGAAGTCGGAGTGAAGAACGGTTGTTGTAGAGATTTTGGTAAGCCGAGAATTCCGATTGCTTTTGCCAGATTGTTACGGTTTATGCCGGATTGGCCTTGTTAGATTTTTGAAAGACTGAGGGTAAGAAATTTTAATTAAAAAAAATGTAGAAATACGTATCGAATATACTCCTATCCTTTAGATTTATCAACCCCTATTGTTTTCTGAAGAATTAACTAGTTAGAGCTGAATTTTGCTGGTTTGGCGTGGAAGTAGTATTTTAAAAGAACTTTGGATTCTCTTCAATTTTCAAGAAATTGGAAATCATCCTTTGGAAACTGCCACCACGAGGTTCTGTCAGCTGTCACCCGGATTTCACACTGCCAAGTCGACCGAGGGCATTGTGCTTTGTTAAGTTAAGTAATTGCTACATTATCTGATCCTGAAAATTGCTATTTCTTCGTAATTTTTCCTTTCTTTCAATCCTTTTGTTAGTTGACAGGTTTTTTCTAAATTTATTCATATTTCTTTTGTAATAACCATAATTGTATTATTTTCTATTCCTGGAATTAGAGAACTCACACTCTGATATTTCTATGATATTTTTGTATAACATTGCTGTTCTCTATTTGAGAAAACTTGGGACCTATAAGTGTGAACCGATGTACATGCTCATGCTGTTCTCAGTGAGAATTAAATAACTGTAATTGATGATATCAACTAGAATTATAGTAGACTTAATTAAAATTGTGTTTTTCATTAGGTACAATTGGTCAAAAGACCATATACAACTAACGTTGTGCTTAAACAACGTAGCAAATTCAATAATCTTTACTAGTCAGGTGAATTTCGAGCATGTAGTTTTACATTCTAATATTATTTCAGTACCTTGAACGATGATTGATTTTCCATTTCTGAGTTCGTCTCAACTGATGCATCGAAATTTCATGGAGATTATGCTGATGATCGATGCTTTTGAAGCTCTGATTCTGTTTTTCTTTTAATTTTTATATGATTGGAATATCTATTGTTTAAAGTGGTTCATGTATTTCGTACTTTTTTCATAATTCGTGGAAACATTGAGACAGTCTTCCGGGCTTATTGGCTGTGTTCTATCAGGAATTATTCACCTAAGTTTTGTCTACATCTTCATTAAACATCTGCAGAGGAATCTTGAAAGGAGTTGTTACCTTGAACGCAGAATTTCTGACGGTTATTTCTTGCCTAAACCAAAGTTACCATGAAGTTTGACAATTAAAGTCCCTACTTCAAAAAGTTCCACAGGTAGATGATGACAAGTGGGGTTTTGAAACATAGGAACTAAAATATTATGCATAGGTATGATATGAAAATGAAGTGACGCTTTTTTGAATGTTAGAATCGTCCTTTTGTATTCATTATTGAATTTCTGTTAAAATTAATGAAATATTCCTATGAAGATCGCATTAGGATATATTGATTGTATTCTCTCTCACAAATTTGATACATAATAAATAAATCCGTGGAAGGAGGCCAACAAAAATTAATTACATTTCGATCTCGTTTTTGGCCCATTACAACCTCACCTAACCAGAAGAACGATCAGATTCAAATTATATTTGATTGAAATTTTCAGTTGTATTATCGAGGATTATGTCTAGTCAAAACCGTAATTATAAATTTATGTCATCATGAAATAGATCCTGAATACCAATTCCCTTTAATCAAGTCGTTCTGGAAAGTTTAAATGAATGTTCGTGAAATATCGCTAGTAGTTTACTTAGTTGCACATCGTCCATTCATATGATGACCGCATGTGACGAACTTAATAGCTTATAATGTATTGAACGTAAAATGTGTTGGAAGCAATGGTTTTCAGGGTACTGGAAAGTTTATAACCAACTGAACTGTCTGTAATGATTGAAACTTCATGACTAGAAAGTGGTAACCTGGCTTAAATGGATGTAACTTTTGAATTGTTCATTTTATGAGGGTACACGTGTTTGTCCCCAACTTCTATATATGTGGTGGGTCGATATCAGTCTCAATAGAATTTATTTTTTTTCATTCTTCCCAGGATAATGATAATGATGTAATTTTCTCCTAATTACATGGATACTATTACGTCGAGCTCAGATTTTGTGTCATTTTTCTACGTGAAAATCATTTTCGTGTTTATTGGGAAATCTAAATTTAATGTGATTATAGAAATTCATTATGATATTTCCAAATCTTAGGGCAATGGTCGTAAAATTATTCATACCCAAGAAACGAAATGAAAAAGCTGCTAATACACTCTGAGAATATGATATCAGATGAGATTCAACATCAGCTATACATCGATTCTAAACATACTAAAACGAAATAAAATGCATCCCTATACAATGATAGCTACCCAAGGATTCGTTCACAAACTTACTCAGAGTGTAGAGTAAGAGTGTGGCCATATGATCAGAAATATACTTGGTCTGTACTCCACACTAGTCGTTCACAATCTTACTCTGACAAATGTCATTCGAAAATGTAAACAAAGGTATAGGTTATGAATAATATTTTTGTATATACATTATTTATATATCATTTTAATATTGAATTAGTGCTATCGTGAATGAATAATAGAAATTTAAGAAAAGAATTCTTTCTAGTCGTACATTTTTAGTTGCGTCTTCGAAGCACAACTGTCTTTTTATGATTGTGAAGGAACTGAGAAATGTTCTCATGGACAAAAACAATGAAAAAGGATATTATTGTCTGTAATTATCTCTTGCAAGAAGAAAATTAAAAATATTATATCATGTTTTGTTGTTTCATTGATTCAACGCTAGAAAAAATTGAATACTTCGTAACCGGAAATAGATTTATTTGAGGAAGCTAACAAAAAGAAGTTGAAAAATATTGTATAAAAGATTAAGCAAATTATGAATGAACTTTGACAGATCTAAACTCTTGAATATAACAAAATATTAACGTTGATTTCTAATCAGGTACAAAAAACAGTTATTGTGGGACTTTTTATGTTTCGATTTATTTGAACTTGAATTGACCATTTTAGGTTTTGCAATACAGTCAGAAACTCTTTTTGAAACTGCATTATCTGGTGAAGTTTACTTTGAGCTTCGTAAATCCACTGCTAGCAAATTTATTAATCATTAAAGTAATTATTTCCTATATTTCCTTATTTTACAGAATGGTTGTTTCACGTGGAAAATTAATTGTGTCGTAATTTGTTATTGAAAAATAAACAAAACTATAAATAAATACTTATTCGAATAATATTCAAGTTTCAAAAAGTCCGCGGGAGCGAGACAGAATGAAAATCGTACGTCACTGCTGTCAGAGTATGTGTTTACTCTCCCAAATAGCAGAGTATGCAGAGCTTACTCAGAGGAAGTTTATGAACGTTCACAGAATATACTCCGAGGAAGGCAAAGTAAGTTTGTGAAAGCTTCAGAGTAGTGTTGGGTAATACACGTTTCAAAATTGGGTTTGTAAGAGGAGCCTCACTTTTGTACTTGAGTGGTACAGTGTACCACTCCCAATGAGGCGAGGCATTCCGGGCGTTCATGACGCGATAGGCAGTCGAGACAAAATTTGTTGTATATTCTGTCGGTTAGAGCAGTCGAAGGTGCAACCTCTAAAAAAGCAACCCTAATTTTGTTATGAGGAATAACCACAAATCCGGTGATTTATGACAAGACACACTGGTGAAAAGGAAAGATGGAAGTAACTTCTATCAACATGAAAGCTGAAAGCAATTAACTATAGGGTCACTATATTTTTATTACATACTTCAGTTGGGGAGTTCGCCAAAACACAACTGTTTATTAGATTGCTCGGATTGAGCTCCTGCTCCGGCCTATATGAGGCTTCAGTCGAGATCTCCGACTACCTGGATCAGTCTCGCGTCTTTCGGTCCTCCTCGATCGCCCCACCGATGCGTATTTGCTTAGTGGGACATTCGAAATGAGGTGATACAGTTTTTCAAAGTGAGCCGCTCTTACATTTCTGCGTCTTGCCTGGGACACATGAACCGCCTCTTACAAGACTTACCCAACACTACTTCAAAGTAAGGAGAGCTTACTCTGAGTAAGTTTATGAACGCAACCCAAGAGTTCTCTCAAGATATTGATGAAAGAACCTATGTTATGAACGAAAGAAATATATAACAATATTATCCCATTAATATACGTTCTGTTTTCTTATATGTAAAATACTTCTTTCAACGACCATGCTTATCGACGAATTTAATGTTAATTCTCTCGATTTGATTTTCGTAACTGATTTCGAAGTTGTCATTTATACTGACAGGAGGATAACGCTATATGAACAATAAAAGCAAAATCAAAATCTCATCTCCCCGAAAGCTATATTGAATATTCTGCTAACTATAGATGAGATAAATTTTTGAATATTCATCCTTCAAATTATTAGGCGAAAATATTGAAACCCTTTGAGACGCTTAGGCAAAATTCCTTTCGAACCCATTTTAAATATTTTCAGGGGAGGATTATTGGCAATTACGGGGCTTGATGGGTTTTTCATCGTAACTCTATCAACACGCTTGTTAAAGCCTCCAGCCGTTCAGAAATGCAATAAAAATGATGTCCCCTTCGGAAGTATACTAACTGACGAAGAAACTACAAGAGCCAGAAGGAGCTGTATAAATTTGAATTTTTTTTGGTGGAGCATAGTTTATAAAGTAGAAAATAAATGATGAAAATTTGGGGGAAAAACGAAAAAAATTAAATTTTTTTTAATCAAATTTTTTGATAATGTGTTTGTCCAGCAAGTGTCTTCTCAACACGTCTTGTCATTGAAGCAAGAATATGGTCTGTCCGTTTGGGCTGAGATGAATTTCCAAGCCTCCTAGCCATGATGTCCTAAAAATGGTCTACGGGCGAGAGATCGGGTTCAATCCAAATAAAAATTATTTATAATCACAGTGGAAAAATTCCATTCCAGATTGAGTTCGTGTGATACCTCATACGAAACCTTCAAAATCTCACCTTTTTATTTTTGTACTTTTTTCGAAAATAGCATTGAGTTTGAATAATTAATTAATGCTCATAATATTACATGATATTTCTGATTCGTGATGAGCCAAGAATATTTTCTTGAATTTCTTGTGATTTTTTATTCAAAAACTATGGGTCCTTGAAAATAGCCACCCTCGTTTCGGGATGACGAACCCTCTTCAATTACCCAAATTCAATTCGATTTTCGAGAATTCTGCAAAAATAGGAAGTGAATCTAAAATTGAATGATCAAGTTTTAGCAGTGGGCATGATTTGAACATTTCTACAAGGTTCCAGATATTAACAGTGATGCTTTTCCCGATTTTCCTAATGAAATATCTATAATCCCAATAAAAATTGAAACTACTCGACGAAAATATTTGTTCGGAATCCTCAACGATGATAATTCATTCCCTTTTATTTCAGTTGAATTAAATTCACTCAAATCAGGAAAAAGTTTCAGAGGATCAAAGGACCCTTCGCGAGAGGAAAGATTATAAAATAAAGTTGAGCACTGAGAATTAACTTTCCAATTAATGTATCTCTCAGTTCGTGACTGGAAAGAATAAATGAGGATACAATCAAAACTCGGAAATGATGCAAATAAACATGTTGTTTACCATTAAGAGTGTTTCATCTTATGACGGTTTCGATTTAAGTTTTTCGTTCTTGATATCTCGAAATTAAGATTATGATATGTATTTTTCACTCAATGGAGCTTAGCCGTTGGAAACCAATTATATCCTATTTTGCATCTCGCATGTACCTGAAAATGAATAAATACTCAATTTTTTGTGAAAGGAATGGAAATGAACTGTGATGGAATCCAACACAAAAATTACATGAAGATATCCTTGAAAAGTATTCATTCCATCAATTCAAATTATCTCGAAATTTTTTACCTTGATCATGGTTCAAACTTGTCGAATGAATGCGATCGCTTCAAAGGAACGTTTCTACTTCAAGCTTTTTTCAAGAAACAACTTCTATTAGAATATTAGATAACGACGATAGTAACTATCGTCTAATAATCTAATAATTTTCAATCCAAATAAAAATAATCATCTCAAAATTCTGGAATTGAATTTTTTCACTGTGATTATGAAATATTTTTATTTGGATTGAAAGTCATACACCGACAACAAATACGATACAGAGTCTATTGCTATCAGCTTTTAAACACTCCGCTAAGGGTTAATTTCACTTATTCAGAACATTACGAATAATTAAGATTGATATATTATATATGTACCTCTTCTTCAGTGTGGTAATTAACATTATAAAAAAGGTGATCAGCCTAATTTCTGTTTATTTCATTAATTATTGCCATCCTTGATTGGATAAGACTGAAGAAATTCAAGAGTTAATTCCAGAGTTAAGTTTTCAATGAATTCCATAACATAATGTGCTAACAGAACTGAGCTGCTGAATTCAAACGAATCTAAACCCCTGAAACTCAAATATTACTGACATACTTTTACCAACATTATTTCGAAATCTTAAAGCCGTAATGAGTGACAATAATTCTTGAATATACTATAATTTCCCAGAGATCTCATGATACGGTTGGGAAAAAATGAAACGCTGAAAAAGAGTAAGGACTTTCATTTTCCACCGTTTTGGAGAGTATGTCATCTTCGAAAAAATCGCAGTGAAATCATTTAAAACTCAATAACAACTTGAATCGATCCAATAAAAATCAGTATGAGACATTTCGTCAATATGGTCGTCTTTTTTCTGAAGTTTAGTTCTTTGCATATGCTTCGTGAATGTTCTTATATCGATATGGAATCAGTTTATCAGGTTCTGTGTTGGTGTTTGGTCAGGATCTTTTCATCACCGTTTCGACGAGAAGAAAGCCTACTTCAATGTGTAAAATGCTACGGAATACTCTGCAAAATGCAGATGGAGTCCAAGTTTCCATCGCAACCATCGAACCATCAGATGACGTTAAAGAGAGGTGAATCTAGGATCTAGACGTCCATTAAGAGGAGTTCCATTAACACATGACCATAAGCGTCGAAGACTGGAATGGCCAAGGCAAACTGTCAATTAGAACGATAAATGGCGTTGTGACCTTTTCACTGATGAATCCACATATGGACGCTCGTCGCTATGTCCAGAAAGTCCTTCCATTCCGAGGGGTAGTGTTATGGTATGGGCCAAGATATGTTTCAACGAGCGAACACGCTTTGACAATGTTTTGCCAAATTTTCACGATGCTATTAATAAAACATTTCAATTTCTAGATGATAACGTTAGACCTCACCGTGCAGCCATAGTTGAGAATACGCGTGAAGAACTTGGTATTCAACATTTACGAATACCTCCGCACTCACCAGATTTGAATTGCATAGAACATGCATTTGATATGCTCCAAAAAAGATAAGATAATCAACATACCCCAGATTGCTTAAATGGTCTGAGAGAGCTTTTGTCCTGTTCAGGGAACCCAATTCCTCAAGAAATGTTCAACAACTTCGTGTGTAGTGTGCAAAGAAGATGTCAAGCTGGTATTGATACCCGTGGAAGCCATACATTTTATTGATGGTCATAAAATGCTTGAAATTCCTGGGAATGGAATTTTTCATTTTATTCAACCCTTCTTAATCACCCTGTATACGCTGCAGACCTCCAAGCCTAAATAAATTTTATTTCCTGCAAGTAGAAATCATATCAATATGAATTTCCATCACAAAATCTCATTTAAACTCATGTGGAGCAGTTTATTATTCTAGAAAAAGAGCTGAGTGCATATTTTACAAATTCTGAATCGTTATCTCAACACAGTATATTTTTTATAAATTCGGGATGGGTGAGTAATACAAATCATCTCACAGGTGAAGTAAAATGTGTTCTGAATAAAGCAGAGCTTATTCTGAATTTATTCCGATAAACCTACGTTCCGGTAGGAGAAAGAAGTTACGAAAGCAATACATATTCTCTAATGCCTTGTCGTCAACTTCCGTCGCAGACAGCAAAAAATCGTGTTTCGCATTTTACATTCTTCATGTGTATCTAGTATGAACTTCTGTGTCCCTTTGTTTTTCTTTCGAGTCAGAAGTTCCACATCTTATTAGATCTCTCGAATACCTTTTCCTTCTAGGAAGAAAGTAAAGTCCTTGGAAAAATGCAGATTGATCACGATTCAATGTCATTTTTGTTTATCCTTTCCGATGTTGAGTAATCATTTGTTGGATTCCGAATATCATTGAAGTATATGTATATTCAGTTATGGTCAGATGCCACAGGATCACAGATTTTTCATCATGATAAATGAAATCGTTGCAAACTTAAGAGGAACTATCTTTCTCGCATTCCCAAATTCATTCATTTACACAAATCCATACTTACTAAAACAGGTAAACATGAATAAATACAAATTGTATTGATGGTATTAATCCTGTAATCCTTCATTGATGAAACAGAGTTAATATTCCAGCGATGTGAACACTCTAACCCTTGTAAAAGCTGTAGCTCAGGAGCTACCCTTCTCAAACGTTCAGAGTTATAACCAATGAGGACAATCTCTTCATGTTGAAATATCGAGTTCTTCTAGCGGAAGATGAGAAGCGGTTGGGTGAACGCTTGATAAACATTTGTGGAAGAAAGGTTGATAAGAATATAGTTAGAGTTCAGAGGAATGGAGTTCTGCAGGTCTTGCTTAGGATTCACTAGTCTGCAATACCCTTGAGATATTGTACACATATATTTGAATTACTATAGCAAAGGTTCACACTCAACCAAGAAGTACCTGATTGTATATCAAGCTTATAGTATATTTTGAGTATCCCCATACCGGAATAGTAGCTTACAGCCATATTGAAGTGGTTTTTATCGAGGAGCAAGTAGCAAAGAGATGAAGACATGAGGAATATGCTCGTCGCGAAAGATGTTGATACATTGCATGTAATTACTGCTGAATCAAACTATCGTTTTTAATTCAATTGTTTTTTTATGATCCTATTTGTTTTCAAAATGAAGTTCGAGGAATTCACAAGTTCCTAGTCATAATAGTGAAATGGAAAGAAAATATTTCTATCATTCTTACGGATTGTTGAGCAGTTAAATGAGATCTTTCTGAATGTCAGATACATAAAATGTTAGCATTCTGGATTCTTATCACACTGCAATGAGGTTTTCAACATTGATAATATTTCTGGTATAAACTTCAGATTCGGCACTGGATGTTACACAAAATCAATCACTCATTTCCAAAAATTCTTTTTTTTCGTGATTCCACTTATTAGGTTATTATTTATTCACCAGGCCTTATCATGACAAGCTATTAATGCAATCATAAATAAATTAAGTATTCAAATGAAATTAAAAATTTCAATTCAATGGTTGGGTCAGGTGTTACAGAAATGAAATTTTGTGACAAAGAGAAAATAGACAACTTCAATACTTTTTTTCAATCTGACATGAGCATAACATTATTCAAGATACAAACACATTCGGCTAGAGAGTACCAGAGTATTGAAAAATAAATTTGTTTAGTGGTCCTCTTCCTACTTTTGTTTTGGTTCTCAACTCATTGTTCTTCTTTTTTCAAACATAAAAATATTCAATACAAAAATAAATAAGCATGAAAAAATCTACCTTGAATTGCTTTGCTCTTCAATATTCTTCAGATTAACATCATAATATAATACAAAAACCAGTTAGATTTCAACTTCTCCTGTACGAAGACTCTTCCAGAGTCTTAAATATTGTAATTGAAATAAGGAGAAATATTGTTTCAGATTTAAAATCATTTATTAGAATGCTCAAAAATACAATGCAAATGAAAATGCAATAATATGTAGCATACGGCGATAACATTATAGATATCTCATTTTCAGAATGCGTATGACTATATAACACAGAGAATTGGTTTTAGGATTGTACTCTCTCTCTCCTCTCTATGGGTTTCTTCTTGCGTTTTCCGTCAAAAATAAGCAGATTCAAGAAAAGTTAGTCATCAATTCAGAAGAAGAGTGATTCAAATGAAATTCCGTTAATTTAGATTCCCTAGAAAACTGATTCACAACATGTATCACCACAACTTGTTTTACTGTACAACCAATCTTTTCCTGAATTACTTACTGGAGTGGAATCCACTAAATTATCGGTTTGATGTTGAATGGGAATCGGTTCGTTTCATGGCAAAGGATTTCTGCGCTTCTAAAGCTATCTTCAACGAAAGGAGACTTTCAATCGACAATATATGGCGGAATACTGGAATCGAAACGTTGAAGATTCTATAGGAACCCTCCACCCAAGATCCAATTTATAATTCGGTAGTCAGTTGGGTGTTCCGAGCATTCCAAGGATCCAGAATTTACTCGAGCTAACGAAGAAGTGACAGAAACTTTTTCATTTTTTTTCAGAAATAATCAATATACTGAATGATACAATTTCAGATCTGGTATAATTCTTTCTTGAATTCACAATAACATCCACTACTTGAAATATAACTGGCTGATAGAATAACTATAAAATTTCTACGCTATACATAACTGACACCTTTTCCTGAGCCGAAACTAATCTTGAAGCCCAGTTGCAATTTTTTTTAATTTAACCATCTTCGAATGTTGGAATGTGAAACAGTCTGAATCTTTTCTCTTTATGTATGATTCATGTTCACGCAATTTCTGATCTTGAGCTTTTTAAGACCTATTCAAATTGGAATACCATAATTTGAAATTAGGAATGCCATAACAAAACATGATATACTCCTATTAAAAATTATCGTATTGGGAGTCTGTGACAAATCAAAATTATATCGATAATACTTTCACTACTCTCTAAGGGTCGGTGTGGAAATACACTTCCCTATGACTAAAGAAAATACAAACAAAAAATACCAGTCGCCAATTTAACATCGATCTGATATTACTCTTTGGTTTTCAGGTTGGTGAAATTTACTCACTTGAATTTTCTGATTCATTTCGACTTGAATGATTTATGAATACATTATTATTTTGTGTTTTCATCGTTGTTTTCTCTCAGTTTCAAATTTGGGAGGACGTATGATATATTTGAAAGAACAAGTCGAATTGGTCTATTCGGTATCAAGATCATTTTCCTACAATAAATTTTTTTTTCCAGATTAATGTAAAAACTGCAAGGGTGACGAAATGGCGGATGAGTTGGATCGTCGTTGAATTTCGCCAAATTTTTCCGAATCAGGTGAAGAAAAAGAAGAAATAAAAGTATATGGTATATTGAACATTGATTTCAAAAACCAACATCATTTTCGAAAATCGCTTAGTTTTAAAGTTCTTTTCTATTCTATGAGTGAATAACCGAAATGAGTCTGAGAATTTTGATGTTTTTCGACTCCCTTAAGCAAGCATAAGGTCCGCGGGGTGAAAAATTTACTTGGTCGTGCATTTGAAGGTTCCATTTATATCTATAATTTTTCCCAATAAATTTTGATATCTCCTGGACCATATATTTCGTTGGAAAACAAGCATTCGACGGGAGTCTTCCAATACGAAAATATCAGAACTTGAGCTATGTGATACTTGACACAAAATGAACTTACGTATTGTTTCACCCTCAAAGCTTAGAAGGACGGTCAACGGTCATATTATATTTTCTCGGTGGCATAGAGAAAGGTTGTATAAACTCATAAATTCACAAGTGAACTTCACAAGAAAGGTCCTATGTGAATTTAAGTGTTGACTCATATTCAAGGAATGAGAAGCTAGGGTAGGTAATTATTTCACCGTGATTCACGTGAGTTACTCAGAAAAATGAGGTTCCTTGAGGTTATATCTTTTATTGTCAGATGAACCTTGAATTACAAGGGCTGCATTGCAATCCTTCTAATGAGACTATTTCTTTTGTTAAGCCCTCTCAATCTAGCTAGAGAGCTTTTTATAAGAGAGCTAATGAACAGTGTTAAAAATAGAAACTCGGCTTCTCTCTTATTTTGAACTTGAAGGTATTATTGTACATCACAAATTGTGTTATGGTTACAAGTTCTACTTTTCAGTCTTTGGAAGAATTAAACTTTTCAAACTGCAATGCAATTCTATACAAATGCTTACTATTAATATTTTTCCTACTTGCTCTATGTTGGGTAATTATTATCCCGAAAACAGAGAACAGCTTTTTGGTATCAACAAAGTATTTTCAGACTATTCTAGGTCAAATATGGGTGTTCTCAGGCCTCGGATGTGGGCATTGTACTTTTTTCATTTTGTTTATGAACGATATATAGCATCTTATTTTTGACTTGTTTCTGAATGTAGATTACTTATCAGCAAGCATTTGAACTATAGATATACAATTATAACTGTAAAAACTCTTTCCATATAGATTGGGACAAAACGGGATATCATGTATTCCATAGTTATAATGAAAATTTGGATTCTAATGTTGACGTTCCAGGTGTTCAACTCAAGAAGGTTAAAAAAATTAAATTCCCAAAGATAATTATTGCTGAAAATCTTAATTCAGATGGTATTTTAATGATAAAGTTAAGAAGAGTCTTGACAGTGCAGCAGCTGCTTTAAGTTATAGAGCACAAGAGTCTTCTAGACTTCGCTATGCCGTAACATTTTTTGGGGTGGTTCTTCCTTAATTGAAGACATTCCTCATGCAGAAGCGAATTGATAGAAATATTATTAGAATAACCTGGTGAAAATCAGGTAGGGCATATTACGAGAATTTTAAATTTTAGTCACTCTACCAACATTGCTGAAACTGGAGAATGTTTTCAACAACGTAAACAAGGATTTAAAATATTCTTGTGATGCAGTAGTCTTTGAAAATGAATTTCTATGAAGCGAAGGTTTGTTTTCGTAACGAACATTTAAACTTGTTTCACGTTTTCTACAATGATGTATTCATTCAAGTGTAAATGAAGTACATATTTGGTTTGTTTGTTTTTTGTTTATCTATCAGACCGGTTGTTTATTTGTTTCAATATTCTACGACTAATCTGCACCATGCTCTCACAGAGTATCAATGGACTGGTTGAGAAAACCCAACGAAAAAACCCAGAGGAGAAACTGAAGCTCATCCTTTATTCGACGAGATTTAAACGCACATTTTTAATCAGTAGTGGAGATAACTTACTTAATCATGACCCAGCTTTTTCAGAGCTACAGACATACCCAATAATAGCAAAACAAATTATGTTAATAGATGAAATTTATTTTCTAGTTTTCATACAAATAATTCAGACCAGAGTCAAAGGTTACGTTGTTTCTCGATCGAAGCGATGCCCTATATTTCTCGTTCTTATCTTTGCTTCGATACTACTCCCAATTGATAATCATCCTTGATTTCTTCGAGTGAAAATGTCCAAGTAATTCTCCCAACATCGTGTTTCATTGAAAGCTCGAATTCACCTCCCTACAAATGGAAAGTTTTCGTGAGTTACATTACTCGAGTGTGAGTCAATAAACCGGATTGGGGATCTAATTTCATCCTCATCTAGGCATGAACTAGAACGCCGAAGTTAATTGAAGTTGGCCCGACTGAAAGGAGATCTTGGTTTTCCTAACGTTTCCACTGAATGAATCTGCCGTGGCGGTCACGTAGTTATTTATGGGATATTACTTCCTGAATATGTTTTTCCGAAGAGTTCAAGAAATTAGTTTTCTCCTAAGAAGTTGATGAGACGCTTATTTTCTGAAGCATGAAGAACATATACTAGTTAAGGACACTTTTAATAACATCGATAATAATGGGGAATCGATAGTAGCTCTTCAGCAATTTCCTGGTAATGGATATCGAATCAATACAGTTTCTTAGGGACAATTTATAACGAATTCTATGCTCATTTGTATTATATTTTTGTAAATATTCAAGAACGAATTTTATATTTTCGCTGAAATAATTCCATTATTTAAAACTTATTTTTCGTAACTAAGATCTGAAATTTGTTTTTATCTGGTTTAAAGTTTTAACATATCTTCCTCATACTATTTTTGCTAATTTTTTTTCTTTATTGATCACTTTTTCAATAAAAAGTATCACCGGAGAAAAATCTATTCGTCTATTTTATAATCACGGGTACTTGAAATTGTAGTCATGGATGATAAGCATCCAAATTTTCCAACTGTACGTTGAATTAACAGGAAACCGTTATACATAATATGGTTTAATATTTGTTTCGGTAAAAAAAATCATGAATCATGAATATCAACAGTATTGAGGGAGGGAGTTATTAACTTTTTTTTCATCTATGGAGTCTGTTTTCTGTTTTTTTTTTCATGAAGAGTATCTTCATGTTGAAACTTTGAGAAACCGTACTTGTTTGTTTCTTCAGTTTTATAGCTTTTCTTTATTTCATGGAATCTGGTAGCGAAATCAGAGAAATTTTTTTTTCTGAAATATCTCTTCTTTTGTAATCTGTTAAAGGCGTAAATATTGGAAATCAAAGTGTTGAGAAATTAACTTTGTTTCTTCAATTACCCACTATTCAATTATGTAAGTTTTTTTTACCTCATAGAATAGTTTTTTTTTTGAAGAGTACTTTGAAGTATGTTTGAAACTTTGAGACACACCTTTTGTTTCATTCTTTGATTACGTTTAGGTTCATTCTTTGGTGTACCTATCCCAAAATGAAAGAAGATATTTTTCACAAAAAAACATATTCCATAAAATAAAGAAATAAAGAATACATGATTGAATGTTGGTTAGATGAAAAATCAAAATTAAATTACCTATTACTTTGATGAGAATCATGATATTGAAACTGCTCATCCCTAACATAGGTCCATTTCACAGAATAATAGAAACAAAATTTTGTGAAAATATACTTTTGCTTATAGATTCCGTGAAATGAAGTTGATCAACATAACTAAGAAATGAAACAGAAAATGTGTGTGAAATATTGAAAACACAATTTTGAGCATGATTTTCTAATTTGAGTTGGCGATTGGGAACTAATTGCAGCGTTCATTGCAATAAGTGTTTGGAATTGAGGATATTCATGATGTATTAAATTGAAAAAAAAAATAAACAACTCAGAAAAATATTTAACTTATTTCGAATTTCTTCTCAACCATTCAAATTCAGGTCGATATTTTGAAATCCGAGTTCCAGTCAGAAGATTTTCATGAAGAATGTGAATCTTCATTTGAAAATATAGGTTACCATTTGAAACAAATATTATTCAAATTCCAAACAAGTTCGAGAAAAAAACAAAATATGCATTCAAGTACCTTGGAGAATTGAACAAATCAATATAAAATCTTGACAACTTAGATCTGAATTTCTTTTATTCTGATCAGAGTGAAAGTTGAATAATATCTTACATATAAGGACTATTTTTATTTTCAATCATGTAGGTTTTCTTGTTCCTTGCGAAGCCAAAAATTCACCAAATCAAACACCTGATCAACTATTCACTGTTCCTACAATCACTGAATGCTCAACAAGTCTAAGCAGGTTAACATAAAAGTTGCTCATTCTCGAATGGTATTCATCACCTTAACAGACATCTGATACTCCTATGTCAATTTATCTCATCACGAACCGTGGCTCCTGTTTTAATTGCATTTCTAGCACAGAAATTGCTATTCTTCCATTTAATCTACGGCATTTCGAAGGCGTACTCAACTCAAACTACCTTCGGATGATTGGGTTACCATCGAAATATCTTTCTCAAGAGGAATGAATATACACTAGATCGATAAACATAAAGACCTTTTTCGACCTCTAGAGCCTCGTCCTGTTAACGCTGAATTCACCCTTTAAGCACTTTTCTGATTGTTATTGAAATGGAAAAAATGGAGGAAAATCACCCTTATTGGGGCAATAATTAATGAGTTAGTGTTTTGAATTAAGGAAGACGAGATCCAATCAGCTCTGATCTTTCATCAGGGAGAAAACGTACTGAAGACCGTAACGCATTCTCCAAACACACCACAAAGATGACATGTCTTTGTCTTAAGTTTGGAAGTGATATGGATATTCTTTTCATATTGTAAATTGTGTTCTGTAAACCACCTTTTTTGGTTGGTTTCCCAAATTTACTGAGAGAAGTTTCTTACAGCTAGTATTTCTTTGGACTTGTGTTGGGGAATGTGTGTTAAGTTTCTTATTTTTGTTGGATGAAGATGTTGGATTTGTACCCACATTCTGAAAAGCAGCATTAGAGGAGTGAAAATCAAACATGGAATTATTGTAACAAACCTTTTGCATGAATATTCATTCGTGTTTCTTATTATTTGGATAATTACTCATATATCCCTCAATTTTTTATTATTTTATGAAACTTGGTCATGACTTTGTTGTGAAATACGAGATACTAGTGAATGGTGAATTACCAGGATCTGATGGCATTAGAGCAGAACTCCTCCAGAACAGTGGAAAAATAGCTGATTCCATTATGATATTGGCAAATAAGTGTTTTGAGTCCCTGAAATTCTCATGGTAGTTGTCATCAAAACTATTTATGAATCGAGAGAAAAGAACAAGATGCCAAATTATAGACCTATTTGCCTTATATCTAATCTGGCCGAATTTTAGAGAAACTAATGAAAGTTCGCATGGTAAAATTCCTGGAGAAAAATGAAATTTTATTCGGAAACCAATATGGCTTTAGGGAAGGAAGATGCAGTAAGAAAACTGATAGAAAGGATATACGATTGGTTGGATGGTAAAAGGGCGGGTTTGTGTGTCTTCATAGATCTTGAAAAAGCGTTTGACACCATCTCGCAAAAAAAACTTTTGGATATACTTTGCCGATACGGATTCCGTGGCAGAACATGATATCTTTTAAAAGAATATTTGACAGATAGACTTCAATATGTGAAAATTGATAACTTTTCTAGTGCAACAAGGTTTTTAGAATATGGAATACCACAAAGGATCGTGTTGGGACCAATTCCTTTCATAATTTATATAAATAGCCTATTGCTAATGAAGAACAAGGGAGAAATCATTAGCTTCGCTCATGACACAGCTATAGTCTACGAAACGATACTTGGCAAAGATTAAAATCCAAAACCGAGACTGATATTGCTATTATAAAGCATTGGTTTGAACTGAACAAACTCACAATAAATATGAAGAAGACTAAATACTTACCATTTGCCTCATATGAATCTGGTTTTCCACAAATGGGCTCTCTGGTTATCAACAATCGGAGGTCAATACCTGAAGGTGACTCAATAAAATATTCTTTGGTAAAAAAACTGAGATATCTTCTGATAAAATTAAGACATCTAAATAAATACCTAAATAAAGAAGAGCTGAGCTGATATAGATATACAATTCCCTCTGCCAATCCTTGATGAGATATGGGATGAAAGGTTGGGTTGGAGCATAGGAAAATCATATGAAAAGAATCGATATAATTCAAAAATGGTTACTGAGAGTTGGCTATGAAAAACCTCTTTCATTTCCATCGTTTGTTGTTTTTAATACAAATATCAATTGCGACCTTTTCTGGAAAAATCAAACTGAGAACAACGAATGTGGTTTTGAAACTAGAAGTAAGAACCCCTAGGAAAAAGCCCTTGCTGAAAAACATATAGGACAGAGATGTTTCCTATACGTAACTCCAAGAATTTACAGAATAATTCCCAATGATCTGAAAAATATAGGAAACATAGGAAGACGGAAAAAATCTCATCACAAAATGGGTTACAGAAAAAGGGAGATAGTCCATAAATCCACTATAGTCACAATTCTTTCTATCTTACTTGCCTCTGTTATTCCTTTTTTGATTGTACGAGTTGAAATTATTTTAATATTCGAGGCCACCAAAGCAGTTATGAAAGTATTCCTCTCGATAATATATTTGCTGGTGTTGAATTGGTTTATTTATTTTTTTGTTTTCTTTTTTTCAAAGACTTTAACTTGAGATTTTTCATACTTTGAAATGGCTACTGTAATGATTTATACTTTTGTTAATTGTATATCGCGTACAGGCAGCAAAACCTCTGCGGTTTATATTTATATTCCACACTTTATTATTATCATTTAATATCTGCAGATACTCTATAGTTTCCTGAAGACTAGACACTCTCAGGTGATATATTATAAATGAAGAAATAAATTCACAAAGTAACTAACTAATCATTGAAAAAACGAGCAAGCACAAAGCCACCTTTGTTAGCCGGGCCTCCTCTTTTTCATCACTCTTGAGCGTAGATAAATATTATCCTCCAACACTCATTCAACACCTAGGGGGGACAATATTGCATCCCCGTGGAAATGTCAATATCGGCCTTTGCTAATAGAGGGACCCTAGTTGCATGACATTCCTAATTACCATGGATATATGCGATCGATCCAGACTACGTTGTTATCCTGTTTTTTATCAACATTTGAAACATCTCTCATTGTAGAAATTTCCAATTTGAAATGCGATATTTAACAAATGCATATACTGTTGAATCTATTATTGAACTCAATTTAATAAAGAATTCAAATTTTTCTCATACCGTTTTATAGTGCTAACAAATCTGCAAGAGCAGTTCACCTATACCCTATTTCAAGGATCTTGAAGTCAATATTTATTATATTGATATAGCCTTGATGAAATCTATTTTAGTTACAAAATGTGATGTATTTAAATTTCACCACTCCAACAATGTTTAAGAGCGGGAACATTAAAATACATCACACTAACCATGGTCTAAGACGTTTTCTCAATTTTTTTTTTTTTTTTGAAATTTATTAGCTTTCATGAACTTGTTGTTTTCTGTCACAACTCTCAATATTCCCTAATGATCCAGTAAATCTAGAGAACAATGATTAAAATTCATTATTTTCGTTCATGATTGGGAAGCTGTTCCATAATGATCTAACAAATTCAAAACATTTTGACACTTCTCATTTATGATAAAAACAAACATTCATCATTCAACTGGTATATTCTTTTAGTATCAGTGCTTTAAGCGAGTTGAGATAAAATTATATGTATTAATTTCAGAGAGCACAGAAATAGTTGTCAGAGTAGAAGAAGTGGTACTTGTAGGTCTTGTGTTATTGATTTGGGTGGCAGCCATAGCACTGTTCATCAACAGATGGGGAAAAATAAGAATGTTGGAGCCTTATCAGCCTAAGTTTCACCAACAGCCTCACAGAGCCTCTTGCCCTTTGGCTCCTTTGAGCCCCCCTTTACCTACAAGCACTTCTGCCCTCAGAGCGCAAAAGCTTCAAAACGTGAGTATTTCATAAAATATCCACCAATTTTCATTGAGTTGTAGGTACCCTATTGAGTTTCTGCACATTTTTTTATGAGAGACTAATGTTGTAATGCAGGAAAGCACTAAAGCAGATAAAAAGTTAGAATTCTCAGTATCAGCCGTCTGTTTCAATCTCAATTCAAACAATACAGTGTGTTAGTGAATAAGTGCGACAAGTCATAATGACATTCAAGAGATTTTCAATGATTGTTGATCTGAAATATCTCAGTGGGGTACCATTATTTTCTTCAAAAAAATTGTGATCAGAGCCCTTGTGCGCACCAGAGATGGACATAGAATTGTTAATTGTATGTTAAAAATGCATAATAACAACCTCTTGAAAACGATCAAATTTCATTCTTATATCTTGACCGGTTTCAGAGCAATAAATAAATACATAATCATCTTTTAAGTGTAATTTCAACACCCCGTATTTCCGAAAACGGAGCATTTGCGAAGAAAAGTTATATAGCATATGGTAATTATTTTTCATTCCTAATCACCTTCCGAAGTTTGTCATACTTATTCATTAACACCCCTGTACAGGGTGGGCAAAATTGGTGACCCTTGAACTACAACTTTTCAACCGTGAGAGATAGAGGATAATGAATGACACGTAACTATGTTCTTTTTCAGAAAAACTGAAATTAGCTAAGAAAGAATCCGCATTTTCTTTCCGTATCAGATATATTGTATCATACATCCAACATCGCCCTCAGATCCATTCAGATATCATGAAAAATAAAGTTTGTATGTGGTATTTGAATTATTAAGTATGAAGTAGGCTGAATCACAGAATAATAATGTCTCTACGCAAGGTGTCATTATTATTATGCGATTGAATACTTGATTCAATTCTCCGTGGTTTGATCTCTGTTCAGAACAACTGTCAATTCAGAGTCATTATTGCCGCTGAATTAAAACATTTCAACTTATCACATTTCATATCTGTAATAATAACTCTATGCGAAGAGACATATTATTCTGTGATTCGGCCTACTGAATACTCAATAATTCTAATTTGATCTTAAAATAATATTCTCCATTGAATCTCAATGAATCTGAGAGCGATGTATGATGAATGGTATATTTCTGTTAGAAGATGCGTAATAACAACCTGTTCAAATTCACCAAATTTTATTCGTATATCTTGACCTGCTTCAGACCAATGAATAAATTTATAGTCAGTTTTTAACGTCATTAATTTTTTATTCCGACTCACATCCTGAAGTTTCCCGTACCTATTCATCAACATCCTGTACAGTGAGATAAGTTCCATCAGGCTCAAATGTAGCTACATGGAACACCTTCGTGTGGTGATTTTTTCATGATTACCAAAGTTTTACAGCATGAAATCCTTTCAATGTTTATCACAAACCTCTGTCTATGCAACTGACCACTTCTAGTTTAATGCAACACTGTTCTTAGTGATATTGGCATCCATATTTGGCTGATTATAATCGAAATAAATGATTTATCGAAGAATGAGAATCGAGAATGACTCATGACAATGCATTGATGATGCCAATATCTTGAAATTATAGAATAGAATAAATTCAAATATTTCTTGACATGCATCCTCTATGTTTTGCGAAAAATAAGAAAAAATAAAAATAAATAAAAAATTATTTGCCTTCACGGAGGTCATATACGTATAGAACTTACATGTAGACTTCTAAAAATCCATTCAGAATCGTCATTTACCCACTAACATTTTAAAGATGATTTTTGAAATAAATCTCGCATTCGCCATTTTGCTACTAAAGAGGTATTATTTTATGGAAGCTTTTCTAGCTGCTGAAATAATTGTAATGTTTTCATATTGAAACTCGTTGAATTACTTGAATGACGACAAAGGAAAGAACCAGAAGATACCTGAAAGAGCATTCGTCGCAAAAATATCAGCGTCAAAAGTTTGAATAATTAATGAACTAATCCATTTATTCCAGCCTCGAATGTCATTTTCCAAGTACAACGTGAATGCAATGACCGATCCACTGTCAGCTTTACCGTCTCCAATTATCCGAAAACAACGCCGAAGTTCAGTTTTCGTTGGAAGTAGTCAAGCAGCATTCGTTCTGAACCCACCCCCAAGAAGAACGAAGTCCGCCGTGGATATTCATCATTTGGTCATCAACGAACATAGTCCTACATTGTCGCTGACAGGTAATAAGAAAGGTACCATCACTTTTGCACTCTCTGCGTTTATTCTCACGCTATTAACATACAAGACTCAAAGTATAGCTTTCATAGAAAATCGCCAATGCAATAATATAAAATTGACTAACTTCAAAATACAGTCCAAACGGAATATACGACATACAAATTCCATAGCATTTTTTCAATAAAATCAAACTTATTTCGGAACTTTTCTACAGCTTTATTGCAATATTGGCCCAAAAATATTGTGTTGATGATTTCTATATTGTAATCGAATATTATGCTATCACTATCGATCCATAAGTCAAAAAGAATAAAAGGGTTTCTTCTCAATTTCCGAGATATTCGCGAATATAAAGAGCCTATAGAAAAACTTAAAATTACTCCACCACGTCGAATATTCAAGATGTAGGGAAGTTATACACATGACAAAGGGAAGCAAGGGAAGAAATAACATTTTCATAAAGTTACACTTGAAAATTTCAATTTCATTCTTGATGACACAAAATAATAAAAGAACAATCTATAAAAATAAAATCTGTAGTGAAACTGCAGAACTTAACAATATCATACTAGATAAACAATCAATAATGTACACAAAAAATAAGACTCGTATAGAATTATTGGGACAATAAATAATAATCTGGTAAACGTATTTATTTACTCAATTCCATAGATCATAGCTAAAGATTGTAGAGAGTTTTTCTCGATTCGAAAAAACTAAACTTGATTATATCTTGTTCATTCTCCTCTCTACTTTAAAACTTGCTGTAAATATACTTAATAAAGCACTTTGTCAGTGCATGAGCCATTACTTTTTTATTTTGTTATGTGCTTACCTTTTCATTTTTCTAATAATTTTATCTTTTTTCATAACTTTTGCCTCAGGCAAAAATTTCAAGAGTTAGATATTTTGTAATGTGTCTTTCAGGTTATAATGCAACACCTCAATTATGAATTCAATTATGCACCTAGAAATAAGCTGCTATTATTTTATCATATTGATACTATATACAGAATTTTTCCGAATTCGATACAATAACACAAGGGATATATTTCCGGACTACTGTTCAGGCAGAATATTCATACCAATACCTACGTCCGTAAAACATAAAATTCTTCATACCTTCTGTAGTTTTTCACAGATTTCGAACATACTTTCAAAAAATTTGACCAGATGAAAATAACAATCTTGTTTATCCACTACCTCCCGAGTTTTTCCTCAATATGATATACAGTTATATTTGAACCTTAAATCTAATTTCTCATAATCATACACTATAACAGAACCCTGCAACTCCTTTACTTTGCAGACGTATAATTATGAATTTCATCGTCTTAAAATTAATTACTTTATTTATTTATTTATTTATTTATTTACAATATGAGATACAGACAGGTATGAAACCCACTAAAGTATCCACACATAACATAACTTAATGACAAAAATTATAAGTACATCACATATGAATTAAAATATTGTACAAAAATAGGAAATTAACAATTTGGGTCAAACAAATAATCACATCAAAAAGAGCCCATTCACAAAACTAAATTGATCAAAATCATTTACATTCTTTCTTCAAAATATTACGTACTTGTCTGAGGGACATTGAGAAACAGTCGACATGTTGTGTGAACATATTGCTGGTCCGAGATATTCGACACTTAGGGGTATATTCTAATACAAGTTGCAGTTTTCGAACGCATTAGTGTTAGAATAGTCTTTTCCAGGATTATTGACGATGTTTTCTCTAATTCAGTCAATTTTCGTGAAATATTCTCGAAATCCAAAAAAATTCATCATAGTGACTTTTGTTTTTGTATCTTGGCAGTTGGTGTGACTTACGAACTTTGATAGATAACGGAAATTGAATTGATTTGATGTGAAAATTGAAAGGATCAGAGGTCAGTATTGACGACCACAAAACTAAAACAATGCTGTAATGAGTTCATTACAACACTACCATTTTTACTGTAATGAACTCATTACGATACTGAAATGATGAATGAATTTCATAAATCACCATGTTGCATGGTGATTCGATTATCGAACAACCCAAAAATTCCTTTTTACTGAAACAGTGGAGCAATTTCTTGAAAATAGGGATGAATGAAAACCTCGTATATTTCGTATTTCGTCAATATTTGTTATTTCCCAGAAAATGAAAATATTCATCCTGCCCTTACCTCATGTTGACTTATAATGTTTTATGTACCTACCTTTTCAGGGTACATATTTCAGCATAATATCCAACTTCCTATTCAAGCGAGTATTGGCAAATTCTGAGTTCATTTCGTCGAATTGCCTTCAACAAATAAACTGTAATTTCCTCAACATCTGCTCACAGAGTTACGAACTCCAACTAAGGTTCTCGAGGGATTCGCGTTTCTTCTTGAAATGCAAACTGACGATAAGTGTGGGGTAATTATGATTAGCATAGTCAATTTTGAACTTGAATAGAGTCTACCCTTTGACGTTAGCAAACTTTTGAATAGTCAACATTCTCTGAAAGCGTCTCGGTAGCTGGTGGGGCACAGATAACCCCATTCGCCAAAGTATTGTTTCACTCTCTTCGAGAGATCATCGTGTCTCGAATAATTGAATTGTTGATTTCACAGAGAAACCGAGTATTTTGTGACGGTTCAATCACGAGTTTCATAATGGTGAAAGGGGTTGAAAAAAGACTAAAATTTCTCCAACTTATAGACTATCATTTGATAGTTACCTCAATAACATATTTCAAAATCAGAAATGTGAAAATAGAGATAATCATTTGTTTGTGACCCAAAAAGCAGAAAGAGTTATGTACATAGCACACCAGTTATTTTTTCATTGTACTTTCATGTTTTAATTGCTGATGCTACTTCTTATGGTTCTCATGTTAAAAAGTACAAGATTATAGTCTGTTTATAAAAGGCGACTCGAACGTAATTTATTCCTTTCATTGAGGACTCCATTGGGTACTTGTTGTTAAAGGCTTCAGATGTTATCCTTTAACCCCCAACTTCCTTTGTACCCTCGATAGAATGCTGTTGAGCTGTTGAAAGAGTACTTAACAATAACAGAAATTTCACAGCTGTGCTTTGTCTTGTTGGTTTGGCAAAGTCTGTAATTATCTGTCAAATGTTCCATTGATGAAGCACTATATATATATTGCTTTTAGAAAATATATTTCAGTATCAACGATGACATCTCGAGATTTATTTTCTCTTCTTAGAAATATAGATGAATCGAAAATAGTAATCACTGAAACAGGGTCGGGTATAAGCAGAAGTAAAATTCAAGGCAGTTAAAAAATTTCAATGAATGGGGATGAAATACATATTTCCAGAAGAGTTGGGGAATATAAAGGAATTTCAATTGAAAAAAAGTTTGAATTATTACTGGTCAAACCAGCAAAAACGAAAAAAACATTAAGTAATGCCAACTGTACAATTTCGTGAATAGTGTTGACATAGATTCAAGGTTTTTTAGAATGATATGTAAATCTGGCAATAAATGGTATCCATCGCGATATTGTCACCAACAAGTGATGCTGGCGAAGGAGTTTATTTGTTTTAGATTTTTCAATTACTCTGTTTGGACTGTATCATGAAAAATCCATTTGGTTTCATAAGTGCCGTAATGAAGGTTCATACAAAAATTCAGCTAGAAAATTTTCCGCAGATGAGGGTTCGGAATTGAAACTTCTAAAATGACTGGGCTTATTGAAAAGTTCCTATTGAACTCGTATCGCGGGGAAAGAAACGTATAAATATGAGAATATAACTCAGAAAACATTCTGCAAATACTTCAGGAATAATTCCCATCGATTTTAAGTTACGCTTCGCCGAACGAACTGAAAACTTACATTCTTCGGCCTGTCCAAGGCAACTATTCGACAGTTCGGAATGAGTTATGAGGCGATTGGGAGAACCAACGTTTGCCGCAAAATTGAAATTGAATTCATATTCAGTTTCTAACTGGGCATGCTCCACGAATATCGATACTGAAATTTCATAAATATTTCCGTGGAACGTCATGTTGAAATTCACGACTATAGAAAATATCCGCTTGTCTACCATCAACCCTGTATATACCGGGAGTCCAACGAATAACGTCCGTTAGAATGACTTTGGAGTTGAACATTGACTAAAGAAATCCGTGTACAGGGTATCTCGAATTGCTTGATTTTTGCTGTTTTTGGTACTTCTAGATAGGTAACAACTTTGAAAGGAGTGAAAACACCAGTAGTGAACCATTTCACCATATCATCATCTGTTTTGATATTTTGAAATTTTTTGATTCGGAAGATGTGCCATAACGTTTTCATTCTCGAAAATATATGAAAAAGAATAAACCTGTTAACAAGCACTTTTCCATTGGGATCAAGACATTTTCTCGAATTTCTTTCATTTTTGCAGTTTGTTCATGATATAAGATGAAGAAAAATGCGTTCGTATTCGGAAAACAAAAGGTTCATTTCCAGGAAGGAAATAAATTGCATATAGTTTTTCATTTCGTGTGAAAAAACGCTTCTAGAAAGTTTACCGATATTTTCGTGAAAAAAAAGTTATGGCACATTTTCGAAATCGATAATTCTTCAAAATGAAAAAAAATCAAGATATCGTGAAACGGTTTCCACTAACGTTGTTTTCACGAAAATCGAGCAGGACACCTTTCGAAGATTTTACCTATCTGATCCAGAATAGAACAAAATAGTCAAAATCAAACAATTTTTATGATTCGTGGGACCGATTTCACCAATAGTGACACCAACTTTCGTTTTCCAAATGGTAATTCCTTCAGGAAATCATTTAGTATGTGAATCTGTAAGAAAACTAATTGAGAAAAAATTCTGCTTTTTCATTGAAAACTCTTCGTTTGTAGGCTTCAACTTGAAGTAAAAGTAATGCTTATGTAACGATAGTCAGAACTAAACACCATGTACAAGAGGTCACAAAAAACGTTGTCGAAGTTACAAATATCGAAAACGTTGAAATTGAACTTTGTCAAATTAAAACTAAATTCAGTAGCCATAATTGAGTTCTGGTTCAAAAATAACATAGATGTGGAAATAACACCTATGCTATATAATTCATACTTTCTGAGATATTCTGAGAAAATAATTTACACGTTCACATTTGGAAATGTGACAAAACATTTCTGCGTATGAATATTCATATTGATAAATTTGAATTCCTGAATTGCTTTTCTTTCCCAAAAACTTTCTACAGTACAGTTTTCATGAAACCCCTGATACGAATGATCAATTCATTCAAACCAACCGAACAGTTAGAGGTAAAATATTTCTTTATTTCAAAAACAAGATCAGGAAGTCGAGGAAATCTTGGGAATAATTTTTCCGACATTTTCATCCATGCCTACAGAATTTCAGGAGCTTCTTCACAAAACCGCACATCCAGGCACTCAAGTCCATAATCTTGAGAATATTAGCTAAGCACTTCCGAAGAGAACACGCTTGTCAACAACAGGGGAAGTGCTTTGCATTTTAGGTTCAGGAAGATGAAATCAAACCTGCATATTCGAAATACATGTAAAAGATTAATGAGTTTTTCGAATTTCATTGATGTCACTCTGAATCATTTTATCCCCAAAATGTTAATATTTTCAATCGTGTCGCGTATATGCGGAAAACGAAATAGATGAATTGGACAAATTGTTGATATGATAAAGAAAAGTGCGGCGTCTTTGGGAATTTTTTGTGAAACCCAGATTCTTATTAAGGATGGAGAAACCTTCAATTTCAGGAAGAAAAGTGTTATTTCAACAATGTCCGCAGTTGCACTTACAACCATTCATTTTATCGAGTATTTCATTTGATAATGAACTTGTTCATGCCTGAAACTAATACCCATTGAGAATAATTGTATTTGGGATTATGGTCATAATAATATTCCCCCACAGATCTATTCAATTCACATTTATTGTTGAGAAGGAGTTCGATTCAGACGCAGACGAAACACTATCTATTTATGAATGTTATGAAAATCACAGTTCTATTCAATTCACATTTATTGTTGAGAAGGAGGTTGATTCAGACGAAACACTATCTATTTATGAATGTTTGAAAATCGTAATTTCTGAATCAGCTTCTCAATCGGAAGGTTATTCGGATTCATGGGAATGAACCTCTGGTAAAAGTTATCAGAGTAAAAAAATCACCCTTATCTATGCACCAACGACCACAGGGTATCAAAGTAATGATGAAAGAATGCTATAAGTTAAAGGAAAATTTATAAAAGACTAGAAGGGATATCGTGCAGTAAAGGGCCCATGTACAGGGACGGGCCCAAGGGGGGGGATGGGGGGCGGACGATCCCCCCCCAATGTTGAACAAAGTTAGCAAATTTTCAAAGCAGTCGAAAAATTTTCAAAGGAGTTGGAAAAAATTTCAAAGCAGTTGGAAAAAATTTCAAAAATGTTGAAAAAATTTCAAACCAGTTGGAAAAATTTCAAATCAGTTGGAAAAAATCCCAAAGCAGTTGGCAAAAGTTCAAAGCAGTTGGAATACATATTTCCGAGAGAGTTATGAAGCTAATCTGAATTAGAAAAAAACAAGTTTCCAATCAGTACTTAACAATATATGTATAGTCTCTGCAGTTGTAAATTCTTCAGTTACGTCGCATGGACTATGACATAAAAAAAACCATATGGCATCATAAATTCAAGCTGTTTCTATCAGATAAGCAGAAGCATCATTAGGTACGCTCTTCGTACATTGTATTATAGTTTTTACGAATAAACAATATTTATGTGTAAATGAATTTAAAAAATGAACCGAAAAGATTCAAAGTGAAGTTTGAGTTATGTGGTCTGTGGTTCCTTATAAAAAATTACTAAAAAATTTCATGAACAGAAAATGCACAAAGGACAACAAGTGTGAGAGAAAATTATGGGTTGTGACCATAGATATGGAATATCAGAGGGCAATTTATTCATATTTTTTGTAACTAAAAAACTGAAATTAGCTACGAAATACAAATCCATCACAACAAAAATTGTATGAAACACTAAATATATGCAAAGAGTTCGAAATCGCCAACTCAAATTAGGAAATTATGTTCAAAATTGTTTTTACAATATGACTGATCGAAACAGTTTCCCTACTAAGTTGGGAATCTGTTTTTTTTTCAAGTATCTTGATTTATGATGATTGCAACTTTGACACACATTTTCTGTTTTAATTTTAAGTTATGTTGCTTTTCTTTATATCATGGAATCTATAAGCAAAAGGAAGGCTCATTTTTTATCAAACGAAATATATTTTCTAAACATTTTGTTCCTATTTTTCTGTGAAATGGGCCCATGTTAGGAATGAGCAGTTTCAATATTAAGAATCTCCTCAAAGTGCTGACTAATTCACTTTGATTTTTCATCTATCCAGCATTCAATACTGTATAATTCTTCATTTTATAGAATCTGCTTCTTTGTGAAAATATCTTGTTTTATGAGGCTTGAAAATTTGAGATACACCGAAGAATGACACTGAATTTAATTGGAGAATGAAACAAGAAGTGTATCTCAATGTACTTCTCACCAAAAAAAAATGATTCCATAAAATAAAAAACCTCACATAATTGAATATTGTGTAGTTGGAAAATCAACGTTAATTTCTCACCACTTTCATGAGATTCATCGTATTGAGACTGCTCATTCCCAATATTTACTACTTTCACAGATTAAAAAAGTAGATTTTTCAGAAAAAATTGTTCCTCTGATGAAAATGAGCCTTGCCTTCGCTCCCAGATTCCATGGAATAAAGAAATGCTACAAAACTGAAGAAACAAACAAGAAGTGTTTCTCAAAGTTTCAAGGAACATCGAGATACTCTTCACGAAAAAACAGACTCCATAAAATTTAGGTACTTAATTGAATGTTCGGTAGATAAAAAAAAGTTAATTACTCCTCACTCTGTTGAGATTCATCACTTTTAATTTTTTTACCGAAACAAATATCACACCATATGATGTATAAAAGTTTTCTGTTAATCCAATGTACAGTTGGAAAATTTTCGATGGATTTCCCCCCCCCCAAAAATTTGGCTTCGGCCCGTCCCTGATGCCCATGTAAACCCATGTGTTTTTTGACGATAATTTGACAAAACTTTTCCCAAGAATGGTCGAGCAAACCTTATGCTTTGAAGCTGTAGAAAAAAATATTATTTCATGATGAGAAGCAATAAAGTGTTCAAATAATGATAATAATAATAAATTTCAGTAAACTCTACTTGATGTTATGTTTCATTTCAGGATCGGTGATCCCGATTATCAACAGAGACCGTCGCCCATCCATATCAGTCTTCGATCGGTCCCCATATTTGAGCCATCACAGGGCTTCAGTGTCAATAGAACGGCCTATCGTCGCACTCCAGCATTACAAGAGCCGTCGGTCTTCCTGCTTCATAGAACGACCAGTCTTCAGCCACCTTGGTGGGAACCGTACAAAGAACTTCATGAGCTTTGAAACTGGGAGTCATGCTGATCGAAAAATGTCCATAAACATCGAGAGACCTTCTTGTAGCTTTCACCATCAGCCAATCATAAACTTGGATAGTTCGAAGGATTCTTCAGTCAGTTCCATCTCTTCGAAGCCGTTAGTTCTTATCGATTCACCGTTATTACAGAAGAACGTTGCAGACCTGACGCTACCGAAGCTGTCAAGAAGCTTCGAGCAGCCCCCCAGGAGGAAACCGATACCTGAAAGAATGGCAAACAGTCTAGAGATATCTATCTTGAACTTTGAGAAGAAACCAATAGAGGAAGAAGAAAGATGTACATCCCCCCATGAAACACCTTCAACCCCGGAAAGATCAAGCTCTCCAATTTCTATATATATCGAGGATACTAAAGTTACTGCTCCTCTATTAGAAGGCCTCAAGAGTTCAGATGTTTGATTTTGTCCATAACGAATTTTTGGTTGTTCTTGTTTTTGAAACTCCTCTCAATTTTGATGGGAATTATTGCTCATTGCTTGGACGATTAGTCGAAATTTTCTATCGAGAATATTTGATACTGAGATCCATATTTTTATACTCCTGTGAATTGATTCCAACACCCTCTAGAGATCTAAGTTATATTCACAATTATCATTCCGAGGTATCCAGAATAAAAAAAGCCTTGAAACGAAATTTAAACGCTAAGAAAATGAAGCCTAAAAATAATTACACGACATAATTCTTGAACAGTACCTACTGAGATTATGGGTATGTTCTCAGCTCTATTCAATTTTTCATGTACATGTTCCAAATTAAAAGAAATGAAAAAAAGTATTCAACTTGGCATGTTTTTCTTTTTGGGAATATAAATTGCTGAATATTATTTTATTAATTATTATATTTCCATTTCCATGCTACGGGTTGATTTTGGGATTTGGCCAAAAGCACTATAACAGTATTGTGACTCGTTACTCGCGGGCAGTTTTATTAGAACTTTTTACAGTTCAATTCAGGGAAATTTTTGATATATAAACTCTGTAGTATATCAAGATATATATTGAAAAATATCTAGTCACATCATGGTTTCATTTGAAAAAATTAATTTTTTTATTTTCCCTGAAATTTTAAGCGGCAATGAAATTTCGAGAGTATCGGTAAAAAGTACTGAAGAAACTGCCGTAAAGATGTTCTTATTTCGAGAGCATAGTCATAATACTGTGGACGTTAGGTATAACGAATCATAAAAATTGGACGAATTCCAAAAACATCTTGTAGCACGTAAACTATACACCGTAGCGATTGGCGGCATTCAGCAATTAATTTTTCTCAGAAGAAGAGAAAATGACATGAGGATTACTTTTTTTCTATTATTTTCAATTCAGGAGATAAAGTACTAAATCATCGAAATCTGACCACCCTGTACTAATAGAGGGACTATTAATCAGTTATGAATGGGAGTATGGATGATTCATATGAATCCTAATCAAAACTATTTATTTGGTTGTTTCATGAGATCTTCGTTGAGCAACTTTGGAAGATTCATTATTCTTACAAATTGAACCTTTCATTTTTCAAGTTTTCATTTCCACTCAGACTGTAGTGAAATTATCAAAATGTGTTCGAGGTCATTACTTGTAAGCAAAGATAAGGAGACCAGAATTTATTTAAGGAAGGTAAGTTGCCAAAAAGCATTTTTCAACAAAACTGATAAATAGTAATGAAAACAACAGCAATGTGAAGGATTCCAATTGTATATTCTCTTCCTCTCTCACTTTCTTCTTGTTTTCGATGTAACGAAACAAAATATATAATTGGGAACAAATTCGTTGATTCGGAGGATCAAATATTAGACATGATAATTGAGATAACATTAAGTTAACTCATACTATCAAAACTTATAAATCCACTCAAGATTCAATCTTCACAAAGTGTACTGGTACAGACGAACCAAAAGAATATCGATTTTTTATTTTTCGAAGATGGATTAACGAAGATATTCCGACAGGAATAATTTTAAAAATATTTATAAATATTCTTACTATTTATCTTTCATATTTCTGATGAACCAGTAGCTCA
Source organism: Hippodamia convergens (assembly GCA_038502775.1). Classification (NCBI taxonomy): domain Eukaryota; kingdom Metazoa; phylum Arthropoda; class Insecta; order Coleoptera; family Coccinellidae; genus Hippodamia; species Hippodamia convergens. The sequence goes on along the minus strand of CM076611.1, from coordinate 12,194,072 downwards.
ACTTCTCAATGAAATAAATCTGAAATACGAAATATGAAGTGCTTTTTCATATGCTCAAAATTCAAGAACATAGACATAGGAAATAGAACATAAACAAATTAACTAAGCCCTAGAAAAACATGTCCTTTTCCTACCTAGTGGAGAGCTTGACTATTGATGTCTTTTGGCATCATTCAACATCACATTTTGTGTCCGATATGGAATAACCGCAGAATCCATTGTCTATGTTCAAGATCTATATCCATTGCGAAAATTTATGGATTTTGTTCTTTCATCCACTCGAGAATCACTCTGAGTTTGCTAATTCAGAACCAACGCATAATATTGTGTTTGAACTATTATGATTTGAATCATTGAATTTTTTTAACAGAATGTGGATACACGACAGTCAAACCGACTAGAATTTTGTGACTGGTTTATCAACCAATGCCTGGAATTTTTCAGTTTCCCTGTCAATTATCTGTAATCGTGATAATTTCTCAACTGTCACAATATTTAAGAATTTGCAGAATGAGTGCCAATTATTTAAAAAAAAGGGAACAATGTGGACAGGTTCAATTGTATTGAAGATTCAATATTATAATGATGAATTTCACTTTTATATGGAACCGTTCATTTCCACGTTATTGGAAACTGTATATTATGAGGCCTTCTGAAAATGTTTCCTGAAAATAAGGTTTCTTGATGTTTATTTCAATTCTACTTGTCAGTGATGTTTCTAGATAAGCGGACACATTATGTCCAATCTTAGACCAATGTATCAATAAGAACATATTATTGTGGGTGATTGTTAGTACTAGATTTTATGAACCCAACTTTATATCGAACCAAATTTCAAAACTAACATTAACTAGAGATATATAAATATAACAAATGAAGTTAAAACTTGAATATTATATTAACTTTATAACTCGACTGTTGTTCGAAATAAAATTCAATATTTACTACAGAATTTTTTTCAGTTTGTCTATCAACAATAAATGTTGATAACCTTCTATAAGTGTCTTCAAACAAACCTGTTGAATATGAATGCAAAACGGTACCCGTTTCATTGTTATATAAGAAAAAATCAAGTTTCAGGTTGACGTTGCTGCTATTCTATAAAAAAAATTCTCCTATTCTGAATCGAAAAAAGAAATTTTTTCATTCATTTATAAATGATCTAATTTTATACTTATTCATCATTTTGAATTAATTGGTTTCCACACCTTCATAAATTTGCTCCATTTTGTTGCTTCATGACAAAAAATAATGCGCATTATTCGAGGAAATATTCCTTAAATTATTCTCTATAAACTGTGAAAGTATTTTATTTGTCAATGCCTAGATTCCTTATATTCATGGACTCTTGAAAATTTATCGGTATTATAATTTAGAACATACCAAGTTAAAGGGCTCGATTCCTGATAGATTGTTGGACAATAAGAACTTGTAATGCCTTGTCGCATTTGAATAAACCAGAAATGTGTTTTCTCCCGAAACTCTCTTGATTTCGTATTTCAGTTGAAAACTCATTCAAATATTCAACTAGAAACAAAACATCAGCTTTAACTATAAACCAATGAACTCGCAATATAACATGATGTATGAAACGAAAACAAACTTATCATCACTGAAAAAATTGCCATTTCATGGAGGTTCTTTGGATAGTTTTCATTGGGAATCACTTCAGTTATTTTCAAATTTTATTAAAACAGAAATGATAGCAAATTGAACTGAACCGACAGGGAAAAGCTACGACAACCTGAGGAACATAACACTGATCACGCATATTTTACGTTTTCTTTCGCTATTCCGAAGTCTGTTCAGACTAATGCCACAATAAGTATCCAAAGAAATCGAAAATATATTCATAATTCAGTATCTAGGACTCCATATCAGGAATGAAAGAATTGTTTTCCTCTATATTTCGAACATTCTGAAGCATTTCAGGTCATTGAAGAATATCAAAAAATACTCGAAAAAATATCATAATGACAACTAAACTTTCAAATTGGTCTACTCCTCAAAGAATAGCCTAATGCTAAGTGGGGACTCAAACTTTAATTAGAAATATACATGCTTTTTATGTGAAAAAATATTATTTTTCAATATTGTTGAGGTAGAAACATTTAGAAATCACATAATCACAATTTTCAATCGTTCAGTTCACGGAGAGAAATAAAAATTTTTTTTTACCCTATGATTATAGTATTTTTGCGGCCTGCTTTGTTTCAGATGATGGTCCATTCAAAACAAGAAAGAAAAACTTAAATCGTATAGAAAAAAGGCATGCCTACTAGAGTTCGATTAAAAAAATATTTAGTTTTCATTCAAGTTGTGAATACCATTGAAATATCAATAGAAAGATACATGCGCGGGTTATCAAAAACTCATAATTATTCAGAATTAGAGAATTTCATAAGAGATAAGCTTTTTTCTTTGATGAAATTCTTCAAAATGTATATCAAATTATCGTTCAAATTGCTTTCATCGCATTCATGCATCACTTATGATGCGAAGATATATTAACGCATAAATCAAGAATTATTATTGACGCTCCTGAATGAAACGTGAATCGACCTAAAATTTCGCAACTAACAATTAATGAAATGAATTTGAATTATTGCCATTGTTGTTTATCGGATATAGTCGGCTAACTCACAAGAGTTATATTTTTCGCTTAACCCAAACATTCATAAGTATTATCTGGATGGCTGATCGAAAATTGCAAGATGTCATTGAAGATTTTTGGATGTTACCTTTGTGTGAGACCCGACATGAGAAATATATCCCCAAAAATGTTATTTATTAGTGATAAGAAAAACTGAGAGATAATATCCATATTGAAGCATTGTATACATTGGTTGCCTAATCAAATTACGTGCGGATAATATTGAATAATTGAAATTTGTAATTGAATCTATTCAACTCATTTACCCCATTAGTAATTCAAAGATTCAATATTCTCAACAATCTTCATCTATGATGAAAACCCAGAAATTTTTGGTAACTTTATGTTACTAGAAATAAAGCCCCACAGTCCGTTTCAAAATGATTGTCATCAGAGCGAGCCATGGAATTGAAGACGGGGCTTTACTTCTAGTTACAAAAAGTTACTAAAAATTTCTGTGTTCATCATATATTTGAATATATCAATATAATAACCTATGAAATGATTGAATATATTTTTCAAGGCAAATGAATTTGAAGAATTTTTCGTGAAATTATATTATTTTCATCATATTGTTTTGATAAATTTTCAAACTTAGCTTCAATTTCAAAAGAGGAACTAGCTGAGATGATGACTAAAATATACACATCCACACTATTCCGCTATAAAATAGATCACGTATTTTTCATTTTTATCAATATTGCCCAGGCAGTTCAAAACAGATATATAAATCGATTCATTCTTTGTATCTGATTTTAGAAGAAACAACGTCGTATAATTTTCCTTTGAAGATATAATCATGTGGAATCGGTTTCCATCCACTGCTCACTCCTGACTGAAATGACATGTCTTGCTTTCTTCTTTCTCCAAAATTCATCTGACCGTTCTAGGTGAAAACTGAAATTTTGAGACTTATTTATTTATCAGCAAACATCTCGAAAAAGTAAATGATTGTTACCTGAATAACTAGTAAAACGAGATTGATACTGGCAGAAATACCTGCTGAAAATTTAATACAAATACAGCTGAGATTGAAGAACATTTAATTTTCGAAAAAAAACCACAGCTGGGAGTTCAACTGATTCCATAAAAAAAGAATTAAAGCAGTTAGTTATATCATTGCAAAAATGCAGGGGTCAAAGATATGATAACGGATCTAATATGCTTGGAGAAAAAAGGTAGTTTCTAAAACCGTTTTTCTTGCAAATAAATCCACTGGGCGATTTTGAAGGATCATGTAAAAGCCTTGTCACTTTAAACGCTTTTTGAAACTAGATTTACGAAGTAAAAGAGCCTCGCGAGAACCTCCCGCTCAGGGCCTTAAAATGGTAAGGCCGCCCCTGAATTCGAAATATTTTCAGGAGGTTAATTCAAACTGTAAATTATCAAAACTATGTGTTTTCAATCAACATCAACCTAAATCCAAGAACTCAAAAGTTACTGATGGGATATTATGAACACAATTTCGAGATCCCACCAGCTACCCGCCCAAGATGCCAATCATTTCGAAACGGACTATAGTTAATTTGACACCAAGTATGACAAATAAAAACACATGACTTTTCGCTATCATGAGCATTTCGACCGAGAGTTGAAATTCAACCTCAGTTTGAAGGCCGGTTTGAGCATACAGAAGAAACCGGTTTTCGAACTGAGATTTGATATGAATTATCGGTCGACACTTTTGAAAGATCGACCCGACGAAGTCTGTGAGAAGAGCCTGTACAGCAGGAACACAGGTAAGGGTCCAGAAGATATTTTCCGATAATCTGCCCACGCTCGGACAAGACATCAGGCAACGAGCACGCCAACGCGTATTCTTTTCCTCTGAAGGTCCCAGCCACGGAACGATTCCAATTTGACGAACATGCGACAGAATTTATGAATCTTTATACTGCCCAAACCTAATTGAATCTTCCTGATGTAATGAAGATTGTGGTTGACCTGTCACATGCCCATTTTAATCCTGTTAGAACATCGATTCAGTGTCCCTAATAACATTGGAAGTTCCGAAGGTATCTCGATGCTGTTAAGAAGTCATTTTTCCGGACTTCGTCCTAGCATTGGTGAAACGCTCCTTTCAACTTGTCAGTTTTTGTTCGTCAAAATGTCGTGCTTCCATGATATTGCGAAGGTGAGTTGATTAAATATGATGAATACTTAAATATCGAACTTGTTCAATCTTTCTGAAGACAATTTCATTTCCGCTGGTCCGTATGAAGGAACATGATAAAAAATGTATGACCCTGTGTAAGTGTTTCCGTTGATCTTATTACTGAACAATATTTTAATTATCTTTTCCGAATGATGAAAAAACACTTGTTTCGTGTTGAATCTAATTATTCATATGAGGAGTTAATTTATGAAACTAACATGAAACAGATTTTTATGTTATATTTCGGTTTATTGGTCATTTTTATTTGCAAGGAAATTAATTAAGATATCTGATAATTGTTTTCAATTCATTTTGCATATGGAAGCAATTTATTCACAACAGTGCTCAAGTACAGTTTTGAAAATCTGAAATGTTTAGGGTTGAAGACAATATATGGCTCAGAAGAATAATAATATAATCAGTGAAATTAACTTTTGGAACAGAATAATATCTATATATAATATCTATATATCTCATTAAATTATTTTGATATAATCGTATTCAACAAAAGACACATACTGAAAGACAGACAACTATAATAAAAATACTTTGTGAAAATGTTCATGCATAACAGTGGATGTTAGTTCAGAGATTTTCGAAATTAATGAAAACTCAATAGATTTCTTCTAGAAAACAGTATCATATTCAGAGAGAGAAACTTCCAACCAAAATTGAAATATGTTCATGAACTTTCGAAAACAATAATATTGATAATATTATCAGCAAATAGTGTAAGGCTTTCAGGACCGGATATACCGATTTTAAAAGAGTCTACAGGGCTTATTGGCCGTCGTTCATTAGGAATCATTTCATCTGAAGTTTCGCCTTCATCTTCCAGGAGCGGATTCACGGGAAAAGGTAAAAGGGATAATCACCTCCCCCCATGATTATCGCAAACCTGAAAAAATGAGAAAAATGAACTTATACAAAAAAAAACTAACTTTTGAAGCTTGAAAACCTTTGTTTCCTGATTTATTGTTTCATAATTTTTCGAAGTCATGCAATCATCGGATGAAGCACGAAAAAAAACTTTCAAAATTTCAAAATTTTCAAATTTTTTTCCTCTACTCATTTAATCTGCTCTAATTTGTTCATCATGACTTTCAGATATAAGCATTCGTCTTCGAGAAATACTGTTTTCAATGCAAAATGTTCCGTTTTCACTCAACTGCCGATATCTCTGGAACAACTGATCACCTACCGAAAGGCGATTTCCTGCAAAAATCTGTTGTGTTCAACTTGAAGAATTTTTTTTCACCTATCACATTAACTTGAAAAAAGAGCAAAAAAATGCATTTTACTATTTTTGTTCAATGGACTGTAGCTTCGTCAATATTGGCCTAACCTAAATCGGTAGATCGGTTCAGCAGTTTGCTTGAAACGATTGATTGAAATTTTGAAGAAATTAGGGGAACAAGGTTTTTGTCAATTTAAGGAAAAAACCTTGTTTTTCTCGAAATTTTTCAAATGTTCGATCAATCGGCCAAGGAAACCGCTGCAAAATTTTTTTAACCTGAGCTTTCCCCCCAAAATTGAAGAAGAAACAATACATTCAGGTTTAGGTAATAGGTGAAAAAATTTCTTTTTGATTGAACAAAACAGATTTCGGTAAAACAAATTATTAGTATTATTAGTGAGATTTCGGCAGTTGAGTTGATCTTTTGCATTCAAAACTGAATATCTTGGAAGACGTAAAAAACAAATTAGAACTGAATGAACAGGTTATGCGACATATGCATCGGTCTAGTTAGAAAAAATTCTCCATGAGTGTAGTGCCAAAAATTAAATTTCGAAAAATTTTCTGAATTTTTTCTTTGTGCTTTATCCGCTGATTGCATGGCCACCGGTACTCTGAAAAATTATTTACCAATAATTTCAGAAACAAGAGTCTTAAAGCTTCAGATGTTGATTTCAAATTTTCTATACTACTATTTCTCATTGGGATACAGCCTGTTGAAAAAAAATTTCTAAATGTTTTCTGTTTCTTTAATTGTTTCGAGAAATGTATTAGCAATGAAAACTTCCTAACTATGTGGTAAGCAAAAACATTCTAAGCTCAAAAGTCTCCAGTTCTTCGTTCTCAATAGTTGTTACCCCCCCTACGAAAAAAAGCTATAACGCCCTTGACAGTTTCCTTTCTCAACTCGTTTTCACTTTCCTTCTGCATATTGACAGGTTGATGACTTGAAATATGCAATGCGACACTATGACCACATTGAACCGATATTTGGAGTTTTTTGTTCCAGGTTTGGGTACAACATGCTACAAGAAAATTCTAATCTGATGATTTCCGTTCGAACTACTATGCTAGAATTTCCATACCATAGATTTACATGAATCTTCTTCCTCTACCTATGTGAGGTGTTTCAAAAAGAGGTCCATCTCTCTAGGATACATGGCAAACTAAAAAATAATAGGGGTTTGTTCAGTAAGAAAATTCCGTAGTGCCATCCGTATTCAAGTTACAGGGCGTTGAAAAAGAACAAAATATACACATTTTTCACGATTTCGCCGAAACTACAGGCAACATTGTAATGAAATTTTACACGGATATGTTTTAAAGGCTGATACATCTGATGAATGTGTTTTGATGTCTGACTGTCATAGAGGACGCTAGTTTAACGGTTCGTAACAAGTTGTTTTCAACATAACTTTTTTGATATTAGATTGTTTCATCTGAATTTCGAGCGATATTGAACATCATTCAATTTTACACTTAAAAAGTACTCTTGATGGAACTCAAAACTGCTGTGCATCGTTTTCAGAATATTTTGATTTGAAATTTGTCAAGTAATCGACACAAGTATTAGTTATTGATGAATTCATGAATTATTATTATTATTTATTATTATTGATAGAACGTTTCGTAATCGACTGAGTAACCATTTTCCGAATGGATGGATTGGTAGAGGTGTAAAAGCTCTGATTCATTGTCCTCCTTGGTCATGCGATTTCAATCTCTTGAATGTCGTACCTTTTAGGAAATATGTATGCAACAAGGGTAAATTCACCTGAAGAATTGAAAGATAGAATTCAACGTCCCTTCAATGACTCATGACTCACTCCCATGCGTTAAGATGAGAAATTGATTTTTTAGAAAAAAAAGATAGATTCGCTTATTTGTAAAACTAGAGGACATTCTGAACACCTACACTAATTAATGTTTTGATGTTTTCAGCATTTTTTAAATTTCTTTTGTGATTTTTTCCTCAATTAATACATTCTTCGAAAGTACCTCTTTGGTGTAAAATTGAATTATGTTTAAGATCGCTGGAAATTTAGCTTAATGAATCTACTATCAGAAAGTTATATTCAAAACAATTTAGTGTGAACTGTCACTAACGCTCTCTATGGAAGTCAGTCATCAAAACCCATTCATAAGATGTTTCAACTTCCAAAACATATTCGTTTAAAATTTGATCACATTGTTGCCACTAGTTGCGGCAAAATCGTAGGAAATATTTATATTTTTCATCTTTTCCCTGTTTCTTGGATAGTGTTGGGCAGTACACGTTTTAAAGTTTGTAGGAGGAGCCTCACTTTTGTACTTGAGAGGTGCAGTGTACCACTTCCAATGAGGCGAGGCGTTCTGGCCGTTCATGACGCGATAGGCATACGAGACAAAATTTGTCCTGTTACATACTGTGTCACTGTGACGCTCGCAGCTGAACCGATGCAAAAGGGAGTTGAAGCACTCATTGTAGTACAAACTCCCTGTATATTCCGTCGGTAAGAGCGGTCAAAGGATCAACCTCTAAAGAAACAACCCTAATTTTGTTATGGGGAATTACCACAAATCCGGTGATTTATAAAACACTGGTGAAAAGGAAAGATGGAAGTACCTTCTATCAACATGAAAGCTGAAAACAATTAACTGAAGAATCACCGTATTTTAATTACTTCAGTTGGGGCGTTAGGCAGATAAGGATTCAGTCGAGATCTCTACCTGGGTCGGTCTCGCGTCTTTCGGTTCTCCTCGATCGCCCCACCGATGCGTAGTCGCTTAGTGGAACATTCGAAATGAGGTGATACAGTTTTTCAAAGTGAGTCGATCTTACATTACTGCGTCTTGTCAAGGACACTTGAACCGCCTCTTACAAGATTTACCCAACACTAATCTTGAATACGGGTTGCGTTACAAAAATATGTTACTCAAAAAATTCCTATTATTTTTTAGTTTTTCATTTATCCTAGAGAGATGGTCACCAATTTCTGAAACACTTAGAATAGCTGTAGATGTTCAGAGTAAATTAATGCGTTTTATCTTCGATCGATACCTTCAATACCCTCTCATGGTTAAGGGGGGAGGATGTGATAATTGAAAAAAACATTCAAAACCGAGTGTTACCATGAACATGAACGAAGTTTAATATGTATCGGTACAAGTGTTCTTTGTATAATTAATTTGCATAATTAATTCGATAACCAAGAGGTCAGATCTTCCATAACTCGAATTCAACTCTTAATAACTCCTTAGTAGCTTAATTGTCATGAGTTAATCAGCAATCGAGCACAATCCTCATATTGCTCGCATACAGTATCCATTTTCATGTGTAGGAGAGCTATGGTGATGAAAAATTACGATAGGACTCCGAAGTCTTCAGGGCACAATGAGAGAGTAAGTATTAGTCTCCCTTAAATCACATCTTTCGCATAAAAATCACAAACTTGCTCTCTATGAAGAAACTTTCCCTTTTTTGACGATTTAAGATCTTCTTGTTGCGAGTTGACTTTCAAAAATTTCAAAATGCGACGTCCCTGTTTTTATGACCGAAGTAAAGGACAATCTGTCGCACTGTTAGTTTCAATGGTTTACTGAAACTCATTATCGTAGCTCAATTCATAAATTAGAGATACTAAGACAAAACGTTCACTCTCTTGTTCATGTTACGATAGTAATGATATTATTTCTGCAGTCTTTTTGACGGATTTCTAGTACATTATTTCTTCTGATAAATTTGTAGGATTAGTTTCAATGAGCCCTTGGTAATGCGGTCCGAGGATACACAATATGATTGCAAATATTCATCTATTGATTTCGACCTTCCTTGATCAAAATTAAAATGTTGTAGATATAGTACCAAACTTAGTGACGAAAATTGGTATGACTAATACAAAAGAAATTTAAGAAATAATGTTGAGACGTGAATAACTCTTGCGAATTACTCGATGAATAACAATGAGTGAGTTGACTTCTTCCCTATATAATTATTCAATATACTTACTATAGACAATTAAACGAACAATTTGATAAGTGCACAAATTTTCTCAATGAATGTCATGTGAGTAAATACTGCAAGTAGATCGAAGTGAAAATCATGTGGAACTTTGAGTCTTCGATTGAACATCATTCCAATTATTATATTTCAAGAATGATAAAAAAGCATACTTCTGAAAGATAGGTTCCATGTATTTTACGTTTCCGTCTGGGCTTTTTATGTTAATATATGCTTTTGCGGGTAACTCATGTTTTTGACAATTTTCTCATTGTTCTTTATCCTAAATTCAATTATGGTTTGTTCATGTTGTATCGGAATTTGTCAAAGTACATTTTGCACTTGCTCTTTTCGAAGGATTCCAATTTTGTGAATGCCCTTCATGCATTATGAAAGTCTTAGGGACTATCACTACTCCTGAATATAAGGCAGTTTCAACTGCATTCCTTTCGATTTCTTTATTAATGATGCTCAAATAAAAGAAATCATCGCAGGGTTAACGTGAAAAAGCTGAATTTTAACATAACTTATGCTATCATTGTGTATTTTTCTCTTGAGATGTTGATATCTTGAATGTCATCGAAACCTCCAGAAATGGAGGAATTATATGGTGTATATCTGAGTCCAAAACACTCTTGGTTGAGTGGGAGGTTCATAATAAAATTGAACGAGTATTAGCAATGCGAACAGAAGGAAACAATGTGCGAACTTTCTTGAAAAGCTCTAGCAAAGGTGCTTACTTTTGTACGCGCATTGTCGATCAGTGGACTACAGTCGACGCACATTTTAGGAATTCAGTTTTGCTACCGCTACCTCTGCTGCATGTGTTCCAGATAATGTTCTTGAACGGAAAATAAATAATGAGGGTAAGTTGATTAACATCCATCAAGAATTTATAGATGTTTGAATTTTTCATCAAACAGGATTTTGAATAGAATTTTCTTGCGACATTTGATTTTTGGTTAAATCCGTGAAACCTAGAGTGATAGTTCTGAAGAGAAAAAATGTTATAAAGTGAATATTAACCTTGAAATGAATCTCCTACACGAAAAATTACTTTGGACCAAGAATTGGCTACTATTTGGTATGAGAAAATCTACGAACGAGGTGCAAGAAGTAGAAGATACACTGATAATGAGATGAATGAAATTCCTCCAAAAGTCATCTAAATTACCTTAAAACAAGTTCATGAATCTATACCGAATAAATGATTCTTTACTGACATCACGAGAGTATCTTAGATGCTCTATTAAGAACTATTTCACCAAAAGTTTGTCCTACATTTATGGTAGGCATCTTCTTTTGTCTGAGATTTTAAGTCGAACGTAGAGTAACCAATCGCCCTGTTGCAGGGTTCTACCCGTATCCGTTATTTATAGCTCATGGATGGAAGGTTGGGTGTGTTGGTATATCCGATGTTCATTGGTCCATTGCTCCCATTCGATATCACTTTTACTCGGCGTCCTATCCAAGACTGGCAACTGACCTATCTTCTGTTGTTTAAGATTTTTTGCTAGACAAATTCATTCAATCGATCGCACTATGTTTCACGTCCTCTAAGCTCTTTGGGCCTTCAAAGGATGGGATACCAAATAGCTAAATTGTAGGTAATCTACAACCTTCGTATAACCCCCCATTGGAGAAATTTATGTGGACTTTTTTTACAAAAAAGAACCATTACTTTTTGAAGTAAGACTCTTGATTCAAAATGTCTATTTCTAATAAGATTTCAAGCAAATGAAATTCATGCAATGGATAAACTAATTTGGAAAACATTAAATGTTGTACCTGCTATAATAATCACGGAATTTTCATAAACTCAAAAACTTTGAAGGTGCAGGAATCGAAATCGTATTTCAAATTATTAAGAAATCCCCATTCGCAATAGTTGAGGTATAGATAGAGAAGTTAATCCAATATAAAAGTGAATGAAAACTATTAGATGTAATTTACATGTTTTCCTGATTAACTCAATGAACCAGAGTTTTCAATTAATTTCTCATGAGGAAATTACCAACTCATGCATGATAGAAAAAAGTTGAAGACGTACTCGATTACATAAATATGCTTTTCGAGGTTGTCTCGGTTGGAACGATATTTTTGACGATTTAGGAATATTTTTTCATCTGGCTTAATTAACAGAAAAAACATGTGCACTAGCACAAGTACCCGAAGAAAAATCCCCTCTAATTTTCCTCAACCGACAAAGCTACATGTCCTGTGTAATGAAGCCTCTGCATTTGTTCACTTAAGGGGAGCACAACTTTTCCACAGTGTGAGTTTGTTTGGAAGAATACTGATATACCTGCAAGCAGAAGAGTTTAATGTCGTCAGCGTATTGCAAATAGCAGGATGACATTGAAACGGAACCATATTTGCCAGCAATGCAATCGACCACAGAACAGAGTCGTGCGGTACACCACTGATTGCAGCAATAATTACTGGGAGAGAATAGAGAACTGTGACGAAAAACTACCCGCCAAAAATTGAATGGAGGTTGTTCCCACTCTAATAGGAATTTTTTCCCTTCAATCAGAAACTTATTTTTGAATTATTCAGAACTGCTTGTTTTGGCAGTTCTACTGTCATCATCACCGTTTGACGTTCAATTTCGTGAAGAATTAACCGATTTCGAACCGGGTTGTGTTCAAAACATAAATAACTGAAAAATTTTGGGGAACATTTTTTGGGGAAAACTCATGGAGGAAATCGCCCAATGTATTCTAGTTATTCTGGTGTGGCAACATTATTTTTTTTATTAGGGGACACTTCTTGTCTAAAATTCAGCAACATGCGTTGGGCCAATATTTCCTAGAAAGAATTCCTGTCACATACGGCCGGGAAAAATAAAAAATTAGATCAAGTAGGATACGCCTCTGTATTTATAAGCATGACGCCTCCGTCTGGGAAACAATTGAATGATCTGCCGAAGGAATATTTATGAGATTTTCCATTTCCTTTCGAAATCAATTTCGTACACAACTGAGAGACTAGTGATTATTCTCGGCTCACCTTGATCGGTTATTATTGGATTTGGTTCGTTCAATATCTTTAATACACTGAAATTAATATCATATTAAAAAAAATCTTTTTTCGTATACTCACCATATTTAAATTTTTCTCATTGAGAATTCTTATCGGTAAAATCATTGTTTGTCATGAGAAAAATTATTGTTGTTTGTAGTAGTTGCCGATCCTCCGTTAACATAGACTTATCATGAATATTGGGTGATATTTATTGATGCTCCTATTGATAATGCAGAAACAGTGTAACGACACGGCTGATCATGTAAGTAACTTTTTAGCTTCCCAGAGTTCCACTGATCTCAACGAGTTCTTTCAAAATCATGTGATGCAAATTTCTTCTCTTTGCGTACGAACGTCTCATGTTTTTTTTTCACAGTGCTTCGGTCCATTTTTCATCGCTATCATTCAATAGTAATTGTAGATTCTAAAGGAAATTTGCTTCAATTACCATAAATCGTAAGAAAAGACAGTGATGCTGCAGGCCCGGATCCAGGGAGGGGGTTTCAAGCAGGGCGCTTGCCTTAGACAAGGACGACACCAAAACACCAAAATCGACCAGAGGAAGTTTTCGATATTTTATTTTCTCAGGAAAAAACTAATTCCTAGTGCTTAAATTGAAACAGTAAAATAGTGATCAATGAGGGATCATGAGGAACTGCATATTCTGTGAATTCAGTCATCGACGAATGACCTCCACACTTGGGTGAAATAGGTTAAAAGATCAGATATGTGTCGCAACGCAAGCATAGACACAATAATCTCTTTTACCTGGAAAATTACCGATTCATCCTCATCACATCTGGAACTAGAGGCGTTGCAATAATTACTTTTTCATTCTAACAACGAGTGGGAAGTGACTATAACTTTTTGTATGTCTGGATATTTTAAGAAAAAGACTAAATCGAAAAACAAAAAATTCTTTGCGTATATATATTCGTATGAACAAATATATATAAACTACTGTTTGAAATTGAATTGGCTAGGTGTCAGTATGAAAAATTAATGCATTAAGAATGATTGGGCCTTTTTTTTCTAGAATTTTTCCAAAAAAACAATGAATAATAAAAAAAATCCTTTTTTTCTTGAATATTTGGGCTACATCTGCAATAAAATTGTTGAAAAAGACGGAAAAACTTTTTCTTCTCCTGTTTCAAATGTATTGAGCTTTTCAGAGAAACAAACGTGATCCTTTAGTTGTTTCAAAAACTCGATCGAGTGAACAAAAAACGGCTGCTTGGATCAATTTGACTTTTAATACAGCTTATGTGAACATATTCAGTGAAAAGCATACTTAACATTATTGGTTTTCTCAATATGTTTCCAGAAGAACAGCATCTTTTCATTACATTTTCAAATTCATGTTACAAGGAGGAAAAAAAAATCGAGAAATCAATGAATAGCCTTTGAAGGGAAATCATACAAGTTCTCGAAACCCCACATTTTGTGTGACTATTGGTTTCTGAGATATCTATAGTCGAAAACAAAAGGGTCCTTTTTCATTTGAAGGTCGATTTTCCATCCATGAAAAGTTGACTCATCAAGGTAAAAAAAAAAGAGAGTTATGTCCGTCAAGCCGAAAAAAATTCCCAGGCTTGTGGACTAAAAAACGAAACTCGCAATAGCACCATATGTACACAAGTTATGCAATATCCTATAATAATTAAAAGATCAAGAAACATTCAAATATGTATAAATTTTCAATCATGCTGTATGATACAGAAAAGACAAGATAATATATCTTCATTACGATATATTAGGCAATATTCTAAACGAGGTACGGGAGAAACTCAGAATATGCCGAAATTATCAAAGCTATCTGTCTCATCACTATCGCAATTTCATGACTTGACTCTATCACCAGTTTCATCAAAGGTAGAACGGAATCATGCCAAAACATTTGAAATAATGATTCAAGTCATTAGAGGCTGTTACTATGTTTGGCTCATCAATTTCAGTATTACACCTGGTATTATTCATAATGTACATAACATACATGATACAGTTCGTTGAAATCTGGTTCTTTAGGAGCTGCCTATGCAGCATTGTAGTGGCTAGTGAAAAATTGGGACTATTCGCAGAAATGAGCGGATACATTTGAGTATTGATGGGCATCTCTTTTTCATAGCTCAAAAATTCATCGAGGGAGTAGTTGGCAGTATATCGAGACTCGATTAAGTACTGATTATCTAAACCATAATCATTAAGCTTCTGAGTTTTCGGGTTATGCAGTTAAATGTTAACTGATAGCTAATAACATTAGCATTCATACGAAAGTCGAAAAAAATTATTGCGTGACGTGGCACGTGTGAACATGATCAAAGGCGGCAGGAATTGAGTTTATTTACGTCTGCCAGAAGCAAGAGTTATCGCAATGCTAATTAATATGCAGGTCTCGGAGGACAGTCCGGCAAATTTTATTCCGATACAATACTCATCCGAAAATACCGATTGAGCAATTAATAAAATATTAATGTTTGTGGGCAACAACAATCGTTCATGTTTTGTCTTTGTGTCTGGATCCGAAAATCATTCTGAAAAAGACCACTGTAATTATATCTGTATTTCAATTAATTTTCCAATTAGCCTCATAACTTTTAGTTGTCTCGAAACAATACAACCGAATTTTTTATCTGGAAATCTTCAATTATTCCTCGATTTTTGGCACATGCCTGATGTTGAGCAGTGATAGACAAATTGGAAAAAAGCATTTGTAGCTGTCGTATAGATCAGCAACCGGAAAAGAATATTTTCCCTGTTTTTCAATTTAATAATATTTGTATTTCATTCAAGTGTTCTTTATAGGAGAAGACACTTATCAAATCATATACGGGTGAGGACTCTTCTAATACAATTTTTGAAAATATTGTCACTAAAATCAAATCATTAATCATATAGGAACAGAAAATTTATTTTAGCTTAGAAGCACGACTATATCAAATGAAACATTTTTCGTCGCATCACCTTATAGAATATATATAGGTGATTATGGAAATTATTCAGTTTCATGATCTTCATCAATTCTGCTCTAACCCTGAAAATAAGACTTCATTAGAAACCTATTCATTCGTTGTATGAGGTCTGATTTCGCCAATGTCATCAAACGACTTAACCAAATATTAATGGGAAAGTTTCATCCTTCATTCCATTCAATTCAAACCAAAACTGGTAAAAATTCATCAGGAAATAAACTTACAACATATATATTCTTATAGGTTATGAACCAGAAAAAAAAATCACAAGAGTCACGGAAAACATGATTTTTCAGCAAAGCATTCATTTAATGCAACTTGTTTTTGAGTTATTGTATTTGAACTTACATTTTCATTAGGCATAGAGATTATATACAGATTCTAGATACAATCCTCTCCACGAATGTGGTCCCGAATACCAATCGATCACTGAGTCAAAGGAGTGTTCAGCATTCAAGCATTTCGTGCAGAGATTAAAAAAATGATGAAAAATATTTTTTTATTCGTAACGAGGTGTAGAGTTCTACTGGTGCTCCTTCCCCATCATTTTCTTTCTTACAATTTCTTCATATATCTACTGTGTATGATTTCAATAGAACATACGCATATATCAACTGATTCTTGTGCTTTTGGGGTATTATAATTTCATGATATACAATATAATATTTTGGATAATCTACTATGTTACTATTATGAATATTTAAAATATGTTGAACACGAATCATGTTTATTGAAGTTTTTCTGAAATTCTGAAGATAATTGATAATTTATACGTACATAAAAAATATGGATGAGCAGTTTATCTTATTGAATTTTGTGGTAGAAAACTTCAACAAGGGTCATGTTAGTATTTATATTATTTGACGGTTCGGCTCAATTGAATGACCTTATCTATTCATATTATAGAGCTTGTTGATAGACTCAGGTTCGAGAAAAATGTCACAATCACAATGATTTTTACCGAAAGTCGATAATCCCATCCATAAATAGATAACAATATTGACTGCTCTCTGAAAATGATATTACGTTCAGTATCGGTTAGCCAGTGGGTTCACGTGTATTTGAAATGGTAGTGAACGAGAGTGATATTATTGAGGTTCGTTAATTTTTTCATCTGATTCCGAATAGTCTTTTCTGAACATTTCGAACGTTCACGACAATCTATCATCCGATGTTCATAATGAATTTCTCCCCATAAAATTTAATGATGATGTGATATGTTTTCTTCAGACTTCAGGTAGATACTACATGAATAAAATGAATATGATATTTCGAAGTGAACATCGAACATTCATATCCTAGTATTAACAACCCCTAAAATATTTTCAACAATACGTCATGAAATGTATTCTCAGTCCTGGTCCCATTTTCTTGGTGTGTTTCGGTTATAAAAGTGGGTTTCATGAAACTTATTGCAGGAAATATTTATATTATATATTATCCTACCGAATAAAATATATAGGTCCTGGAACTATTTTACTGGAACATATTATTTGGAAATTCAATATTTTCTCTTTCGATACAGTTTTTATTGATTACTGAACATTTCTAGAAAGTAAATTTTATCGGTTTTTGCAAGGATCCCTTCAATTTCATTAGTTTCAGAACGTCCTTCGATTTTACAGAAGAATATAAACTAAGCCTATTGGTCTTGTCGCACTCCAGTTTTTACGAAAACAAAAAAAGGGTGTGGATACGAATTGGCGGATGCACCAGATCGTTATCAAGTTTTTTTTTATAAGAACCTTCTCCAGACAATGAGAAATACAACGAAACAGAATTAGCAAAATTGTTTCAGTAGTTCAGGCGTGAAGAGGAGACAATGCAAAATAGGGCTTGATCTTGATTTCAATAAATTCTATCTATTCAAAACCCGATTTGTGGGCAATGATGAAAATATGTTAGTAAGAGGATACCAAGTTTGCAGATTCAGCAAAAGTGATAAAATGCTATTTTTATGACTGAAACGTAATTGACGAACTAGTCTGAATGGCCTTTTACTGGCAATAAATGACAGTGTATCAGATTATTAGTGAGTTTCATCAAACTTTGATTGTCCGAACAAGCATTGTCAAACGGATTGTTTTTTGATCGAGCAATCAAAGTTTTGTGAAACCCACCTTAAATATGAGTTTCACGAAACTTGATTGTATGATGGAAAAAGTGAAAAAGTTGATACTTAACCCGTTTTTTTAGGCTTTTCGGGCCTACGCTTGGAAATTATAAGAGATAGAGAAACATAGTCAAAGACAATCTTGTAGTGCTCAGAAAGTTCTGTAAAAAAGTCGACGACGGATAATATACTTTACTGCTGAGGACAACCCAAGATAACCATTTCTTACAAATGTAAAGAAGTGAAAATTCACTTTAATACATAACAATGTTCAATTTGGAGAGGGCCCCCGTCCCGATTGGCATGAAATGAATTCATATGAAAATGAATGTGATATTATCTGCGGCATTTATTCCTGATGAGAAATGATTTTCACGTTATAATTTTTAGTGGATTCTTAAAAAATTACAACTGCGAAATTTTTTAATTTACGCAGGGTCACCATGTCACTTTGTCAGTCAATCACGTGCCTGTCTCTCCTTCGATATAAGAATAATGAATGTGGGTTTGAGGACCTTTCAGTACAGTTTTGAATTGAAATACAGCTAGTCATAAATATATGACTCCAAAAAGACTGAACCCTATTTGACGGATATAATGCATGAGAAAATTCCAGCAATGAAATTTATGGTTGTTGTTATTATATAATTCCCAATTGACAAAACATATCTTTGAATTCGAGTGTATAAAAGCTAATCAATTAATCATTTCATAATCAAGTTCAATCAAGGGTGAAATCGAAGAGGCAAAAATCTGGTGTTTAGTTCGTCTTCTTGTATCACCTTTGTGATTTGAAAATTTTTGAAGGTCGAAAAGTTGAAAAATATTGTGGGGTTGGTTTTTTCGACCTTTGAACTGACTGCGGAATCTCATGATTCTTTATAATTTCATACATGAGATATCCAATAAACTTGAAATATGTTTCCAATCATTCAAAGGGGACTAACTTGGAGGAAAGGGGAGCAAAAATTGTCCGAACTCTTCGTAGTATTATGTAGTTGAATAACCACCTCAAAAATATTTTGCTTCAATTCAGAAACACTATACAAGAATAAATTATTCTACTATTTTCATAAATTGCCTTAATTATTTGTTAGGGTTATAATATTCGATTCAATCAAAAATAAGATTCATTCAACACATTCAAATACTTGAACATCACGGCTCGAAACACTTGAAGATTGGAGCTTGAGGGCTTGATGCAACTGATGGTACTTCACGCCCTGAATTAAACTGACCATAAGTGGCTTGAACAATAGAAAGATAAGAAACCCTTGAGAAATTGAGATTTATAAACATCATTGCTTTTCCAGAGCTAGAAATACAAATCAAGGTCAAGTTATGTAAAAAAATTAAGAACATAAAACATAGGAAACAAAGAACACTACAGGTACCATGAAATAATGGCCTGTGTCACAGCCAAATTATGCGTTCAATCACTGACTCAAAAAGGAGAATTACCGACAGAATGTCGTTTGTGAATGCGACATCATTCGTTCATTCGATATTTCCGTTGTCTGCTGCTCTCCATTTTCAGTCAATTTTAAAGGCATTATTTAGCTTTTGTTAGTCAGCTCCTATGCAGATCGTGGCTCAATTAGAAGGCTATTTCATGGTATATGTAGTGTTGTTTGGTGTTACAGTTTCTTGTTCTTTTTCATTCATTTTACATACCTGATTGACCAAGACCTGTATTGTCAGCACTGCTGAAACACCGACAACTGGTTGCAAAAATGTGGATCATATAGCATTGGGTAAGGGTGTTGGAATTTTGCCCTGCAGTTCATAAACATATACTTTATAAAAGGAAACAATGAAACCCTCAGTAAAACCACAAGCTCTCTTGGAGCATCTTCGGTTAGGTCGACTATCCGAACGTAATGAAGTTAGCTACTGAGAACGCCACAACATAAATGCACCTATAATTAGTCAATATTGACCCCACGAGAATGCAAAAACTGTTGACTAGAATTTTCCGCTCTTCAACTTTTGTTTGAAACTTTTTTCGATGAACTTTCTAGTTTCCGAGAATTTTTTGACATTTTGACGAATTGTCCAAGGTTCCTGAAAATTTGGGAACCTGCATTTTTGATCATGAGTTCCTACTCTAGTGACAATCATTATATCAAAAATACAGCTCTTTCCCCAAAAAAGTGAATTCAGACCTTCGTTTACTAGACTATCAGCTAAGATTTGCTTATTCATTTTGCACCTTCTTAAGTGCCACTAATCTACTGTCCATGATGTTGAGAGGAAGTGACCCTTACGTGTCCCACAGTTTTCTGTCATTTTCATCCGTTCCAATTGCCACGATTCGAATTTCGAATCGTCGTTCCAAATATAAAGCGCCGACAGCTATATTAATGACGACACCCATCTCGGTTTTTGATTATTTTCGATAATTCGAACAGATGAAAATGCATGAAGTCTGTTGGCCCCATTAGAGGTTCGATCTGTGACAGTAGGACAATAGGGATGATATTGATTGACATGAACTAAAAGAAAGACTGAACAATGTTCATCGGTGTGTATGAAAAATAACGACAAAATATCTAGGTTCTGAAAATCATAATAGAAAGAAAATTAACTGATATTTACCCCACTACCGAAAGAGTTCTGCGAATTAATGCCACCACACCTGTTACAAAATTGGATTTCAACTCTTGCTATTCGTTAGATTATTTTAGATTATTGTGCTTTAATTGAAGATTCTCAACTTGGAAACGCCCCAAATACTAATTTTGAAAATTATCATCTCTTCATTTGTTAATATTTTCAATTTAAAATATGAAATATCTCAAAACTGAAATTTTTTTTTAACTCCTGCATGACATATAAGTAAACCAAACCTACTTTCGCATCACATACTTTTCACGAAGGACACGTTAAAATCGGCAGCCCGGAGCCTCGCAATTGGTAAGGCAGCCACTGATGAACACAAAAGTCTGATTCAATTCCATATATTGTATATCGAGGTATAAATACATTTTCCACCAAACTTTTGAACTTTCCGTCTCGGAAAATTGAAGGTCACTGATTCTGGTTATCTACATCGATAAAGAGATAACTGGTGAGACTTTAATATACGCTAAATACAATATGTAATTTGTTCATTCATTGAATGGGCGATTGTGGAATTTCTCATTCGTCATGAAATTTCGGATATTTATGATAGGACAGATTTACGAAACTTGTAGTGTTGTGTGAGTTCACATCTTCATCATGTTCGAGGTAGGTGATATGTTTCATGATATGAAGAACATATTTATTTACTTTTTTTCAAGAAAGAATATGGGGAAAAAATTCAAATAAAATGTTTTCATGCGATATTATTAATTATTCTTCTCTTCATTTTAATATCCATACCTACTAATTGCGGAATTGATTCTTTGGATGATATATTCTTTTTAATATACCCATCAACAATATACCCACCAACCAACCTCAAGATTATTCTGGAATATATAGGGTGTCCCACCGGGAGTGTCCATTAAAAGTTCATGATTAAAAAATTATTCGATAATTTTCAAATTTTGTAAGAAGATATAAGCCATTTGAACCAACGTTTATGATATTTTTTTAAATGCCGATTACTTCCGCTCTTACCGGAAATGGTCTCAACTCTCTTATTTCAAATGGAACACACCTATGACTTTTTCGGATAGATCTTCGAACATCACATTCGTTTAATGTATCTTTCTATACAGCCATCTAAAGACGTTTTTGAGTTATCCATCGATTCCTGAAAAAAAGTACAACTGTAGAACAATGAGGATTCAATGAAAGCGCAACGCACAATCCCAGTTCTGTTTTTCGACATGGGTTACCGAAAAGATATTCGACCTCACTCTGTAGAGATAATAACGTTTTGACATACTGGGAGGTACAATGAGAGTGTCAAATATTGAATTAAAAAAAAAGACAAAAATTCGATTTTTCGAAATGAAAAAAAGTGTTAACTATGGGCATAATATAATATGTGATAATATATGATGTACCTATATTAACCGTTCCATAAGAATCTCTATGACCTCCTTCAAAATATTTCAGGTTTTATCCACCAACCAAGAAAGATTGAGAAGGTGTGAAAAATGGAAGTGGGTGAGAAGTTGGAAAATGTGTATCTCGCCATTTGAAGTATCAGCTATAAAAACAACTAGTAACTAATTTTTGAGAAATTTCAACAACAGGAGCATGAAAAAATAAAGTAACAGCGATTTTTATCAAAGAGCGATAATATATAATATTTCATACGTAATAGGGAGTCTCCAAATTAAAAATATATATATTGTGTGTTTACTTCCGAATAAATATCAATAATATTATACCTATTATTATAATAATAGTTATAATATCATTAATATTTATTCGGAAATAAATAAAAGTGAAATATATTTTATGGTTCTAGATAACAGTTATTTCTGAATATATCGAAATTGGTACATTTTAGTAATGGGGAACTTTTATGGGAGTTTTTCGTTTTTTTTTGTTTTTTTTTTTAATTCCAACTTCACTCTCGTTTTACCCCCCAGTATATCAAAACGTAATTTTCTCTGCAGAGTGAGGTCGAATATCTTTCCGGTAACCCATTTCAAAAAACAGATCTGAAACTCTACAAGGCTCAATTATTGGTATTTTTTTTCAGAAAAGAATGAATAACTCGAAAACGGTTCTAGGAAGCCATAGACAATGATATATAAATGAATGTGGCATCCGAAGGTCCGAAAAAGGCCTAATGTACAGGGTGTTTCATTTGAAATAAGAAACCTGGGACCATTTCAGGTGAAAGCGGAAATAATCGATATTTAAAAATATATCATAAATGAAGGTCAACTTGGCTTATATCTTGATACAAAATTTCAAATTCATCGAATTATTATTTCTCTATAAACTATTAATGGGCACTCCCGATTTGACAACCTGCATAATTTTCAATTTTGTTACAAAATCATTCGATTTTCCTTTAAGGAGAGTCATTTATATTTTGTTATCGAAGACTCAACTAACCTGACTGACCCAATATCCCCCCGTTTCAGCCCCCCACCTCCTGGATCCGAGCGTGCACTTAATCCATTACTGAGAAACTAAAAAACCAGCTTCAGAAACATTCTTTTCTACATCCTGATTCTCGAAAAGGAAGCGTTTACATAAGTACAATAATCACCTTTATAGCACATTTATCAGAAACAATTGCAACTTCAACACGAAAATTATTTCATAAAATTAAAAACCTATTATTGTGAACAATGCTATTATAAATCCTTACAAACAAATTGGGATATTCACATCACTCGAATACCTATTATTTCCCGAATAGCCCACCGCTCAATAAACGAACTTCAAGGACATGGGTCGAGATGATATTCGTTAATCATCGTAGATTTCAAGATTAAAGTTACTCGTAGTATCGACGATGATATAAAAATATCGTCAATTCATCGTGAATTGCTATCATAACAAGTTTTATGAATTTGTTCTAATAGTGACAATAATATCGTTCATGAATGAGATTGTCTGTTTTGATTCTATTATGTCATTTCTCGACATTGATGTCGCTCTAAGATTAGATAATAGGAAATTGTTTTCCAAATATTATGACCGAGTGAATGACCTGGCGAGCACCGAATACATGGGAATAAGTCTCTTACTTTCTCGTACTCAAAATTTTCATGTGTTCTTGAATTTACTAAGGAGGCATAAAATGGAGTTCACATTATGTAATATTTGGAGGATCAAATCATCCAGGTAATGTCTCTTTCTACAATATTTTTAACCGTAACTTTTGTGGGTATTTCAAATTCGAATTGATCTAATTTTGTTTCCTCATCGAGAATTATATCTAAGGATTTTCGAAAACAAAAATTAATAATTGAAAAAGGGGCACAATGCTTAACTGTACAAATGAACTGTAATCATAGTTATTTACTTATTAGAATTGAAATAGATTCAATGACTTCTCAAACTGTTGATTCATTCATGGAATAGGTGGATTGAATGACTAGAGCTTTTGCGCAATTTGAAGCAATATATTTTAATCTGACTCACCGTTCATTTCGACGGGATGAGATGATTTCTCAGTTGTAGTCGAACTGAGTAGGTATGCGAAAATGCACATCATGGCTTATTGTTACGACCTCGTAACTTGTGCGAGAATACATATACGCGCCTACACTTCCGATTCACTGCAGTCACCAAAAGCTCATCTAATGTAAATTACCCAATCTTTCCTGATGTTAATTCATTTTTTCCAGAAAACAAAGATGTTTGATGCTGGGTGTAAAACAAAAAAGCTGCGGTTCTTACTCTGTGTTCTCATAACGCCGTTGCTCTTCATCAGCTGTGGAATCATTCTGATCAGTCGGAGGACTCTGATGTATGACAGTTTGAAATCCGAAGTTCTGAGTGTCAATCCTGACAGTAAATCCTTCGAGCTTTTCAAGAAAACACCGTTCGATTTTTATTTGGACATGTATTTTTTCAACTGGACCAATCCGGAAGATTTCAGCAATCCTCGTGTCAAGCCAAAATTTGAAGAGGTGGGACCGTTCCGTTTTTTAGAAGTGATGGAGAAGACTAACATTACTTTCCACGAAAACTCTACGGTTTCTTATAACCGAACCAGAAAGTGGTACTTTCAGAAGGATTACTCCCCCTATGATCTGCACACGCCAATCACATCGATAAATCCTGTGGCAGCAGTGAGTATGCAGTATAAACCTTATTATTTTCACTCAAGTTAAAAACAAAACTTGTGAATCTTCCTCAAGAATGTGTACCTACCAATGTTTAAAACTGACAGTTCAAGTCAAACATTCAATTTATTTTCCTACATATTTATTCAACATTCATATCAACATTTCAGAAATAAAAGAAAATGATCCTACAAATATTTCACCTAATTGGAGAGGAAGATATAAATAAAATCTTCGCAGATATTAAGTAGGTTCTGAGCTCGAGAAACGCTTGTCCTATTATCATTTTTACTCATTCACAAATTGTTTCAAGGAAATTTAGATGATTGAATTACGAAAAGTGGCATAGAGATATTATTTCAGAGTATTATCTATTTATCTATAAATATAAATACAAGTGATTGTTTATATATTACTCAATAGCTATCTCTGTTAATATTGAATGGGAAAATTTGAAGTATTTTCTATGAGCATTCAGAATTCAGTAGGAATTCAGAAAATTCATCAAGGCATCATTAACCTGATTTTGAATATATATTATTGAGGTTGATTTCGGCAGTTTCTGAAAAATATTTATATTTTTTTCTTAATTTGAGGCATCTGTGAAATGCCACACGATAACGATGCTATTTCTTTATATTGAGGGAACCGTGTATAACAAAAGAAGTGATATTTTGTTCATTTATTTGATAACTTACGTCTATACACAATGTCGATATCTTTTAATTTAGTTTTGAAAGAATTTTCTTCCATTATGGCATATATTGAGGTTTTCAATTATTTCTTCCTCTATAATTAATTCAATCTTCTCAATATTTTGCGTAGGGGTCATATACACCTTATGTTTCATATAACCCCATAAAGTTGTCCGAGGAGGATGACTAGAGACTATCAGGAGGCCATAAAGTAGAGCTTCAAAAAAATTTTAGCATTCTAGAGTAGCATTACACAGCTGTCCTAAAATCAGACGACAAAATCCATATTTTTCAGAAACTGCCGAAATGAACCTCAATAAAGTATGTTTATTTGAAATTAGAAGAGAGAACCCTATATACCGATTAGGAAAATAAAATATATGGTATACTTTTCAAAAAAACAATAGCTCACAACAAATTTGTAGGTTTACGAAGCCTTCATGAAACTCTTAGTACTGAATTCTGGATTCCCTTGGAAATACAAAAATGTTAGAACGACCAATATATAACTGAGATAGCTAGTCAGTGAAATATCAACAATCACCCTGTACACACTGTGTCCCAAGCTTTGATTGAATATATGGACATGAAATTTCCGCGATCCTGTGTCACTTTTTTGTAAAACCTTTAGATCCACAAACAGAATAATAGTAACTCCTGAAATAGAGGGCGAAATAGGAAAAAATCACTTTTTTGAGATATAATCATTTCTGAGACACTGTTTAAAAAAAAAAGATGAAAACAGCTTGTAATATATTTAAAAAAAATTTCAGAGCACTGTTTTCGAGATTGAGCACGAACGTGGAATTTTTCAGAGGAGATACACTGTATGTTTTGAGGTCAAATTTTTTTATTTATTCTTCCGAATGCATTTTATCACAACCTTAAATTCAATGAATTTTAAATATCCGAAAAATCCATATTTATGTTGATTTTTTTAATAGTAAAACATGCATGTAATTTTATACAATGTCTGAGAAATGATCACATCTCAAAAAAGTGATTTTCACCCTGTATATCAGAAACAAAAGAAGTTGAAATATTTCTGTTTTACAAAAAAGTGACAAATGCTTCTCTCTTCAAAATCAGATGAGATACAGTGTGGTTAATTCAACCAACCCGCAATTAAATAGTAATGTCTGTCAGAAGCTACATCTATGTCAATGTCACATTTAAGAAAGTTACTTCCTAGGTTGAATATGGGTTGAATGACAAAACAATTTAATTTCCTTCAGAACATTCCTTGAGTTGCTCAAAGCAAAAGTTTGGCAATAAAGGGATAACCTCTCTGGTTATTTATTTTTTCGTGTATAAAAATACTAGGAAATCATTCTATTCGAAAGGACATGGTTTGAACTCCTTCGAAGAATATTCGGAATTTCAGACCGATCATAGGTGTGAATGATATTTCACACCTATGTGCGAGAAACATTCGGAACTAGAAAAGGGAATTACAGTATCAGTTCCAAGGACTCTTTCTTGTTGACAACGGTGCGAGTTAATACAATAAATGGTCATGAAATTTTGTTACGAATTATGGTGGCTTCATCAGGATAACCAATTTTCTTATCTACGGGATAGGACATTTGTCATTCTGAAATGTAAATGAAAAACGAGATTCACATTAATATCTTTATTGTCAACAACCAGAAATTTTATGGTAATATTTTCTTATTTTATCAAATTTGCTACTTTTCACGATAATGTGAGTATTATAACACTCTACACATCTACTGAACTTCATATCGATATTTGTTGAACAAATATTCTCATACTCATACTACGTGTCATCTAACCATAATATAGAATTCAAAAGGCCACTATTCAATTTCTGAAATTACTTTTAGAACAAGTCATCATCGATAGAGAACAAGTATATTCCTGTATGTTCAAAATTAAATTTCATGAACAAGAAGAATTGTTGCAAGGAGTAATTTTACCCAGAATCAAATTTCACATTCAAGATATTCAAATGTTTCTTTTGTACAATTAGTTGCGTTGCATTCAACTAGAAATATTTTCTGGATAAGGATATCCAGATATGAGAAATGAAACCTGATTCCTAAAAGAATCCAGTAAGAAATTTTCATCCATTTGAAATCTATTCACATCTATCTTCCTTATTGCTTATATTGCGAGGTCCCCCTAATCACAACAACTAACCTAGAAAAAATTCGTTTCATATCTTGAAAGATGCAGACTGAGAATGAACTTAAAGGACCTCTGTTGATGATATTCATTTGGAAAGAAACTTTTATTCCAAAGATATTCATTTTCTGAGCGAGTGCGATATTAATTACAAATTTTCATTTTCAGTCCATATCTTTTGACAGGTCTTTTTATGATATTCGGATGAAAACATTGAAACGATCGTCAAAAATAATTAGGATCTTAAAAATTAGAAAACAAAAATTCTGTTCTCTCAAGTAGGTACGGAGTAGAGTGCAGACACATCTTAATTTATACACAGAAAACTGCGGCAGTCATATTCGAAGAAAATTATGATCATTAAACACAATCAAATCTCGGTGGGTAGAACAAAATCTAATTTGAATATCTATTTCAGTCAGGTGGTTATGCCATGAGATACGAAAGCTCGTGGACCAAAAAATTATTCTCAATTGGCATAAGGTCAATATTGGGACGAATGGACCTCACACAATCTGTTGGAAACCTGCTTTTCAATGGATATGAAGATCCGCTCATCAATTTGGGAAAATCACTTCCTTACATAAAACGAAAAGTTCCACCGATGGACAAGTTCGGTTGGTTCTATAAGGTGAGTCAATGAAATGTCACAAAGTCATTTCGATATGTAGCTAATTAACTCAACGTTCAACTTCATCGTTCAATGTCACCTTTTATTTTTAGCATTCCGGTCGTCGTCGTGGATATTCAGGCAGCTCAATTAAGCGAGAACATCTCCTGAAATATGACTCCTGAAGATGCCAGACACTCGAACTGGCGAAACGTCGAGAACTAATCCACGACGACGGCCTGAATGCTCCTTGTGAATGAGTTATTTGAACAATGCCATGCGAACCATTTATTCCCGTTTTTTTAATAGTGCTAGTTCCTTTGCAACAAATAGTATATTCTGAAACAAGTTGCAGAATGAGCTCGTTTTCTAAAGCATATTGTTTGAACTGCCTTCTGCAACGAGTATTGAACAATATTTTCCATATTTCAAAAAATTTTTGTGAGAAACTCTCGAAATTCAAATAAAAATCCAGATTAGTGAATTTTGTATTGTATCTTGGCAGCTGGTGTCACTAACGAAATTTGACAGATTGCAGAATTTCAATTGATTTGATTCGAAAATTGAGTGGATCAGAAGTCAGTACTGACAACCACCAAACGAAAAATATAACTGAAAACAATACTGTAATGAGTTTCATTACAGCACTTCTTCTAGTACTGTAATGAACTCATTACGATACTGAAATAGAGAAATAAATTTCTAAAATGCATCGTAAGCTGGAATATTCAATAGTTTTCTATATCAACTGCGTTTGAACAAAATATCCGTTTCGAATGGATCAACCGATAGGTGAAGGTTGAATAGTTGATTATTAAATATTGGGAAGTTTTCATGTTATCATCAGAGCACTGCTGCTCTTGGCGAAGAGCAATTCACCAACAACATAATTCAACAAACTATTCATCCCAATTTTTTTCATATAGTAGGCAGTAGGAATAAATATCACGAGGAAATATTAGAAGTCAAATTGTGAGGCGTGAATAAGGCAGTCTTTAAAGACATACTTGAGAAAATATCACGATATCATATTTATATTTCAAGACTTTATTAATCCTAATTATGCTAATCTTTCGGATGATACGTTTCTGACCCTATCAGTATAAACAAATAAGTTGACATTTTCGAGTGTAAAAAATTTGAAAAAGTCAATAAAAACTTATTGTTTGTCCCTGAATATGCCGCAGCGAACCAATAATCATATTTGAAAGTTGACTTTCTTGGTACATTGCACTAATGAATAAATATTTAAATCAATAATCGTTGATAAAAAAACAGATTCCATGACCCCTGAAGATTGTCTTCTAGCCTAAACGCAACTCTTGGTGTTGAACTGTCACAACATACTCACATTCCTTCGGGATGATTATATTGAATTTGCGACATTTGCGTTCAACCAAAACATCAGATAACGTAATACGAGTTTGTTTATTTCTCATTTAAGAGGCCGAAGTAAGCGAAAAGTCATTTCACAATTTCTTTTTTCACCACCTGCCGATTATTTATCCACTACTATTTTGAGGCCCGTCAGGTAGAAACAAAAATAAATTAAACTCACAAATAGTGATGGAACACGTAACCAAAAGCCATAGGTATCAAATATGTATCATGTATATTTTGTCTCTTTAATAAAGATGGGAATATATGCTTGATGATCAGATTAGATATTTGGGGGTGTTACTCGATCAGAATAGTAGATTCTGAAAAAAGTTGCAGAGGGAGCTTCCATTCCAACACGAATGCGAAATTCGAAAACGAGCGACTAAAGAGCTAGTTTTCGAAAGCATGAGTGTTAGAATTGCCTTCTGCAACGAATATTAGACGATAATTTCTATATTTCAGTCAAGTTTTGTGAAATACTCTCGAAATTAAAATTAAAATTCAGATCAGTGACTTTTGTATGGTATCTTGGCAGTTAGTGTGACTTACGAAATTTGATAGATCACGGAATTTGTTGTCAGTACTGACAACCACAAAACGAAAAATATAACTGAAATGAATGTTGCGATGAGTTTTATTACAGCACTACCTTTAGTACAGTAATGAACTCATTACCATACTGAAGTAGAGAATAGTATATTCTAAAACAAGTTGCAGAATGAGCTCATATTCCAACACGAAAGCAAGAGTGTTGGAATTGCCTTCTGCAACGAGTATTAGACGATATTTTCTCTATTCCAGTCAAGTTTTGTGAAATACTCTGGAAATTCAAATAAAAATTCAGATTAGTAACTTTTGTATTGTATCTTGGTAGTTGGTGTGACTTATTATGAAATTTGACAGAAAACGGAATTTAAATTGATTTGATTTGAAAATAGAGAGGATCGGAGGACAGTACTGACAACCACAAGACGAAAAATATAACTGAAAACAATGCTGTAATGAGTTTCATTACAGCACTACTTTTAGTACTGTAATGAACTCAATACGATACTGAAATAGAGAAACTAATTTTATTCCTCTAGTACCGAGAGTATCATCAAAAACGCCAACAGAATACTCGGATTTATTTTAAGATAGTGTAGAATCTTAAGAAACCACGAATCAAACCTCAGTGTTTCCTACGCGTACTTTTGTAGGGTCAGTTTTGCCTTTGTTATCTGGGAGCCCCATTATAATTTTCATATCAATAGAATTGAACGTATTCAAAACAAAATGTTTAGATATTTGAGTTTGCAATATAATTCAACAAAGTTCGTGACAGTGAAAATTTTTATTGCTTGGCACGTGGACCCTTCAATATTTTATCCCTTCAGTGTAGGCGTCAGATTGACGTTTTTTTATGATGAAAAAAATTTGAAATGGTGACTTGCAGGTGCCGAGTGTGTTGCAGGATGCTTGCCTGAATGTGATAACACTCAGAGTCAAAGCTTACTAAACTTTTTTCATTCCTTTGAGGACAACCAATGTTTCGAAAAGTCAAACTTTAATTCGAATGCGTCTGTCAAAGGTTTCATATTCCAGTATATATGTTATTGACATAATAATGAAATATGGGTGCTACTGTAAATCAGCAAGTTAACATCGTAAATTTTTGGATGTGAGGATTGAATCTTCATTAAAAAAATGTTATAGGAACACGATTTTCTAAACCTTATTCATTTATATGTTATTTAGAATAATGAAGTGGATATTTAGACTATTTCTTTATTCATTACTTTCAGAGGAATGGGTCAAACGAATGGGATGGACGCTACAATATGGGATCTGGTCCTGAATCAGGCTTTGGTCAGTTATATAATTATAACAACAAGAAACGTACACCGTTTTATGAAGGCGTTTGTGGTGACATCAGAGGTTCTGCTGGAGAATTCTTTCCAGCTGGATTGGGTAAAGATCCGCTAGAACTTTTCAATCCTGAAATATGTAGAACCATCGTTTTCGACTACGTTGAGGAGCAGTCGAAAAAAATGATAAATGGATATAAGTTCACTCTAGGTGATCATTTTTTCGATAATGGTGAGTAGAGTATTCCTCAAAACCAATGTTTCCCCAATTTCGAAATGAAGTTTAAAATGATTTGTGAACTATGACCAACTCAATGAAGAATTGAAAATTACATCCAATTAACTGATTATGCCTTGTGAATAATTCTTTTCATAGTATTGAGTTTCCATGAAGAATTATCAGTGGGTTTCGAAAAAACTGAAAAATGAAGTGACTTGAAAGAATTATATTCGAAGGCACTATCTAGATATGTTCACTCGGAGCAAATTGATGGACCAATGAAGTAGGTAAAACCCATGGATTTCTACCTCCATGGTTAAACCAATTGTTCCAAAGTTCATTCTAATAATCCATGAACGTTCATCAATTGTAATCGTCTAATGGGCGAAAAGGGACTATCGAAGTATTACAATCACTGTGTGAAAATACTCTACGGGGTAGACTGAACGCAACATTCCAGAGGTTCGTCCAATTTTCAGTAATGGAAAAATGATATGTCTGGGAGATAATTGAAGCATTTCTCCAAGTTCAAGCTAAGTCTGAAAAACTCTCGGAATACCTGAACGTAAAGAAACGCCAGAAAGGTAATAAAACCATTGTTAAAAATTTTACTCGGCGATACCATATAAACATCAAATGCCCAATCCTTGTATCTCGTATGAAAACTGTTTCCACGAGAACACAATGAGAATTTTCTTATTCATTCAGTACATTTGGAATACAAACGGTCACTAGACCCAAAATAGTACGCGCAAATACATATCAAAAACCATTACTAACAAAATTTTCAATATGGGACTATACATCATTATCTTTCTTATCAGATTTTATGACATGAGAAAATGTCGACATCATCTTGATACCTGTTTTAGTTTCTCACCATTCGCTTAATCAGCGAGTTCTGTGAGCAATTCGCCCTTCAAATAGGCACACTGAAAATGTTCTGAGTTCTCTGGGCGGCACATTGAGACCAATCCTCAAAAAAAACTTTTACTCTGAATCCCCCACAATAAATTTTTTGAAGGAAGATGTCAGAGATCGTTCTCCGATGCTTCAGAGAGATCGTACCGAAATGTGCTCGAATTGTCACATAATCTCCGCTGTGCCAAAGTCTCTTCTCCTGCTGAGCTGACGAAGGAATTTGTTCTGAATCTAATCCAACCGATTAATATAGATAGAAAAACAAGTATTCCACACCACACATGCAAAATTCAACCGAAGGCATAAATACAAAGAAAGGATGGCTCCGATACCCCTGAAGTGTTTATATTGCTTCTCATTGATTTTGAATCTCTCAGGATGTTTACATAGAAGCATCGTGGATATCATTTAAACTTTTGGCGACAATACCAAAGAGATACTTAATATATCCACTAGTATTGGTAAAACATGTATTCTACATTTCACAAAGCCTTCGTAAAAAAATTAAAAAAATATACAGCTGCAGGTGCTACCACAGTTTAATAAAGACTATTAAGCTGTGGTACTCCAGTACTAGTTTATTGTACTACGGTACTGTAATAAGCTCAGCACTAGTCCAAGCAATAAGCCTACTCACATTGAAGCGAATAAAATACGAAAAAATCATTCTTAATGACAGCGCATTCACCATTTGCTTGTGATATTCGAAATGTTTTGTGCCTCTGATTATATTTGTCAGCTCGTTTGTTTATTCTTCAAAATTTTAGTAACCATTAGAATTACTTAACTTCTCTATAATGGTACTCATTCAGTATACATCCCCTGGTAATCCACTAGGTTATTGTATTTCAGTTGGAAATTTATCTTGCATTGGTTCATTCCAGATAGATGTCATTTGAAACTGAATTTGAGTACTCAATATATGTATTTCACTTCACTTTACTACAATAACTGATTTTTTTTCTGTTAGTCACATATTTATTTGGTATGAAATTTTCCCGAAAATTTCTCGTGAGAATTGAGTTGACGTTCAGCATTGATGATCAGCAAACAGAGACACTTCTCTTGAATGAAGGGAACCTGGAATTATGTCCAAAAATATTTAAATTATTGCTTATTTTAAACATCATGGGCGTCCACATGGGCGCATGGAGAAAAATTCTCTGCTGTGTTAGAGCATGTATTGAAAACAATTTAAAAGCAGTTCATACTCAAAGTTAATCTTTAATATATTCGTGGGTCCAATGCCAAAATCACTAATGTGCTATTTTGATGTTCCGAGAAAAACGTGTTTTAAAAATTGAAGACAGTGCTATAAGAATAGATTTTTTTCTTGGTACTAGGTTAGAAGTAGGAGAGGGTGATAAGCAAACTTATTCGCGATTTTGGCATTGAAACCATGACTATAATCGCGCATATAAAGTGCACATGATCGAGAAGCACATTCGTGATTTTGGCATTGCACCGACGAATTAGCTATATACTCATCATAAATCTATGTGTGAGCATTCATCGTAAAGCCATAAGTGAAAATTTTTAAGACTTCAACAACAGAGTTGTTGAATCCAAGAAGTGTTTCTGGTTGGAAATTTTTAGTCGATTCTATTTCGCTATGAACTGTATAGTTTCTACTGTGAGCCGATGAAACATATATAAAT
The DNA here is from genome assembly GCA_038502775.1 of Hippodamia convergens. Classification (NCBI taxonomy): domain Eukaryota; kingdom Metazoa; phylum Arthropoda; class Insecta; order Coleoptera; family Coccinellidae; genus Hippodamia; species Hippodamia convergens. Next base: position 12,159,768 of record CM076611.1, on the reverse strand, counting down.
GTTATTCCATTTTATTCTTCCTCCAGTTCATAATTTCTATTCTGATTATTCTGACGCACTGCTAAACATCAAATTTATTTTACAGGCACTCTGTATCCTGAGAATAAATGTTATTGTTCAGGTGATTGTATACCATATGGTGTGATGAATATATCGTTATGTAGATATGGGTCGCCAGGTTTCGTCTCCCTTCCTCATTTTTACAAAGCCGATCCATACTATACAAATATGGTGGATGGAATGAAACCAAGCAAGAGACATGATTTCTATATGATTATAGAACCAGTAAGTTCATTAAAATTAGGATCTAGAAGTTTTTTATTTTTGATTACAATTTCAGACTACTGGACTACCTCTGGAAGTCTCAGCACGTCTTCAAATAAACCTCTTGGTGAAAAATGTACCAGGAGTAGGGTAAGTAGTGTAATCTTATAATGAATATAAAAAAGTTTTCATGAAAAAGAATAATTTTTCCTGTACTGATGGCCATCCCCATATATAAACCATAAAAATTTTGCAAAAAAAATTTTCTCATCAACTAATACCCTTCTTATCTGAATTCAGGGTTGATTCAAATTCAGGTAAAGATCTATCTTCTATGGTTGAAGAGCACACAGAAAAAAAGATCTACGTCAGCTTTAACAAGTTCGAAGATAAATCAATTTTGAAGATTCCAAATTGGTATTGACTAAAATAACAAAATATCAATTTGTCTGAACTAGATTATTTCCTAACGTTTTATCGAAAATTAAGGCAAGTTGTATGAAAAAAATGTTTACACAAGATTCTCAGGTACCTTCAGATTGGTTTTTCATTGGTGTACTATGAACGAAATATACTTCGCTTGATGTAATAATCCTTTGAAATTACTTGTGTTCATAATTCATGACTGGGTGCTTATAACAGGATAACTTAGTAAACTCTCTTCAACTTTAGGGTACAAAAGGTCGATTTGAGGGGAAAGAGATTTGAAATAGGATTAACATACTCTGCTGGTTAGGAGCAATTAAATTTGAAACTGGAAAATTGTCAAATTTGAATTGATTGGAAAAAGCACATTCAATATTTATGACAATCACACTGCACCAAAATACTTACTGAGTTGGTTAATAATTGATGAAGAGGTGCTGGATTCCAATTTTTCGTTGTTGTTTCAATAATTAGAAGATACTTCTTCAAAACCCAAACAAAAAAATCTTGCAATTCATATACCTAATGATTATTCAGTATCTTGAATAAAAATACGGATAAACTCCTTCGAACGTGTTTCGAAATACGAAGTTTTACAATATATTCGCGACTGAAACAAGCTGCAGATAGTGATCATCAGAACACCAGGTCTCAAATTTTGTTTACGAGGTGCTCAGCTAGAAAATCCCACCATAAAACATAATGCTTCAGCTATTAAAATTAAGCCCGTAAACAATCATATTAAACAACACTTTCGGTATTTTAAGATATTGCAAATTAAGGTAATTAGTGATAATGATGGTGTTTGTTTCGAGATCCTATCGGGGGATCCGGAACAAGAAAATACATAACGAAAAAAAATTACGACATTTGAGAATAAAATGAGGGACAAAAAATTATAAACCTTTCTGTATAAATTATTGTAGCAGTTTACACATCGTCGGTACAATGCCAGAGTCACGAATGTTCTTTTTGCCTATGTGCACTATATCGCGATAAAAGTCATCGTATAAATTCCAAAGTCGCGAAAGAGTCTACTTATACCCCTCTCCTACTTCTAGCCTAGTACCAAAAAAAATCATATGTTTGAAGCACTCTCTTCAATTTTTGAAACACGTTTTTCTCGGAACTTTAAAAGAGCAATCTCGAATTGTCAGCTGCAGCTTCTTCTATCATTATTTTCAGTGAACGTGAATTCTTCAACATTATGTATGTACTCTATATACAACTGTTAGCTGTCAACTGATAATTCAATCAGTTTGAAAAAATATCCTCGAATATCAGAAGAAACAATCGAATATATCAATGTAATTCATCACTAGGAACTCAAGGTGATACTTAATCTTGTATATTATATGTTTAAAAGGTTCGCCGTGTTTTTTCAACATAATGAGATCCATGAATATTCAGTTCCTTTCAATCATAAAAGACTGCATGTGTGACTCTATTTCATATAACGAAAATCATACTCTGTGTATCAATCAAATGCAATAAATTCAATACTGAATCTCAAACCTCCTTTTTCAAAGAAAAATGTGAAATAACAAAAAATTCTTCGTCTTCACAGAGGCCATTCCAGAATTTTCTCAAATTAGTGCCTTTAAATTAATGGTCGTTTTCATTTTCAATTCATCTACGTTTCATAACAGCTTAAGCTTTTTCAAAGAGGAATTCAGACATGTCTTTGATATTTTCCACTGAGCTTTTTTCCAACAAAACCTTTTTCACAGAATGTATTGTGCAAAAAGCTATTTCATCTCAAATTCAAAACCAGTAATGTCATAAAAATTGTAAACAGGTTGAACAGGCTATCAAATCGAAGCTCACTTTTCATGAAGAACGTTTATTATCGTTAACCTTATCCGAAACACTGCACAAAAACATCAATTCATTCAAATATATCTCACAGTTAATGTACAAGTCTGCTCAAATACTCTTATTCTATGTCGAATCAGTTCATTCTGCCACATCTTGCAGAGAAAAAAATCGTGCAAGAAATTCTCAACTCAAAGTTTTCTTGATAATATATATGTATTATGTTATGCAGATGGAAATTTATCAGTCACAATGGAAATGAAATGTAAATGTATTTAAAAAATTACAATTACAGAAAATAACGTATAATACTAATACTTGAACAGAAGTCTAGTTCTGACACTTGTCTTTTCAATAGTCATAATTAGTTGTCGAGTTATTTTGTTGATAATGGAATTTATGGAGCTATCCGGTATTCCATCGTTTTGTAAATTCTGTTTGCAGCCATTACCTAATTTGTTCCTTTTTTATACGAGGTGTTAATTATCTTAAATCTGACGTATAGTATTGTTTATGTTTGTTGCATAGGAATTCTGAGTTAATGTCCGATATAAACTTTTTTATTTTCTAAATTTTTTTCCTCCTCATTTTATATTTTAGCCTTGATAAATTCTTCCCATACAAGGGTGTTTCAATAAGATAGGCTACCTAAGACAAATCCAAAAAACATACATGACTGATCTGATAGACAAAATTGCCGAGATAGATGTTGATCAATTTTTAGCGAATATTTTCAATTTTGCTTATGACATTCGAATTACCTATTACCTTCGGTAATTTCATTTATCTTTAAGTGTTCCGCACGATATTTAAATATAGAGCTTCAAAACTCTTGTCGAAAAATTCAACTCTACAATGGAATTCCTCTTGCAAATAAAAAATGTCGTCCCCGGTGCTCAGGCGTAGCCAGAGGGTTCTTAAAATTCCTTCAATTTTTAACAAATGTTCTGTGTTGAACGGTATTTGAAATATTATCCTAGTTGGTTTTATTATGTTTTTTTTTCTGTTCTTGATTTTCTCACAATTTATGTACGAAAGATCATATTTTTATCATCATCCATATCTAGATCGAATTCGAAAAAATCAACATTGAAAGGAACTGTGAATCCTTTAACTTATTTAGAGAACGACTGAAACAACTGCATGGTTGGTATTTTGGATATGTCCATCGTTATTCTCTTGATTCAACTGCTCCACTTACAATGCCGCTTGGTATGAAATCAAGACAATTTGAGAAAATGGAACACTTGCTGCAGACAGATTATTATTACGATAATTGAATATTCTTTTGTGGATTTTTTGTTGTGAAAGGTCCGACACAGAAAAAACCTGTCCTCAAACGTCGATGTATTATCATCACTACTCAAAAGTTATGTGCACAATTATTGGAATGTCTGGCAACAAAATTTTAATCCTTAAGAATTTGGATGTTCACTTTGTGAGGTGGAAAAAAATCGTTCACATTCGTTTATTTGGTGACGACTAGTAATTTCGATTATACCACAATATTGCCTAATATATATGATACCTAACCTAAAACTGATATTGAGTTATTTTCCTGATAGCTCAAGCTATCCTTTCGTCGTGATTTTTCATTGTTTTATCTCAATTTCCCACGTAACATCATGATATTCATGAGTAAAATAGCAATAAATATACGGTATACAATTTGTGGAAATCCCGTTCTAAGCAGATTTTTTTTTGAGAAATCAACAATCATTTTGATCATATTGTTTAATATTCACTTATGAAATCGTACGAAGTACAAATGTGATAAATATAATCTGCTATTGTCTGAATTCTCCTTCAAGTTGATGGTCTTACATGTTAGAATTATCGAAAAAATAGTATAAAAATTAATATGAAAAAATTATTCGAATTGAATAGACGGGGAATTATTCCAGCAGTACTTTGACCATTAACGAACCTAACGAAGTTTTCAGAAGCAAAATGTACGACTGCACAGAGAAACAGAGTTAGATTTGCACTCGAATTTTTCATCAGCAAGTTTAACCTAATTGTTTTCACGAATTTGTAAGAATTAAACAATTTTAATATGAAATCTCTTAAAAATAAGCAGCAAAAACTAAATAATGAGTTAATTCCCAATAAGATTTCTGCCAAGCAATATTTTTCAATGCGAAAACACTTTACGGTATACATGGAATTTCCGCATTAATTTCAACGTAAATTCAATCAATTAGTGAAAATAACGTAAAATACTCGTACAGGGAGGCTCATTCTAACAGTCGTTCATTCAAAAACTATCTAGAATTTTGAACGCGTAGACGCGTAGAAGGATATCAGTGCCTTTACACTTCATTATAAATCACTAGGAGTTTTCTAACATAAAGACATAACAAAAGTATACTGCTACTCAAGAGTTAGGTATATCGTATTCAATCGTTTTGAGAAGTATGTAATCTTTGAGAAAATCATTCGAAAGTCAATAACAACTTGAATCGATATAATGAAAATCAGTACGAGATATTCCGTCAATCTAGTAGAATTTTTTCTGGAGTTTGGTTTTTTGCATATGCTTCATGAGATGTAAATTAATAAACTCTGAGGCTAGACCGCATCGTGCAACTATAATTGGGAATGCGCTCGAGGAGGTTCAACCCATTTACCGGACAATGCAAATATAATATACAAAAAAATAAAATAACAGAAGAAAGTATGTAAGAGAAAAGATGAAACAAACATTTCATCTGATATATTTTCTGGAAAATTATGAATTGCTGACTTGACTAAATTTACCCTGGTTGAGGAAAATATATCTTGACCAACACAAAATGAGTTGTAGTTCTCACACATATTTGTAATCGGCGCCTTTTGCAGGATGTTCGTTCGATCTCTATCTGGCTTGAAAACCAGGACAGTTCATATCCATCGGTATTAAACACAAGGAACTTCATAAATCTTCGAACACTCTCAAGTTTCCTGCTATGGCACTCATATATAGGACACCACACTCGCATATTCTTACTTTGAACGAATAATTGCATTGTACAAGATTTTAAGACAGTTATTAAGACAATTCCTAAACATGAATCCTTACCCTAGTTGCATCCAAAATCATCCGCACTCAATAAATATGAATTCCATAGATATGAATGCATAGAATATGCTCCAAAGAAGATTAGATAAACATCAACCTACTCCTGAGTCCTTAAATGATCTGAGAGAGCTTCTGCCATGTTTATGGAACCAAGTTCCTCAAAAAATGTTCAACAACTTCGTGATTGATGTCAGTGGAGGCTTTAATTATATTGATAGTTTCAAATTGCTTGAATTCTCTGCGAATAATAGTATATTCTAAAACAAGTTGCAGAATGAGCTCCTATTCCAACACGAATGCGAAGTTCGAAAACGAGCGACGAAGGAGCGAGTTTTCGATAGCATGAGTGTTGGAATTGCCTTCTGCAACGAGTATTAGACGGTATTTTCTCTATTTCAGTCAATTTTTGTGAAATATTCTCGAAAGTTAAATGAAAATTCAGGTTAGTGACTTTTGTTTTGTATCTTGGCAGTTGGTGTGACATACGAAATTTGACAGATCATGGAATTTGAATTGTTTTGATTCGAAACTTAATTCGATCGGAGGTCAGTACTGACAACCATAAAACGAAAAATATCACTCAAAACAATGCTGTAATGAGTTTCATTACAGCACTACTTTCAGTACTGTAATGAACCCATTACGATACTGAAATAGAGAAAATTTCATTATTTAACTGGATTTTTCTCAACCAACCTGTATATGCTGCAGACCTACAGGCTAAAATTAATTTTATTTCCTGCAACCTGATATACCATTAATATGAATTTTCATCACAAAATCCTATTTGGACTGTATTTTGTAAATATCCCAGTTTATTTTATTTGATAAATGGTTTCACCGTGTATGTACATAAATGTTGAAGCTTCTTCTCTTGTCACTATTAATTTTTCTGATTTTTACATAACAACTTTTACTCCAATTTCAGGTTAATGGAAGACAGGAGTGATATTTTCTTCCCTGTGTTCTGGTTCGAGCAAGTGGTTGAAATTCCAACTAAATTCTCATTGCCCCTTCTGATATTACTGTGGCTCAAAGAACTCTGCATAGTGATGGGACTGTTGATGATCTTCACCGGAATTTTCATTGTATCATCTGCGATCTATCGAATATGCACAACACCTCTCTGGACTCGTGAAAATAAACATTGCATCAAAGAACTTGTTCCTTTGAATGAAGATAAAAGGTGATACGAAAATGACGACCAAATGATTTATGAAACTAATATGTGATATATGCATTGCGTTCCTACGCTGTCAATTAGGATGAACTGTATTCTATTTTCAGAGAGCATGTTAATATTTTGTATATATCTATGAAAAATTTTTATACTTTTTTAGGATTTGTTGTTGATGTTTTTATGTATAAAATGGTCCCATGGATGTTTTTATTTATATTGTGTCAATTCGAATTTCAACGAATGTAACACTATTTTCGAATAAAAGTTCAAAACCACAAAAATAAATAAGATTGTACCTTTCCTGATTGTTGCCTCATTTTGATCTTGACTTTTGCCCCTTCTATCCTTTTTTTTTGAAACTCATCTTATGTCTCGGAATATTTTTGACTTCCCATCATTAGGTGGTAGTTTTTCTAAATAGAGATAAATTCGGCAACAGAAACCGAAAAATCAGCACTGTAAGATTCCGAATTGAATCACAAGAATAAATGTAAACAAATCGAGACATATTCCATTTTCCATTCAACTCTTCATCTGAAAAATTCAGGTCTTTATTTTGCAAGAACTCATTTCCATATTCGCTGCAAGTGAAATTGCCTTGTTGGTAAGCGTGATTGATGTTATGAGGAATTGTCACATTCATGATGCAAAAGTAATAAGTTAAGAATTACTCGACTCCAAGAAGATGTAATTGATAAGTTATATTTCAATGACCGACGCTCTTATTTCATAAGAATTGCGAACGAAGTGGTCATTTTTTCAGGTCATTACAAGCAGCATTTCTAACGAATTTCCGAATCATATCGTGTACTTTCGACCATGTGTGTAAACCAGAATTATTTGAAAATTCAGAAAAAACAAACTTGTATTTACCGACTCATTCTCCATGCATCACTGCAAAAAGCTGTAATAATTTCGGATATTCTTTCATCGAATTCTTCGTAGTCCACCTTGACTGAAACTTTTAATTGTAGTAGTACCTAGTAGTAGAGAGGACCTGTTCGTGGTTCGTTCTGAAAATTAACGATTTCGCTCCTAAATAATAGTGCTTTTTTGTGAGGAATAAACCAGTCAACAACACTGAATAACTTTCAGGTGAGCAAACCATGAGCAATGTTTAACATTTTTCATATTTTATGATGATATGAGATTGAAATAAAGATTAATTGAAATTTGAACATACTTCTTCGATTCGAATATAATTATAATTCGAATATCTTGAACGCACGACAAGAACCTTTTCATATGGAGCAGTATGATTTTTATGCGTTTTCTATGGGCCAGTAAAAACCTCATGGTTTGTGTAAATTGAAGAAGTACCACGACATAGTAGGGACGAATGGAGGAAGCTTGAATTCTCACCTCTTCAATTCGTCTGAAACCTCTTTCTGTTGGAAGCTGAAAAAAAGCCTTGTCCTGAAAACAAAACATGAAGAATTTCAATCGCGACGTACCTATTCTTATCGTTACTCTAATTTCCAAATTGAATGGTTAATTAACTGATTATTCCTCCAGTAATTCATTGTATTAAATATTCACCCTCTATTTTTGCGTCAACATCCTTATTGCTCAATTTCGTGAAATAAAATTATGCTGGAATAATAACAAACCTTTGTCTTGTGACCTCTTTAATATATTCTCTGCTCAATTAAAAAAATTTATTACGCACTTCTTTCAATTTATCCATTTTTCGAAGATATTTTCGGTATGGCCTTCGGTAAAGGAAAGAAGCTGTACATGCTATCCTAAATGAAAATGTCAATAGGTGGATTCATGCGAATGACATGCCCTATTATTTGCCGTTAACCATTGTATTTGAATTGAGTTCGAAATAATTCGCATTTTATGTTTTGTGCAGTTTTAAAGGGCTGAGTTTACTCAGCCCTGCTGGATACTTTTCAATTATATCAATTAAGGATAAGCCAATTCGAAGAAATACTTAGAAATATTCATGTTGACAGAGATATGACTGCATATTTTCAGCTGAAAAACTCTCATGAATATTTATTGCTCATATGAAGTTGTTTTAATGAGTGGGCAGATAATTGAAAAGAGGTGTTGTTAGTTGGATTCGATGTCTCAATTTTGTGAAAAATGCATTTTCACTTACTTCATAGATTTTTAGCTGAAAATATGAAATAAAAAAAATAAATATACCTACATTATTTTACGATGAAATTATGTACCAATTTTCTTCAACCATAACCTTCTCAGTCATACTTGAAAAAACTCAAATCCCACCTTTTACATCATCGAATTATTCAAGTCGACTTTTAGTTCGAGAATAATGAGTATATTTATCAACCTGAAAAATTGATCCCTATTACTTCCTGCTCAATATGTATGATTATCTTACGAATCTCCATTGGATTTTAATCTCATAATGATTCCAAGCATTTTCGGGAAAATTGATCTTCAAGCATCTAAAGTTATTCTCGAAGAGAATAAAAAAAATTGATTAATTTTCTAATGAATACAGTAAAAAAGTGATTTGAAATCATGATTTTATGCATCAACGATTATTTAAAATTTATAATGAGAGAGTAGCTTCACAATCGTATCTGTCGATCACGTTCACTACTTTAATAATGATTATTAGGTATCTGTTGGAAATGATATTCTCATTTGTTGCTGCTAAATATTTTGTTTTCTTCATTGGCATGGCATTGGTTGTAGAAACCAATCCTTCGTCATAAACTCGAATCAACGGAAGTGTTTCCAACAAACATTCAGAAACTTCTAAACATATCCTTAAATTCTGCTGATTATTGATTATATATATATATATATAATATAATAATATAATAATTATATATATATATATATATATAATATATATATATTATATAATATATATATATTTTAATGAAAACAATTCCGTTTTTCATTTTTCAAAATTGTGAATATGTCGAATGATATATTTATAACATTTATCTGGTATTGGGAAGAAAATTAGTGCACAATTCTCAGACCATCTTATACTCAATGTTCGGTGTCCGGTATAGTAAATGTCCAAAATGATGCATTCCGTCTAGAATACCAGGTGCTTTGATTTTGGCCTTTACTTTTATGTTCACATATTCCTATGCGGATTACCGATTATTTTCGCCAATTTTGTATCACATCACATTATGGATCTTTCATGTAGTGCATTAATTAGATTTGGAAGGAATATGTTTTTGTGTAAATTTTTTTAGTCAGAGTATTTTGCATTTGTTTTCGGTTTCGTTAATTTTTTAATGTAATTTTGTAGGCACTCGAATATATTTCACGAACATATTTTTTCAATGAGACAAATGTTTACAGAAAATGTTCATATTGTTTTTCTGTTTCTGCATTTTAACCATTTGAAGAAAAAAATCTAATTGAATATGAGTGTAACAGTGGATAATTACTCCGACATGTATAAAGTTTCATTCGTCAATAACATCTCGAATTGAATGCTTTTGGAACTGAATATAAATTAGTTTCATATTATAGATTAGACAGAGCATGATTCTAATCGTGTTTTATCTTTTTATTCCAAGCTATTACGAGAAGAAAAGTTCAGAAGCTATATTTTCAACAGAATTTGGTCAGTATTACTATCAGAAATCACCATATTATGTATATTTATGTTATGAAAAGGGAACCGATTAATACTTCGATTCTTCCCCACACATTCTGGATCATATGATAATACTTACTTCTTTGAAAAAACATTTATAGTACAGTTAAAGTATATCCAATATAGCCCAGAACAACATATTCCCCTTTCAAAAATCATCCACTCTTTCGTCAATTTGCTATAATGTAAAATAAAAACAAAAGGAGATCAGTGTTCGAAAGGACATTCACCCAATTTCATAGAAAAAATTTGAATAACTAGTTAGCAAGGTCAAAATTCGGTATCTCTATAATATTAATTTATGGAAATCGCTAGAGTTGGAGAAATGCTTAGGGAGAGTAGTGCGTGTGTTTCTTGTGTATCAAGCTCCCGACAAGAGAAAAATTTGACCACACAGGTATCACTTGTTTTCCATTCAAAACGTAAGGCATTTTCATTTCCCCCTCTGGATGAATCAAATTTCTGGCAGACTGCTCCTTCCGTCGTGAAACATGATAATTATTCTAGTTATTATACGATTCTAACGATAAATATAAAAAAAAATGAAGAACGACAGGTTAAAAATCTAAGTCCATGAAATTTTCATTCGAATTCATGGGTTTATATTAAAAAGGAGGAATGCATTTTTATATTCTATCGTTGGATTCTGCTGGGTAGGTACATATGTATATGCGAAATGAGTATTTTTATGAAAGCATCTCATTCAAAAAAAATTGTACCTACTCATAGTTCTTTTTTTTTCAGATATTGATGTAAACCTGATACAAAAAGGTATACTGGAATAATAAGATTTCAGATCTATTATCTGGATTGAATGTCATTATACGAGGAACAAATAATATTTAACTATTAAATTCTCTGGGAGAAGTTCATCAACAAAAATAAAATCTATTACCTGAATACTGAAGACTTCTCTCAGATTGTAAGTACCTATGTAATTTTATTGAAAAACTGTGTCAAGTACAGTTTTATCGCTTTGATTCGATAGGTATTGTACTATAAACTTTTGTGTTCATCCCTTCTGATCATTACAACAATATTAATTAGTATTTCAGACCTGTTCATAATGAGACTAAAAAACGGAGGAAAAAATTACCGTGAAGCTGTTTTATCTGGACTGTTAGTTATTTTTGGTATGGGATTACTTTATTTTGCTGTAAAAATTGTGGATCAAATAATAGATGAAGTAATGGTCCTCAAACCGAATAATTTCCTCTACAAAGAATGGAAGGATCCATCAATAGGAATAAAAATCGATTTTTATTATTTCAACTGGACTAATCCAGAAGATCTCTTGAATACTTCAGTGAAACCGAAATTTCGAGAAATCGGGCCTCTCACCTTCAATGAAGAAGTTCACAAATGCAATATAACATTCAATGATAATAACACAGTTTCTTACAGAAACTATAAAATACTTTACCTCGATGAGGACAAGTCTGGAGCGAAATTTGATGTTAACATTACGACTCTCAATGTGATACCCCTGGTAAGAAAAAATATGATAGTCACAGATGTATGATAACCACATTTATCGGACAATAAATTGAATATTGTCATAATGTATTCAGCTTTCCTGAACTATCACAGTAGCTTGCAAAAAATATGTTTTTTTCAGATAGCATCAGAAAAATCGAGATCCTGGAATTTTTTTTATCGAAAAGGACTTTCAATTGCACTTCAAAATATACCTGATTATAAGACGGCAACAGCTGAAGAATGGTTATTCGAGGGATTCGAGGATTCTTTCTTGAACGCAGCTAAATACTTACCCTTCATGGAAGATATTCCAAATATGGAGAAATTTGCTTGGTTCCTACATGTAAGATTTCATACGATGGTAAAATTGAAAATTTTTTTTCTCTGTTGTTCGTCTCCATCCAACTATCGCCATCATTAACATCGCCATCTATGAAGAAAAATTTTCTAAAGTGATTCATTTGCTACTGTTATCTATAATGCATATAATTAGAGAAGAGCTTATCAAGTATCACAGTCAGAGATCAGAGAAGGGTAAAATTACAACAGTTTATAATTTTAAATAGGTCACTGAGAAAATTGAACTGAAACATTGGTGAATGAATTGGTTGAGGCTTTCGCGGCCAACGTTCATCATTAGTCACTTGATTTCTAGAAAAAATTACTAAAAAACTTCTGTCACGCATGTTTCAGTTGTGTCATTCGCTTAGTTCACTTAGTTTCCTGAAAAAATTGGAAGAGGAATATTCTTTTCACAAACGAATGAACGAATTTGTGATGTCTTAAGTCGTGAATATTACCACGAAAATTGAAAAGTCAGCTCAGTACTCTTCTTTTTTCCAAAGAAAACATGTTCAAAAAATTGTGTCAGCCGTAGGAAACGATGAAAAAGATTGTAACAACTTGCGTTGGTTAGACTTAAAAAAAAAATCAACAGTTTTTCTCTCATATGGAAGAAATGAGAAAGAATCAGTAGATTTTAGGAAAATTCAATTAATGAAAAAGCTATTTCTGTATTTACGTTTTTTTCTACCGAATTTGTGAATAAAATTGTGCTATTTTCCTGTTGACTCTTGAATGAGTATATTGTGGTAAATCTATGAACATAATTGGTTCGTACAACACAATTCGTGAAATATCTTGGAAACGTATGGAATGAAAAAGAGCAAAACCTGACACAACCAAATCTGATTCATGTCTGACAGTATACACCTTGAATGTGACAATGATAACATCATAGTTAACTTGCAGGCTTTGCTCGATCACTTGGCAACATTCACCAACAGAAAATACTTGTCCAAATAGAGATAAAATTCCAACGCAATTAGATCCCGATGACTTCCCCCTTATGGACCCAAAACTCGAAAACTAGGAAAGTTGGATTTTGGTTGTTTCAAAATTTTGTAGACTCGATGGCTAACTGAGTAAAGATGGCATCACAGATTTAATCAAAATTTAACTGCAAGATTCGAACAACGGAGAATATTTCTTAATTAATTATTTACCTGAAGATTGGTCATATTAAAACATGGATTTCCTCTCTGATTCCAAAATTTCAACTTCAGTTACACATTTGCATACGCATTTATTTCACTAAACAATAGAGTGGAAGATAATAGAATTGTCATACGGAAAGAGAAATATGACGGGTTATAACAGTCAATATCTCATTCACATAAAAAAAAACCTGTGCAAACAGCCATGCTAATTCCACAATATTTGTTTCAGAGAAATGGTTCATATACATATGAAGGTTTTTATAATATAGGTACAGGAATGGGAAACACCACACTGGGTAAAACATACGAATGGAATTTCAGAAACAGAAGTGATTACTCTGGTCATTGTGGTGAATTGGATGCGCCCACCGAATTGTATCCACAGAATATTCAGAAAGATAAACTCGAACTTTTTTTCCCAGATTTCTGTAGAAAAATAATTTTGGATTACAATGAAACTCTTCTATGGCATGGGGTCGAGGCCTACAAGTTCAATGCAGGGGTGAATTTCTTAGATAATGGTCAGTATATCTAGATTTTTTCAATTTAAAACATTTCTGATTAAAGGAGAGAGTTCAGTCAGATACTTCCTCATAAGATTTTTTTATTCGAATCATTTTCGAAGTGAGGAAACGAGGAAATAAAGAATATACGGGATAATTGGTCACCATTCGTATATTATATATTTTGAGCTTCCTCTGGGCTTCTTATTTGAAATTCTCTTTCTGACTTCCAGTGAAGATATTCAATTAAGATAATACATCTTTGCTGATCAGCCAACGCAACTTATGAATTGCAATATTCACTCATATGAAAGCATCAGTAAAATGCTTTCCGGATGATCAAGAAATTTGTTAAGATCGTAACTCAAACTGGAAATGAATATCCTATTTACCGTTTCTCAATCAGAATTCATTCGACTGAATGGTGATTTTCTAATAGACAAAAGATCTACAAATATGGCATTCATTCACATATAACCGGAAAAGTTTCGAAAAAAAACAATAGACCAATGCAGAATATACTCTGACAAAAGAAATTCCACATATAATGGATGACAAAATGAGTTCATGGCGACAATACAAATAAAAAACAGTTAAAAAATGAGCAAATACATACCTTGTCCCTCAGAATTAACCTGGTCACCTTGGGTTTTCGTTACAGGAAAACATAACCCGGAAAACACTTGTTTGTGCAATAGAAAATGCTTCAAATTTGGTGTAATAGATTATTCAAGGTGTAAATTTGGTATTCCTGGTTACCTGTCTCTTCCCCACTTCAACAAAGCCGATCCACAGTACTCGAATGACATAGAAGGAATGAAGCCGAATGACGATAAACACAAAATTGAAATCATAATCAACCCGGTAATAAATCATACAATATGTTGCTCATAATGAAATCGATAATAATGCTTTTTTTCAGAGAACTGGAATAATTCTTGATGCAACAATGGCTATTCAATTGAATCTATTTTTGGAGCAAAATCCAAGCATAAGGTATGTTCATTATGATATGTTTTCAACTGCTGGTTTGCAGTCGCAGGAATAGTTAATTAAATTACAGTTATTCAACTGTATGTAACTTGTTTTCACATAGATGAAGGAACCTTTGATTCTGAGTACTATATCCACTGATATTTGAATACCTGCGTGTTCGTGAGAACCTAAGGTTTCATCTATATGAAAATAAGTTATGTCAGATCGCTCTAGGATCTTGGACTAAGTTTTGGGAGACGTACCGGCAAAATTCTTTGAAATTGTATTTTTGCGGCAATATTTTATCGAATCATGGCTCACTCAGCTTCAAGAATTTGTAGACGTGTTTAAATTAAGTGTCATTTTGGAGCATGTATTCAAAAGAACGTTCGAGAAACAAAACTCACAGTACCTATGTGATTTGGGTGTCATACCGCCATATCTATTTTGAATGGGATTCTACGATCTGAGATTCTCTTGAATCTTCAATAGTTTGCTACTTCTCTTTCACACAGGGAGTATTAAAATAGTGGTCTCGTTACTAAAATATCTTGAGCACTACATGATGGGATGATTGTATTCAATTTCCTTATTCAAGATACAGGGTATGAAAATGTTCTCAAATATTACTTGATTATTTCAAATGGCTACATTGCAATGATATTTGCAGGAATTTTACACATCGCATGGGGTTTTTCGTCGGTGTCTTATAGAAGGTGCTAATCACGTGGTTTTTAGTTCTAATCATAACATTTTAGAGTTATGTTTACGAGTCCAAAGTCTATATAAACTTGAAAGTCATTTAATACTACACGAAAAAATATACTACTGATAGTTCTCGGTATCTCTTAAGAATTGTTATGAGAATATTTTGTAAAACTTCTTCAAGGTTTTCTCTCCCAATCTCTGGAACATAATCAATTAAAAACAATTCCAAATAATAGATTAAAGGCCCCTGCCGAAACCTAAATTTTCCCATGTGTTGAATGCGGTAAGAAAAATCTTCTTACAGTTTGGCAAGGATTTTTTCTCTTCTATCTGTGACGTGATCTCTGACACTAAATATATTTTGTTCCGATACAATTTGAATAACATATTAATTTATACCTGTTCAATTCCTAATAGATTTATTTTCATTTTAGCAAATATAGAAACGTTCCAGAATTGATGTTTCCAGTATTCTGGTTCAGTGTGAATACTCAAATCGACATGAGAAGTTTCATTCTGCTCACTCTGATACTGCGATTAGAAGTGATATTGAAAACTGTCTCTTTTATTTCCATAGTTGTAGGTTTAGCTTTGCAGATACGATTTTTCTATTCCTTTTCGAAAAAGAACGAAAATAGAAAATGTATGAATAAAAAATGTGATCGAGATAATTTGAATCTTTTGCACAACAAAAGCTGCTGTGATAAAGTTTGATTCGAGAAAGAATACAAAAGTATAGATCAGAAACGATATTTGTTTCACTGAATTGGTCCAAATGCTCACCCAGTTTCGGCCTGAAATCAGTTCGTCACGCAATGCAGAAGGAAAATGCGAATGTGAATAAAAATTTGTAGTGCCGTGCCGAAGATGAAAAAATTTAAGATACAAGCTTTTTAGATCAGGCGAACGAAGTAGCCATTATATTGCTCCTCCTTGACTTATCCATTTATTCGGGAAATATTCAATCAGCCAACGGACTACTTGTCCCCATTATGTGGAGCTGCACCATCAAATGATTGTAACTCCGAAACGAAAACCAATCGGACATCAATGTTCATAGGAAAACAAAATGTTCAGGAGAAGCACAGCTACCTTCTCTCAAAGTTTGTCATAGAGCTTGTAGAACACCATGTATTGATGTGAAATGATCCATAGGTAATACTATTTCACCTGTATCATAAGACTCCTTTAATATTAGTGTTCAATTTCTATTTAATCTTATAGGTGATAGGATAAGCCTTTATTATGGACGTTTTTCTTATTTATAATGAAATATCAAATTTATTCTAAATGTGTACAGGACACCCTGTACACATTTAACTGTAAACATGTAACTTCACATAGTTTTACCATATTCATGCTTTTTCTATCAATCACATGAGAAAATGTAACAAATACAATTATGCTGGATATTGTGATGTGAAACTAATTTCCAGTGCCGAATGCAGGATATTCAATTTTATTTACTTGTGTAAAAAAGACGTGTAGGCCATTTCATGGAATATTTCTGAAATTCATTCAATCTTTACTCATTGGTTCACAGACCAATAAAATTAATTCAACCAAATATTTGTCACAACTCAGAACAGTTCATGATGATCGATCAAAGATGTCCTCGTGAGACACCCAATATAGTCTAGTTGTAATCTGTAAAATGATTCGAATAAATGTCAGATCTCGTTCGTTTCATCCTATATTATGGCATGCCCAATGTTTTTAAGTAAAATGTCATATGATCTGGAAACCCCGCTTTGCGTTCTAATTGTGATGACTCCAATGATCCTTCAAAAACTATGAAAATTTCAAGGGTTTGTGAATTCTAAATCACTATGTTGAGTTCTCGTGCTTGATCCCTTTCCAGATGGTATTTGATTTTTGTACTAAGCTTCATTTGATTGAGTCCTAAATTCTAAAAATTGAGAATTCGTTCAAGTAATAATCTTGAAGACACCTTAGTCGAAATGGTCAGCCTATTCTTACTCAGTCTTGTATATCCTTACCTGAAATGCAAGTACAAAACCAGATGAATGATTAACGAATTACCATTGACCAATACAGGCAATCAGTTATTTCCGCAATATTAATGATAACTTGGTGAGATACAAATAATACTTTTCTTCCCAGTTAGATCAATTAAGAGATAACAATTTCGATAACACTCAAATTCTCAGAAGAACGTTTGCTTAAGAATATAAACATAAACGAGCTTCCAACATCGTGCTGAGGTTGAATTGCGTGCAAGTCATTATCTCATTTAGTAGATAATAATAATTTCTATCTTGCTGTCGACAGCAATCATTCAATTTTCTCCACAAGAACTGTTCAACATGTTAAATTTAAATCTGAGTGCCTGTGTTTTGGAAATTTGATGATACAGTATTGTGGTTTACTAAATCTGAGAGAATAAGTAGAGAGCAAAGGTAAGACATGATTTTGAATTTGACTGCGTACGGTTGACAAAGGACAGTTATTCCTTTGTCTCCTTTGTCTGTATTCGTCAACTGTTTTGAAATGAGCTATTCGTTGAGACAAACGAGATTATTCATCTTAAAAATGAATTTGAATATAAAGTCATTTTCGGAAATTTAATCCATATTCTCATTTTGAATTTATGTTACAATCTGGAGATCAGGTGAAAGTTGTTTTCCAAGTCATATATCCATATTGAAGATTTAGAACAGAATGAGTAATTTACTTTTTTCACCACGAGAATTCAAAAATGTAGTTAATTTCATGAAGAAACAGATACATTTCAAATTCTTCAAGACACACTTTATCAGCTCGAGACTTTTACATAAAAGCAGTTGAAAAGATTAATGACTTTGAAATTGCTTCATCGCTAAAGTTTTTGTAATCGATTCCTCAGAAATATTTTCGAAGTTATCGAAGTAAAATCATACTTTGTCATCATTTGAGAATAAAGCACAATTTCCTTTATAATCTATAAAACCAAAAAAAAACATAAAATACTTGACAACATAAGCGACGAAGAAGAAAACAATAGAAATAATATCACATAAAAGTCATCATCCTAAAGTGAAAAAATAATTGAGCATATCAGGAAAATGATGGAACTTGCCAGAAAGCGACCTGAATATTTGTCTCAAAATGAAATTAAGTTGTGCATACATCGATTCATCACATACGTCACTTGTTGTTTCGAGCATTTCGGCCATCGCCGTGAATTAATTCTCGCAATTTCCCCAGTTCGAGTGTCTGGCATCTTCAGGAGTCATATTTTCAGGAGATTTTCTCTCTGAGGTGAGCTGCCTGAACTGCTCGAAACAGCAAGTTACATTGAATGATGGCCGCGAAAACCTCAACCAATGCATTCATCACATTTTTAGTTACTCATTAGAATTTCATAAATTTCATCAAAATCATGAATATCCCATAGTCCGGCATGCATTATGCGGTTACCCTATTCTTTTCTTCTGTGTTTCAAAAATGTCGCTCTGCAAACGGAGGTAATGGGTTCGATTCCCACTCGGTCAAGGGTCTTTATGATTGTCCATAATCGTTGATTCAAGTACTTCAAAGGATAGAACCTATAAAAATGATAAACCATACCAAACCATCAGTGTGGCCTCAGTATCTCATAAACACTTAGCTTCTTAGTGCCGAAAAGAATTGGAAGTTTCCATCACCCATGATGCCAAATATGGCAGAAACCGTTTTATATGTTACCTCAGTGACAAAATCTAATATATTTTCTCGAACCTCATTATGATAAAAGATATGTGAACCTAGGTATTGAAAACGGTTTTCATTTTGAATTTATGTATGTTTCAAAAATACAGATTCTTTCAGTTTGCGCTTTGGAATTTCTCGTATCTTACCTTTTCTCATGCATACATTTCACACTTATAATTCCCTGAAATATTGTATTACAATCCAATATGAACGTACGAAAAACTTCTGATTTCGAAATTACTCTTTCCTGTGATCATAATTTCAGAGTCATGTGAACTATAAACCTATACATACCTCTATTAGTAGATTTAATTCACAGTCTCATTGGTTTTTGGGTCTGGGTTTTTGGATCCCAAAAGTTGTCGAGACTGTTGATTAACTTTCGAAGTCTTCGATGAACTATTTAAATCGAACCCAAACTCCCGGATTCAGGAGCCTTACCATGATACGGCAAGTATTCAAATGATCTCTAAGAGTAGACAAGTCAAAATCCGATCTTGTGCAGGAGTGGTAGATCTTGGACTTGCACTTCTTGGTATCTCAGACACGTTTCCAGATGCTCGATATCGGTAGACGAACCAGGAAACTACGCTTTCACTCAGTTGATGTACTCAATTTCAGGTTGAGAAACCTTAAAGTCCTTAATTATTTCTTGAAACTCGGTCAGATTACATATGACCCTGCTATGATTTCCTCATATAGATGCATATGTTGAAAAACAAATATAAGGCATATCCCAAATATTGTTGTAGTTTTTTATGTATAACTTCCCAAAGTTTTCACACAGTGTTAAATTCATTATGTTGAAATTATGATAATGTAAACAAACAAATCATTCTACGGAAGAGATCTTCCTATTGTGAATGAAATTTGAAAGATTCCCCGACAATCACAGGAGGCGTTGAAAACGCATTTGGCAAAACATCTAAATATCAGAAAGAAAGCTTTCTATTAATTTTATCTATTTATGACTGAGAAGAAAGCAATGAACAATAAACATTTATGAATGCCGAAATCAAAACAGGAACTACAATTCTTCAGATAATATACCTGGTTTGAAACATCCTAATCTGTAGATTCAGCGACATCAATACAAAAAGACCTACACAATCGACATGAATCCCAATATGAGAACAATAACAAGCGTCAGGCAATTAGTCATTGTAGGTTTGAAAGAAACATAAGAAAATATCAGTATCCACTCAGGTTTCCTCGTTATGGAATGAGCGAGCAGAGATTGTTTTGGTATCCCAAATACTGGTTTGGTTCACAAAGATGACAGTTCTAGACGGAAAAATTCCTTTCGATGTAGGGTAAGAAAATAATTTAATTTCAAATTCGATTCTGACAAAAATCCTTATTCGTGAACCCCCTATTTGATTCGTTTGATAATATTTTCAGAAGGAGATGTGCAAAACTTATCCAACTTCTTCACCCCAAATAAATGTTTCATTAATTTCAATACCTCGCTTTCATGATTTTTCGAACATTGGGATATTCAAAATATATACTTAGATATCAATGATGAAAACTTGATACTTGTATCGAACAAAGTTCGATAATCAGGGAAATTGACCAAACTGGGAAGCACACAGTTATTTAAGAAGAAAGAGCTAAATCGATTTCAAAATGTCCAACTCAGAAAACAAGTGTTAATGAAAAAATATAAGAATTACTAGAAACTGCTACTAAATATGCAATATTGGAATATTCTCGTATCTATTAATTTACACAAACCCACTGAATTTTTATAAAATAGGAATGAAAATTGCTTGTGATCACAAAACTTTGATTGTACCGTTAAATCAATTGGAGCCACCGCGATTCGTTGAAATTTCAAAACCAGTGATTCGATTGGTTCTAATTCAAATAAGATTTTTTAATCGTACAATTAAAGCTTTTTGAAACCCGCCTATAATCTTAGATATAATATATTGTCATAATGATATGTAATGATTGTATGACTTTTGTGGGGGGAAGGGGGTAATTACCCCCAATACACCCCCCGTATCAAGGCCAGTGCTTAGAGTTCCAAAATCTAATAGAAGAGTGAATGTTTAGTGAATTTTCAATTGCTTTGACATATAGATATAGCATGAAATTTTTTTTCAAGTCTAGTAAGCGACAGTGAAAATTATAGCCGAAAACTCACCTTTTTAAATCATTCTTTCCACATATAATGTCTAGTATTCCGTACAAAAGCTCTAGTTATATTTAATATAATCTGTCCTTTCATGAATCACCATAATTCGAATCTTTTTTGAGAAAAAACAACATTTGATCACCATTTCCCTTAACTGAAGTTAACTTTCGTATCTAGAAGGCTGTTGATTCTCAAAAAAAGGAAATACAATGAACGAGTCAATAAACTTATAAATAATAATAAATACAAACAATAACTGATTAGTTTTCTTCAATTAATTGAGAACATTCCAGTTCAAAAAATATGCTCAATTTATAATTATACCTACTATCAGAACTGCGTTCCAGCTGATATTGATAACAGACAACAGTGGATGCAACTCTGATCAACTTTCAGAACCATCGAAGATAGACCTATTTCCACTAGATCGTTTAATTCTGATAAACGATTCCCACTCAATCTTGGAAAACGATATGCAAAAATCCTACATCATAATTTCGAATGGATCTTTATTTTCCAGTTGATTGGAAATTTCGTTGTAATAAAAAAGGATATCAAACGTCAATTCAAAAGCTGAACGATTGTTATCTTCTAGTGACCTAAATGTTTCCACATCAACACAATAATTTCCGAAGTCGTTCTTCTGTTATAGTTTCCGATTATTAGGAGATAAATTTCGAAGACTCATGGATGTGTTGACCTCGTAGAATTTTTGATATACATCATTATGCCGTTTATGAAGGAGAATAGAGTGATTTTAATTGAGCTCGTTCTCCGTAGCATGTTGCCCGAATGAACTTATCATATCATTTTTGCTACAGTTTCTTTCGTTGGGTCAAATGTTATCGAACGAACTCGAAGATTATTGTTTTGAAGGAAAATGAATGATAATTAGTTTGTTTTAGTTCTGTGATGTACATGCTTCGATAGTGTCAAGTTTCTAGGGGATTTCGTTGAGTAGGTGAGAACAAAGATCTTCTTCTACCAATATAAAAGTAGTTGAATATTTTCAATCTTTACTCCAAAACATATGATTATATCTGTGAATGAAATCAGGAAGTGATTCCTCAACCAGAAATATAAATAATTTTCCGAATTCATAACTCAAGTTAATTTACAATCCTTGAAAGGTTTAATCGATTTCTCAGTTCTGAAAGTCAATATTCTGCAACAAAATAGCCTGAAACGAAAAATTATATTACAACATTATTCACAAAGAGCTTCGTTGAGATCAGATTCTGATGAGCTTCAAAAAATATACAAACATATAAGGTGTTCTTTAAAAAAAAACAGGCTATGCTAGATTTGCACAAATCACCATGTATATTCAAATTCCTACTCACTAAGAGCACCATTGAATTCAAAAGTTGACATGTTTCTATAATTTTTCAATTCCTATCATAAGGACTAAAGAATTTACGCGATAAGTGATTTCCACAGTGTATTTGCAATACACTTAATTCAAGATTGTTATGAGAATAGAATAAACAAATATGCTGCTAGATTCATCAAGGGATGTGACTACCTAGAAATTACTGACATCGATTTCAATTAAACTCTCACTCTGAACAAAGTGAATTTTTTGGTATCCTTCGTTGAAGATCTGATATTCGAATTCTTTCACACTCAAGGAAAATGATATTTTTGAGAGTGAATGACTCATTTGAGAGAGACATTGAGAGAGTCTTCTGTGCTCATTGGCCGTGGTCAATTAGGAATGATTTCACCTAACGTTTCGCCTACATCTGCAGTAGGCATCTTCAGAGGATTTCTGAGGTTGTAACTTGACCTTTAAATTCCTAACAGTGAAAACGTTAGGTGAAATAATTCCTAATATGCCAATAAGCGTAAGCTCGGAAGAATCTCTCGATGTCAGTATATGCGGTCGTGAAAGCGCTTAACTATTATTTCAGAAAATACTAATGGAAAAAGGTCTTCTGTTCAAATTTTCAAGTCAATGGTCATTGCCTTCATCGTCATTTTCGAGATATAGGAATTGAAGCTCTGAGTTTAGGAATTTCAGACTATTAAACTATGAATATGAAACAAAAATGGATCAAAATTAATTCACAACGAAACCTGAGTATGATTATTTTATCTGTTGTTAATGGGGAAACCTGTTCAATTTCTGTATCGATGCCCTGCTTGTGTCATTTTTTGAAAATAATCAAAGACATGCATTCTGTGTGATCTTCGTCAAAACACATAAGAAAATACTTTAGTAATTGAAAACAACTGTTTCAGTTATGAACTTTGAACCCTTATTGTCATCGTTCTAGTATTCTTCTCGTTCATTATAGTATTATCAATACAAAGCCGAGAGACAGAAAAACATTTGTTGAAGTGGAAAAGTACCTCTACTTTGCATATCACAGACTTCATAGGCTCACTAAGATATAACTTAGGTAGGTACATTATTTTTAATTTACCAAAAGCTTTTCCAACAATCATAGAAATATGGAATTTTAATCTATACATCATGAGGTCCAGACATCTCGTCGCCTCAATAATTTCTAAAGAGACCCCACATAGTCAGTTCTGTTGAATCCAGGCAGTTATCTCTGGGACGTTCAGGTCCAAATAAAAGATTCAAGGTCAAAGTGATCTCATTATTTCACAAGATTTCAAAAAATCTGAAATGGAAACTTAGCTGCGTACGCCATTATTTCACTTGGTTGGACATATACATATATTGAACTTGGCGTCATAGAGGCGAAAAAATAAAGGTCTAAGAATAGATCCCTGGAGAACTCCCCTTGTCAAATTAAGAACAGATCTAGAGTACGTATCTCTCATCAATACCGCTTGCCCACGACCGGTTAAATAGCTCTGAAATGTAGGTAATACTTTATGAAGTTAACGGAAATTATTAATAGCGGTCTAAATAACTGAATTAGTATGACCCAAAACTTCACCTCTGCTGGTGGAATTGGTCCATGATAGTCTTCACATGAAAAAATTCTTCACTTTTTCATCAAAAACATTGAGAGTATAATCTCACTAATAGAAAATGTTGGATTCGACACTTCAGATCGGTTGAATTTGTAGCATTGCCTGATGTTCCACAAGGGACTATACCGAGTCCACTGTTATTCGTAATATTCATGATTTTTTTATCTGATAGACCTGTTCGTTTCTTGCACATGTGAATGCTTTCAAGTTGTCCGTATGGCTAATAAAAATTGCTAGGATCTACACAAAGACATCGCTGGACCAAGTATTCAACTTGGTGTCATGAAAACTTAATCCTAAGGAGCATTTCTAACTGCTGTTGTTCGATGTCGTCCAGTCTTAAGGAAACAACGATCCACATTTAATATTTTTGCGGAATTGCCCGACTGAAATATAAGTTCCAAAAAGCTTACAAAATATCACAACCCTGTTCAATGCTCTTGTAGGGTCAAAGTTTCAGTATGGATATGCGATATGGTGCCTGGGTACAATGTCCAATTTGGTAAATGTACAGAAGCATTTCTTAAAGTATTCGTGCGTGATGATTCTACAGATGAATAATTCATGATTTCACGGCAAGCCTCTTATTTCAGAAGAATATTGGAATATTCCGTGCACGCTTATTTAACTTGCTTATTATTCCATTTTTTCTCAAATTCGAATTTCATAGCAATTCCATATTTGGCTTAACGACGTTCTAAAGTCACTCTCTATTTTGTTCATCATAAGCCAGATTACATGTGCAACTTCTTAGTTTATAAAGGAGCTGTTTTTTGTTCGTACCTCATCAGAAAATACTAAAGATCAGAAAATATCTTTGTTATCTTTCGATGTGAGTTAATTTATTAGTCTTGAGCTCCGATATCTGACAATATGAAAATCGACCCAGAAGAAGATTTTAGAATAATACAGCAACTGGTCAATTCACTCAGAAACTTTATGCCTATTAGATATATTATTTCTGTATTTCCTTTTTGGTCTCACTAACTGATATGCAATTATTGTGCGATCCATTCGTGAATACTGTAAAATTCTCATTGTTTTTTCTACCGAGCCTATGAAAATTTGTCATTTTCCCAAGGTTAACCTGGAACTTAATTCACTGAATTCATATGGTTGATAAATTTAATTTTTGATGCGAAACAATTAAAAATCTTATTCTTTTATTCGGGTTTCAAAAAGGCCAAAGCACTCCTAATTCGAGAGTTCATTTGAGAAGAAACTAGCAAAAATCAGAATGATGAGATCTCGGATGAGATTCTTCGTGAAATTTTCAGTGTGGTTCGATATAAGGATCGAAACTACATTGTCTTTCAGTATTTACGGGATTATTGAAATCTCCGGATGAACTCAAAATTCAGGTAATATAAAAGACTAATTGACATAATTCGAAGTATATCAAAAATCTTCTTCGACCAGAAAATATGAGATGAAAAGGAATTTTCCTTCCAAACATCAGATCCTGGATCATTTTCTAATGATTCATCTCGAATCGATAGGATGCAATTTCCATTCGATAAGATAATTATATGAATGAACTCTGACAATTTCCAATGAAAGTATATTCGGATTCGCAATAATTATGATAAATGAGTATTTAATATCATCACTTTTCATTGTAGTCGGAACGAAAATTTCAACTCTGCAATACCTTATCATTACTCGATTGGCAACACGTTTCTATCGACTATGTAGAAAGTATGCCCCATAAGGATTGGGCATGATGCGATAGATATCTATCTCATCGGTCAAGGTTGGTTGCTGGACATTTCTGTTGTCTCACTGTGAAAATCGAGTTTATCATTTCTGTGAATTAAGATTTCATTCGGGTTATAGAAGCTTTCTTAGAAGCACATGTAAGGTTTTTCGATTGCGAATGTTATCTTTACTATTATCCTTCAATAATGACACCCTGATTCCATATATTGTGATGCTGAAGGCTTTGAGTTATTTGATCATTGATCACTATTAGAAAATATTTGCAGAATGAATGGGATGTTTTTGTTATACATATTGCATAGGGACTTATGAAAACAATGATCGAAATAACTATTCGAAGCTAATTTGAGCTTTAAAAATCCCAAGCTATCGAAACTTTTGCATAGTAAAATACAAAGTAACTTTTTTCCAGAAATGTGAACATGAAGAAGAGAAGAAGGCTCTACGTCCAAATCATCGTTCTAGTCTTAGGATTAAGTTTAAGTCTCTTGGGCATTCTTTTATTAGTATTCCTAGATCCAATTCACGATGGTATCATTAAAACCGCGATGTCTTTCAAAGAGGGATCAGCTTCTTATATGGCATGGCTCACTAATAATCCACCACTAGACATGGATGTGTATTTATTCAATTGGACAAATCCAGAAGATATGAGAGATCCGGAGATAAAACCAAAGTTTGAGAGAGTAGGGCCTTACAAATTCAAGGAATGTCGAGAAAAAATAAATATCACTTGGAACAGTAACAAAACAGTATCTTTCAAACATAGAAAAATGTATCATTTCAATGCAGAAGAGAGTGTTAGACCCTTGGAAGATATGATAACTACAGTTAATGCAGTTTCCCTAGTGAGTACTGACATGAAAAATCACAAAATGATGATGATAATTTTAAATAAAAAAATGCCTTTGTCTATTAAAAACAATAAATAGGACACGCGTTGTAATTGATATGGAGAAGTTTACAATGTGCTGTGATGTATTGTATAATGTTTTTTGCTAGTCAAATCTTTAATTCCATAGTCAAATAGCATTGACGAATTTCATGATTTTAGTGAAAAAGCATGAATGTCAATTTATTTTCACTGATTCATAATGTAATTAGCAATTTCTTGATTTATGACATCTCTTTACGAATATTTATTTTAAGAAGATCAGAATATTAAATTTATGCAACCAAAATTTCTTAACATCACACATTATGAAAATGCATAAGATAAAGCGTCCAATAGAGAGGGTCAAATTTTAATACTGAATAATAATATAATTCTGTTTGCAGACCATTGGTTATAAAGTCCGATTTTCGGGATATTTCCCAAGGAAGGCAATTTCTTACTCACTCTCTAGTTTGAGCTCAGTTGAAGTCACTGAACCAGCTAGAAAAATTCTATTTGATGGCTTCGATGACAGTATTCTGAGTATTCTGAACCTGGCTTCTTTTGGAGA
Organism: Hippodamia convergens; assembly: GCA_038502775.1. Lineage (NCBI taxonomy): Eukaryota > Metazoa > Arthropoda > Insecta > Coleoptera > Coccinellidae > Hippodamia > Hippodamia convergens. The sequence goes on along the minus strand of CM076611.1, from coordinate 12,132,299 downwards.
AATTAAGGACAAATTTGGTCTATTTTATGGAGTAAGTATAAGTAATAATAGTGAATGAGTATTTCTATTCACTTATCAATGAACAATCATTCCAATAATTTTTTATAATAAAAACCTTTTTTTTCATTTGGTTAAAAAATGAAATCCTCAAATGATTTTATTGCGTCCAATTCATTTCGAGAACGATGAATTATAGTTTCAAGGTTCAAATTAATTTGAAGTGAAAAAAAACTGCAAGTGGTTTTTTCATTTCAAAATCTGATGCCCTAAAAGCTTTTTTATATCTTTCTTATCAAATCAAAGAGTTTTCATTTTTCGAAAAAATTGTGATTTTGGTTGGGCCACTTATTAGAGATGATTTTGATGTGACAAATATGTAGGTTTCATTCAATTTTGAATCTTCACTTGTGAAGAGAAAATAATTTTTCGTCAGCTTCGTGTTCGAGTTATGAGCCAGAAGAGGAAGAAACTGAAAATGATCAGAAAATGCTGGAAAGTAGTCACACATTTTCTGACATTTCCGCTGCTTCCTGAAAACACACTGAAATGAAAACACGAGCCTATTTTATGAGAAATAAAAGACTAATGATCGAGAAGTTGAGGAAGTGTACTTTCTTCAATAAAATTGTTCTGGAATATTCTGTATCATTAACTGAATTTCGTTTTTGCATTTCCAGACAAATGGTTCAGAAGGTAAGGATGGATATTACAACATGCATTATGAAACTGACGATAAGTTTGGAGCGATAGCAACATGGAACTTCAAAAACACTACAAATTTTTATACTGGACATTGCAATGACATCAAAGGATCAGCTGGTGAATTTTATCCTATCAATCAGAAAAAAGATCGGATTGTATTCTATTCTCCAGAGCTGTGTAGATATGCAGTGATGGAATATGCTGGGGAGGTAATGGTCAAGGGAATAAAAGGCTACAAATATACAGGAGACTATCTTTTTGATAACGGTAGGTAATTGTCCAAATCTTTGAACAAATTGAATATTTTATGGAAAATCTTACTATAGAAGAAAAAATTCCACGAAATGATATTATTACTGTATGAATAAAATTCATCTGGGGTCTATCCGGTATTCAAATTCAATCAACGTTTTGCCTTCATCAAAAATACATCATCATATGCTAATGTTAAATATTCTTCGTGGAGATATAAACGCTCAACTGAGGAAACCTGTAGTAAACGTCATATTCCCCTTTTTTAAAGGACCGTAGAAGTATCTTCTGAAATAATAGATGATGTTTCCAATATATGACCCAAGAAATGAAATTAGTACCTATTTTATTTACCAATAACCTCTAATAAGTTGAGTTTCATTAAACATCTCTCTGTAACAAGAAATTCTTGTTTATCAATGAATCTTAGGTTAAAGTAACTATCAATGTTAAATAATACTACTCTTGCGAATGTTTTTTTTTGTTCGAAGTATAAATGAAAAAATGAATAAACAAACGTACTGCTACTAAACTGTTGAAAATATAGGTTCTTGAAAGTTAATACGAGAAAGATAACTTATTTTAGTTTCTTGAAAACAAGTCACGAACAGATAAATAAGTTACACTTTATAGATAAGTTTTTCAAGGGATGTACCGAAACATAACTCCTAGAAAACTATTTTCGCAAGAAATGATAGGTAACGTAGATTTTAGTCTGATCTCATCCATTTGTAGGCCCCACGTTGGGCGCCAAAATTTGAAACGAAGATTGGGTATAAAGATTCTTTCTTTCTCAAATAAACACAAGATGAAGGAAAAAGAAAATTTCCATACCCATATTAGAATTGTTAACGTTCACCCTATCATTGAGTTATACACAATATATTTATACCTAATGAGTATATGCAATTATTTCCAGGGACTTTGAGACCCGAAAATAAATGTTTTTGCAACGGCGAATGCAATCCTTCAGGAGTCTTCAACGTCTCGCTCTGCAGACAGGGATCACCTACGTTCCTTTCATTTCCCAATTTCTACCATGCTGATCCTTACTACATTGATTCTATAGAGGGAGTGACACCTGATAAGGAGAGGGACGAATTTTATATCGTCCTAGAGCCTGTAAGTTTCATAATGCAGGATTTTTTGTAAGAATAAATTAAGCCTCATTTATTCGAATCAACTACCAAATAACTGCCTGAATAACTCACTCTAATAAAATACCTTCTTCACAGAAATCTGGAATTGTGATAGACTTTGCAGCTAGAATGCAGCTAAATATGTTGCTACAACCTATTCAGGACATACTGTGAGTGTTTTCTTCAATATTAGGGCTTCCCACATTAATGAATCTCTTTTTTCAGTTTGTTTGAGAATGTGAGAAAAATATATGTACCAATATTTTATTTTGACCAGAAGATTTCTATAAAGGATCACCTTGTAACAAGCATCAAGATCCTTCAACATTTTCCAGAGATCTGCACAGGGGTATCCATAACCTTCATGACAATTGGCATATTTATCCTTGTAGGATTATTTGTACATTTTTATTATGATTGTGCTTGTGCGAAGAAAAAATATGAGATAGAACAGGTGAAAAGGCCAGTTTCCATACAAGACATTTCTACAGTCCATGTACCATCTGGAAAATTTTAAACTTAATCATTTGTACATAATTAATGAATGGATATATTGTAATATAAATTTCTAATATTTTCCTCTCATTTCTCATAATCTCTACACACTGCTATACGTGAATTCTGATATTTCACCCGAAAACTCAAAAACCGAGTGGTAGTAATTTAAAAGCCTGGTAAGGATAGCAAGGTTATATTGAAACAGGCCGTTAGTAGGGAAAAAACATGAAGTTTTATTAGTGATGAATTCTATACTTATGTTTCCATTGAGTGGCTGAGGTGAAACTAGTCATAAGTCCATTAAATTTGCTGTTTACATAATGTTATTTGTTCCATTCATGACCTGAAGAAGACATCACCTGGGTTGAAACGTCGACTCATGCAGTAAAAGATAAACCAACAAATTACATATATTTTCGTACATCAGAAATTTTTCTTATCTTGTCCTTCGTTTTTTACAGTTGAGCGTTTTCTAGATGTGTGGTCAATTTGAGCATTTTCATTAAAATACCAAAACTTTCCTCAAAATTTAGAACTAGGTACCCTTTCCTATTTTATCTTGCGAATGATCACAAGAATGAAAAAAAATCGTACTCCGAATCATAATTGAAAAAAGGTTTTCAGTACTACAAGAGTTACTAGCAAAAAATCTTTACTTGAACACCTATTTCTCTGTTTTGAAATATTTGTTGAGTTCTGATTAAAGATTATTTTTGTCTTGAAATAAAGCATTTATTTTTATTGTTATTCCACAAAAAAATTTATCACCTTGTATTGTATGGGTATTCAACAAAATATACCTAACAAGTAATACTCCAGGATCCCCAGAAGTTTTTCAGTCCGTAGTAGTTCTCAAAACTCAAAACAACAAACGAAACAACGTCGAAATGAGTCTTTGTAATTATTTCATTTCAGATTCCTATTGTTTTCGATTATTATTCAGAGATAAGACTCTTAAAAGTTCATGAAAAGTACTAAACATTGTTTTTTAATAACATAAAATATATGAACTGTCATCATTCGGAAAAATTAAATTCTGAACTCTGGCCGTGGACTGGCAGAGATCCAGTCTGAGAGTACCCACTGAGAAAGTGCTGTCATCGAGCAGAGAATAGTTACAGACCGATTCTAGGTTTTTTCATATTTTTTTTATATTCACAGTCAATGAATTCGAATATTTGCAATTAATTCATGAGGAACGTTTTGTGTTTACACCTCGCCAACAATTTCTCGAAGTGTTTTACGGGTCATCGGACAATCCAACAACACATCACACATCTATATATTTTATGTATTTATATGAATTATTTATATGAAAATCAGACATAATCCTTCGGTCATAATAAAGTCTTTAATATTCATGTATATAATATTAGGGTATTTTATTTCGTTAATGTTTCAATTTCTTGTTCCACCAACCAAAAAGTTACAATAGATTAATGTTTCATGTCCGGAGTGATTAATTCCACAAGACAACTCATTTTTTTTCTAGACTACTAGAAGCTCAGGACGGCTTAATTATGAAACTTCACCTCTACGAAAAATAGCATTAGTATTTTATATATATTTTGCCCTTGAACACGAGAAGGTCAATCAGCAACCTCAACTGCAAATATTGAAAATACAAAAATCAACCTTGGAACATGTTTGTAACAATGGTACGAAATTACATGAGGTTTTTTGAGACTCGTTGAATAATAAAAATATCTTCATTTTCTTCTACAGCTGAAGACATATTTTCAATAATTCAAAACATTCCCATCCAATTGTATTAAATGTTAGTAGCTTTTAATAAAATAAAAATTCGATGGTTTCCGAAAATTTTTTTCAGATCACATAATAACATAAAAATTAGGCGATTTCGATTGAAGTTGGTTCTTGTTTGGTTCATAGATTGTCCGTCAGTTTTGGACCAACCGCATTCGAATGACAAATTGATGACGTCATGATCAGTTGTTTCGCCGAAACTTGAACCGTACTCGAAAGCGCGGTTCGTTTGACGTTGACATTTATGAACGAGCGGTCAACCGTTAACCAACCAAAACAGCCATTCGAAGTCGACTATTGTTTTCTACTTATGTGTCAAATCCGTTCATTCTGCCACATCTCGTAGAACAAAACAATGTTAGAATATTTCATTCTAATATCATCTTAACACTGTTTTCAGTAATATTTATGCATGGCATGTTGGCCTCGTGTCACAGATTTATTCAACATCTGTCAAATTTTATGAGATAGAAAACAGTTCTGCTAATCAATATTTTTCAAAGCAAAATTTACTAAACGATATTTACGGCAATATTTCATTGATTTCGATAAAAATTCAGCGAATTAGAGAAAATGATGTATGATACTCGTACAGAAGGCTCATTCTAACACTCGTCCATTCCAAAACTCGCTACTTCGTGGCTCGTTTTTGAATTTTGAACTTGTGTAAGAATATCAATGCCTTCTGCACTTGTATCATAAATAACTATTTCGAATGCTTCGGTATCCCCTAAATTCCTGATTGGTAGAAACTGAGATATTTTTTAAGACCTCTCTGCTGATATAAAGCGGTAATAATAATAAATCTTTATTCGATCCATAAGATCTTTACAGATGTAGATCACGTTTTAAGAACAAATACAGATGAAAAGGGAAAGAATATAAAGTTAACTCTGGTATTTTCCTGAAAACTTCATTTGGGTTTTCTCTCCCAGTCTCTGAAACAAGAAAATTAGAAAATTTTTTTGAATAATATAAGAAAGGCCCCTGCTTGAAAATTTGAGCACTAATTTGTCAGGGGCCAAAACTTTACAAGAAGAAATTGTTGCCTAACAATGAACAAAAAGAAAACACTTTGAAGTCTTAAGCGTAACGTTTCGGAGTCTAAATCAGACTCCTTCGTCGGACTATTACTAGTTTTCATTCAACTTCGTAGAATCGTGACAATATTTTGATTTTGAAGAGAAAACCTAAATTAAGTTTTCAGGAAAATGCAAAGACCTCCCAGACAATATTTCAATAGATATTTTACTCTGGTACCCACACCAAAAAATTAATTACATATATTCTTTATTGCCTACATAAATGATAACTCCGATCTGCATATTCATCGAGGTGTATTTTGGAAAAATGAATAGTTTAAAATATTTGTTATTAAGTATGTTCAACATCAATTCCTCATGATATATTCAAATTTTAATGATAATGTGGCATTAGTTTCATATAAAACCTAAAGAACAATCATTTTTTACAATCATTTCACAAAATGCAGGTGTTCGTCAAGTGGATTCTACTCGTATTACTGTCATCAGTTTCGTCAGAAGCAAGTAAGTACATATTGCTTTTCCGTTGTCCTTATTGTATCAAATCTATTCCATACAACAATTTTTTTCAAAATATGTATTGGTCTTGTGGCAATGACTTTTCTATTTATATATTTTCTAACAACTTTCTTCTACCATTTTTCTACGTCCTTTGTTTTCTAAAAATAATACAACCAAATTGTTTCAAAAGCACCCAGCAAAACAATAGATAATCCTAATTTTCATATAGACTCAAATTTATATCCTTTTTTATTTTTGAATACTTATAAGCAAATGTGTCTTTGTGATTGTATGCTGAATTAGAAGATTCATTTCATTATATTCATAGATTAACTTTGTCTATGGCTATATTTCACTGACGCACTACCGAAATATTAGCTAAATAATATTTAAAAACTGCATTTACTTCACAAAGACAAATTAATCTCCTCTTCAATTTTTGGTATGACACAACAGTTTTAATACTTTTGTGATGAAATTGGGTTACTAGTATATATTTCACAAGACGTATGGGAAGTAGTCCCTGAACAGTAAAGAGGTATTTCAATGATTTAGCGCGAGGTAGGACACAAGGTATAGATAATCGATCAAATCCTTCATTAAAAGTAATTGCACAAGAACTCGAAACCAATATTTTCATCCAATTACCCATTCAGTGAACGAAATTTTCATAAGAGATATTCATCATCTGATATTTGGAGACTGGTATTTAAAATATGGACATTTCGTGGAAGAATAATTAACTTAAAATCCGAACTTCTCCTCAAATATTCTACCTCGAATAAAATCGTCATTTTGAGACTCATGAATTTTTTTACAGCTGGTGATGAATTCCCTACAACACAAGAACGAGCAATATCAGCGGGATACCCAACCATATCATTCAATAAGAAGCCCTACGTTATATCTGCGAGAGTCGAGAATGGCAGCTATGAACTTGATTTAATAAAACAAACACTTTTCGATAGAAGAAACGATTCAACTGAGTTGAAAGGAAATCATATTGATCAAGATTCTGCTACTCTCGAATTCATTTCTCGCAGAAGAAGAAGTCCTGGATCACACATCCATGTTCATTCTCATGGTCATATTCATGTTCATTCTCATGGTATTCGGAAAAGAGAAATAGCGAAAAACAACTTTTCCAAAAATTCCGATAGAAAAGAAACAAAAGTAATAATTGGAGATTACTTGATCGGAAAACCAGCTAAAAATGGACGTTATTTTGATCGAGATGCTTCTGAGTCTGATATAACACGGAACAGAAGAAGTCATAGGGTGCGAACTCATGTTCACATTAACGGTATGCATAAAAGAGACTTAAACTTGGAGCAAAATAATTTTACAGAGTCGAGCGGAAAAATCTTCGGTGAAAAATATGGTAATTCTGTAATTTTGGAAGGTTCACTGCATGGTAATGAAAAATATGATCCAGAAGACCAGGAAAAAAAAAGTTTTATCGAAACAGATGGGAATAGTCCCGATCAATATTCTCCAGGTTCGAGAATGAAAAGAAGTCGCGGCGGACATATCCACACACATGGTCATATTCACGTCCATACTCATGGTATTTCAAAAAAATAAACTTTCGAAGAGAACTTTGTTCACGACAAAAAAAAGTTGAAATGAGATGTGACATGTTCTTTCGAGCATTTAGGCAGCCTAAATGCTCGAAAGAACATGTCACATTGAACGATGGCCGCGAAAGCCTCAACCAACTCATTGAAATGAGATCTTTTAAAAAAGGAAACATACACAAAGTAATACCCATATTCCCATTGCTTCCAAGAAAACAGATGTGTAGGAAATAAGTGTGGGACTTCCACTAATATGGAAATAATATAATAATAATAAATAATACATGGGTACATTTTAGGCATCAGTTAAGCTTTCAGGCTATTGAACCAAACTTCTAATTCCGAATCATAAACATTCATTCTGTAACATTTCTCATTCCTTCTAAGTTTCATTCTATTTATAGATTTTTTTGCATTCTCCGATTTTCCCTGTTCTCATTCGATATGTATTATATTGTAAAATGTGATGATATTTAAAATCAATAAAAATGAAACCGATATAGCATTATTTTTCAACCCATAGACTTAGGACAGAGCTTCTTTGTTTCAACCTAACCCAAAATGGAAAGAAGAACTAATCAAAGGATCTTTTTGGGTTATTCAATCTCAAATATTCATATAACAGCTGGAAAAACATTACAATGTGGAAAAGCCCTTCGAAAGACAGGCTGTACAACCCCCAATTTTTCAAATAGGAAGTAATGACTCGTGATTCATCATTTGAAAGGTCGTTTCATTTTCTATTCAGAAATGTTATAATTTTTATGTTTATTGCGAAAATGAAAATAAAAAAAAATGAAATCATTCTCTTGAATATTTCCGAATTTTATAACATAAACTTATATGAAAAAACAACTTGATTCAGTTAAATTGGTAATGGTAATTTCTTCAGAACTACTTCGCAAATGTATTATGCTGTTTAAATGACTATTACTTTTTGTGTTTGGGTGTTATCTCCAGAATAAATCATTTGTTGAATTGTTATCTTGTGAATTTCCGTTGAAGAAATTCACACACAAATGAGACAATTTATAAACCACATCTTATCAACAAAAAACAGTTTGCAAAGGCGTTCTAAGAAACGTATAGTGTTTTTTCCTAGTTTTCATTGTACCATATTTTTTTTTTATTTTCTTGCATCTTGAAGGGTTCTTAAGTTTGGTATTCATGTAATGAGATTTAAGATATTGAAGAGAATATTATATTGATATGAAGTTTTTTTATTTGTATTCTTGCACTAAACATGAAAATGATCAATTTTCTGGACGATACCTTTCAAATGATGTATCACAAGCTCATACTGCCTACTTGAAAAATTAGGGGGGTTGTTCCTGTCGCTCGAAGGGGTAGGGTTTGCATTTTAAGTTAAAAAAATTTATATTCAATATTGACAAACTATCCTTCTTAAACTGAAACACGTGAAAGAGTCATCCCAAAATCTTCATTGAAATTGAATAAGGGAAGGCTCTGGTCCAGGTTCAATACGAGTGTGCAGAATAAACAGCTGTTCATTGACAATTTTCTAACACCGACAGCTGTCGTGATTACATGATTATCTTGTAATATAATTTTCCCTAAACTATATTGAAAGGTTTAGGTTATCGCTAATTTGGATGATGAAATATTCGCGGAAGTTTCATAGGGGTAATTTTTGAGTTGATTAAGGGAGATGCTGTGTTTATCGACCTCATTTTATCATTGATGGATGTGTTAATAAACTATGACCTAAAAACACTGAATGATGTTCATACAGGAAAAAGCAATGATGTCTGGGGAATGTATGGACTTCAGCACTCTCAATTTTCCTGAAATTCACGAGATTCATTCGGCTCATAGATTGATCGAACTAATTTTTAAAGATCCCATAGCCCAAAACACGTGTTGAGGAGAGCTCTACCAGAGGAAAAGCATAGACATTTTTCTAACTTTGAACAAATAACAAAGTTTTCATTTGGAAGGGAGATACTTTTTGAGGCAGTATTTGTTTAACTCTGGAAATTGCTTTCAAAATGTTCTGGTAAATGAAGATTGAGAAAATTCTTTCAGCAACATTGCATTTACTTGGCGAAGATTCCAGAAACGAACACGAAAAAAAAGAGTGAAAAAAAGTTCAATCGCATCATTTGACTTATCTTGTCTATGGAAATCGGCTTTGTTCCTGGGATACCCTAGTACGTTTGCAATTTTTGCCTGAAAAATAGAATGCACTCATAAAAAATTGATGAGATAAAAAAGAATGTCAACCACTCTCATTTCAAAATGCCAAATAAAATTCTTTCAACGGTATTCTCATTTATTCCAAGATACTGTTATCCTTCGCTCTGTCCTATTCATGGTTTTTCTAGAATCTCAATCAACCTTAGTCAAAGGACGATCGCAGAAGTAGTAGGTACAAACACTGTTATGAACATCAGTCGGAGTGACTTTCAGCCGACTGTTATTGATTCTTCCTTTTCGAGAAAATACCTTGATCTTGAAATTCAAAATCACTCTCAGATAGATTCAAAAAGATTGGTGATTTATGGGAATTGCGACCTCAAAGTTTTCTTCGTATTTTGCTTCTCCTTCCTCAATGATAAGAATTTGACCTCAACTGCGAAAACTGTTTTTGTCATTCAAGGAAATTATCAAGATTTTGCAGTATTCTCTTTGACGAGTCCCCAATCAATCAGTCAATAATAGCAAAATAGTCGTCAACTCGAAAATACGTATAAAAACATCAAATTCATTCTACATTCGTAGTTCTCGAATTGGAATCGTGAATGACTTACATATTAAAGCAAGAATACCTCAAAAATCGTGGTATATTGATAGCAGGAAAAAAACAAACATACTTCGATTACCAAGAAAAGATGACGGTTGAAGAATACAGCAACTCGAAACTGATCTTCTGTCATAAATGTCAAGTTTTTTTTAAATAAAAATATATAGCTATTTCAAACTTACTTTATGGGTTATGCCTTCTGAAAACGTACCTTACTAGGTACCTAAATTTCTTCGAGATCTACCGCTCAAACTTTCAACAAAATATATCAGAAATTTTATATTATGAATCTCTGGAATTTCTAGTTGAATTATATGGAATGTGATAGTATCTATATGATGGACATAATAAAACATGTAATGGAAGTGTAAGAATCATTCGTTAAAATATATACACAAGTCAAATACTACTACCTGTATAGTAAAAAAAAGGATTATATAGTTACATGAAATTATTCAAAATAATTGAAGCATAATGCATAATTTGAATTATCCAAAATATGTAAGTTCCATAAACTGATTATTTTAGTTGAAGATAGGAAAATCCAACATTATAGCATTATCAGGTATCCCTAAATTAACATCTTGCATAAAATTAATGATCAATTAACATTTCACAACACCGAGCAGTTGATTGGAAAACATATAAAGATAAATGGCACATTTCGTTTTCGTAGAAAGAGTCGATGCATTCAAAAAACATCTGAAATAAAATAATAAGAATTTTATCATTAGGTAATCTAAACCACATTTTTTCGGATTACACATACATTATGTGTATTGAACCAATTATAACATAGAAAAACTTTTTCTAGTTTTTTTCGCTGAGAGGGAAAATAATCAAAATAGTCTACACAACATGAGTGACTTCTTTCGGATAAGATGTCGTTCCAAATAGTTTTCACGGAGAGTAGTTATCTACCTACCCTCTTGTCTTAGATTGGAGCTCTATAAGTTGAAATAGTTGTCCATATTATGTACTACAAGTTTTGTCTAGTTTGTAATTTGTAATAACAATATTATGAAGAAGGTTGCGATCATTCGGTTATTTTTTCATTTAAAATGCATTCATTGTTCCATGTTATAGTGTCTGAAGAGCATATTTTTCAACAATAGCATAACCGTTAAGCCTAGTGTTTTTCTTGCATCTTGACCGAAGGCCTCTCTTTTACCAATGTTAGAAATAAAAATATGAAAGAAATGAGGAAAACGCAGTATCTCTATTAACAAATGGTCTCGTTAAACTGTCAATACTAATGAATGAACCTATTGATTCAAAATAATCTTTTTCGAATGTCTCCAGTTTATCAAAATGGAGTTTGTCCCAATGGAAGAACTGGCCTTCAGAATAAAATATTCAAATGCGTTCTACATTAACCTCGTTTGAATAATATCACGTTATGTATAGTAACTGGTAATATTTCAGTCTTTCAAAAACGTTTTTTTCTCCCAATTGCTAGCCCTCCTCTGAAATCAATTTGCGCTAATCAAAAAGAAAGCTCAGGTTATCTCATAAAAATCAATTAACTGAATATTTCAGTCAAATCGAACCACTGAGGAATATTCGTGAATGGATTGATGCGATTAGAGGAAAGTTTTCGCTTCTCTCCACAGAAGAAAAATCACTAAATTAAAATCAGGATGTAAAACTCCTTTTGGCTTTTTCCTCATTGATTTCTTGCCGTAAATTAGAAGTAGATTGTTAACAAATTCAGACTCCCAGTCCAGTTTCAACTCTTGAAAAACTAAGCAATTTTTCAGAAATGGATTTTTTATGCCTCATACCAAAATACGACACAGAAAAAATCAGAAAGTTGTAAGATTCCATAAATATAGTTGGAAAAACCTACGATATATGTGAAACCTTGCAACCCCCAATTTTAAAAAATGTTCATCCCTTGCATTCATATTGGAGTTTTAGTAGTTTGGTATTAATAAATTGAAATGAATGACAATTCCCTTGGTTGAATACAGAGCACCTAGTATTTTGTTGTTTTTATCTTCTTCTCGCCTTGTGAGCACTACACATCTCATAATTTTTCAAAGACAAAATTTCTGTGGGAACAGGAAAAATTTTCGTAGAATGAAATTTTTTTATTTGAAAAATTAGTCATAATGATGTTTTGACTTTGGTCACGTGAAAAAACGTCGAACTCTGAAAATAACCGAATCATTTCAATAAAGTGGTTAGTGATACACAAAACCTAAAACGTGAAACAAACAACAATTTCATTTTGTCTTATTTCTTCAAATTTTCAATCAATTATAGGTTTTTGAATGATTCAGTGAACCCAGAAATTCCCTATTGATATTGAGTCGCAAGAGAGAAAGCTTCAATGAGTTAATCTCGATGATCTCATGCCATTCTGAAACATGCACAAAAAATTAGATTGCTGAATGATCGGAATTGTAATACACAAAAAATTAAACACAGCAAAATCTGAGTTATCTTATCATCCGCAGGAAGATGCTTCTATACTGTTGAAGGATAATTGTTAAATAAATTATGTACATTAATCTTGTTTTGATAGATTATTTACTACAGTAGGGAATTGATTCTCCGAGGTTTCGCAGAAGTTGTCTGGTTTTTCCATACGGTTTATTCAAAGAGTGATCCTCGTCCTGAAAGCATCACAGGCACATTCGGCAAAATGTTCAAGCTCACTACATTAGTTCTTGTGTGCCTATCATGTCAATTCGTGAAGGCGAGGTGGGTGTCAGGTGTAAACCAGAACCAGTACGAGATTAATGATGGAAACAGTAAAAGTGTGGAAATTCTTGTGGAACCTCTAACAGCTGACGCGGAGAAGAGATTGGACCAGCAATTTTTCAACCAAAAACTCCTGGATAGAATCAACAAGAACTTGGAAGCGTCCAGAACAACAGAAATTCCTTTTGATGTGAAAGTCGAAAAGAAAAGACCTGTGAAGAGGCATTGTGTGGGAACTTTATCAATGCTTATTTGTGCTTGAAAATCTACCTAGTATTTTAATAACGTTTCAAGGTACAAAACTACTTATCTTTATCATTTGGATGAACTTCCATATATATCATATATTAGATTTATGTTCAAAATACGGGGATGAAAGATTCATCCTTAGAATAGTATGTTATTTTTCGACCTTGCATCGAAATTTAACCTTTACCTATATTTATGCAGTATTTTATAATGTAATATTTTGTTTACAATATTTCCTGTTTCTTCGAATATTTCGGGCGACAATGCTCAAATTTCTTGTGGCTGTGTATTGAAGAATTTGATTTTAATTTGCTGAACTGATTTCCACAGAAAAAATCCATTGTTTTTCATTCAAAATTCATGGTGATAACCATGCTCTTATTAGCCATATATTTTGCAATGTATCATTGATCGAGAGAGAAAATTTATTTGATTAATATATCTATATTTTCGTATGAAAATACTCTTCATCAATATATTTTTTATTACCCAGCACATTAGTTTATAGAATTTGATCTTAATGGACGAGATTGAACAATTCCTTCAAGCAGGAAAACCTCCAAAATTAAAATCAATTGTTTCCATTAGTAAAAGTAAATTATCAACGGAATGGAAAATAATTGTGAAATGCAGGTACATATCGTAATAATGGGACAGACATCAAATTATTGGCTGTTGATCCTTCAACTTATACGAATTCAAATCGACTCCTCCAAGTTGCATCACAACCTACCTATTGGCATAATGTTAAGGTCAAGAGACTAATATTGAACTTGTTTAGCAGCTCATAGGAAGAAACGTTGATTGTGTCAAAATCTCAATAAATATTCATGAGTTAATAAGAAATTGTTCGATTAATTCATGATCAGTTCCGTTTTATGCGTATTCATATTGAAGCTGCATCATTCATTATCAGGGTCCTGTCGCCAAATTGAGAAAATCGCGATTGTGTCAATTTTCCGGTATGTCCCAATGTTTATTTGTTTATTTTATGCTAGAAACAGGTGAAACCACAAAAATCCTTCTTGGTGTATCCCTCTTATCACACTAAGATTTCTATGGTATCGGTAGGTATAAATTATGATGTTACGTTTCATTGAGTTATTGGAATTAATGAAAAAATTCCTGCTGAAGTTAAAAAGATATGGTCCAATTTGTTTTAAATATCGAAAAAATAATGCGTTCGTATTTGAAGTAACGATATTTTTTTACTCCCATTAGTTCCAGAGAAAAAAACTGAAATGAGTGTCTCATTCCGAGTGAAAAAGTGCCTGTAGAAAGTTTTAATCGTTTTCGGATATTTCCGGAAATAAAAAAGTTATGGCACATTTTAGAAATCGATAACATATTAAAATCTGAAAAAGAACATTCTTTGCCTTTAGGGAGGTCACATCGAGAACATTTTTGAAACATAGATGAATTGCCTCCCTAAAGGCAAAGAATTTTCTTTTTCTTAAAAACATCTGGCTTCACAGTGACAAAAAGAATTGGGCGTTTTCCATCACTTTGAGAAACTAGCCCTGAATAGAGCCACTGCTAAAATCTCATTCAGTGAAAGAGGAAGTACAGATTTCTTTTTTTGCATTTGATTGGAGATGTGAAACTTCATTTTGACGCAATTGGATGTCACCACCTTAGTACTTTGTAATAGTTAACTCATTACTTCACAACCAATTGCTTCAAATTTCGAAGTTTTTTATGAAGATTTTGTCCTGAGATGTACGGGATACTGATGAGGCCCAACAAGGCCGAAACCGGTATATCTCTCATCTCAGTGACAAAATCTAATATCATTTCTCCAACCTCATGATAAAAGATCTCTGAGCCTGGGAATTGAAAATGGTATTCATTTCGATGATTACTATTTTGAATTCATGTATGTTTCAAAAATATTAAAATCTGGTTGTATCTTCGAAACAAATGAAGATATCGTGAAACGGTTTTCACTAATGCTGTTTTCACAAAAATTTAACCAGGACTCCTCTCAACATTTTTACCGATCCAGTCTAGAAATATCAGCAACAGCCAAAATCAAGCAATTTAGGATACCCTCTACATTATACATAAACATTGTTTTTTCTAGTTGAATTTTATTGAAATGAATGATATATAAGTATGAGTCAAAAAAACGAGTTAAAGAAAATGCACTCCAAATGGTTAACTTCAAATTAATAACGACCGGAAATGACCATTTGATGTTCTTCTGAATTCAAATATTCAGAAGAACATCAAATGGTCATTTCTGGCCGTTATTAATTTGAAGTTAACCATTTGGAGTGCATTTTCTCCAAATTGTTTTTTTTATACCAGTTTGTTCTTGCACTAAAGTTATGTTCTCGAATTAACCGTCCAAGTAGTCTGGATGTGAGTGTTTTTTTAAGTCTTGTATAATTGAAAATGACTAGAATTGAAAAAAAAATTTTGGATATAGTATATTGTCACAATATGTTCCTATGTGATTGTATGACTTATTTTTCGGAAGAAAATATTTTCCTGGGGGGGTAATTACCCCCATTACCCCCCCCCCCCGCAGCGACGGCAGTGGTTTATTCAACCGATTGAACAAATTAATTATAATACATTACTGTGATAAGAGTTTTACCCTGACATCAAATATTTATAGCTAGGTGTTAATTTGAACAAATAGGAATTCTGAAGAAATATCTCAGAAATGAATTTAGTTTTTAATTCATTTATTGAACATTCATTCATTTGGAAATTACAACTATTGCGAATCTTGACAATTTCAAATTGATTTTCTTTGTAAAAATTACTTTTTTTGGGTTATATTCATGAATTTTGTTCCTGTTTGAATCAGAGAAATTTTCAGTTATATTTTGAAAAAAAGAAATTAACCCGCAGCTGGAATTTCAAGGCCTGTTGAGATGACAATAATTCTTGAACGATCGTTACCATGAAATTAAAAAAAAAAGGTTCAGATAAATTATGTTTATTGGGGAAATTTCAAATCCGCATTTATATAGATTCAAAATATAATATGTAGAATCGATACCGTCTAAGTTTGCTATCCCAAAATTTACAAAAGTTATCAGAAACTATTAACTTACCCTTTATGTCTTATTTATAATGAAATGAAAACCATTAAGTAAGGAAGATGATAAAAGGATAATCTTAGATAGAATAACTAGTGTTCTTGGTCCGCTAATCCATAATGCATCCATAAGACCTGTGAAAAAATAACATAAGATCCAAGAAGCAAAGTCCTCGTATTGCAGACAGTAAGTAATTCGTCAAAGTGGTCAGTTTCAATGGTGACATATTCATTTTCGAAATTGTAAGGTTGGTGAGATTCGAGTCTGGACTTCTACCTTGACCTACTCTAGGCAGATTGGAATCAATTCAATGCGTCCTTTAACACTTCTTTTGATTGCCATCTATTCGGTGTTGTTGTTCTTACAGCTCCTGTTTAATGTTAATCAAATTTGTTACGTATCATAAATCAATTGGTGTTGTCACTTTCTTTCATAAGTGATATACGTGTCAGCATGTACGAGGGTAGTGCGACAAAGAATTAATCAACTGATCCACACAAAACATCTGGTTACATTGAAGGTAAATAGTTGTGAATATTTTGAAATTATTTCAAGAATTAGGTGGGCTCATTTTCCGAAAAACTTATAATCCTAATTTGCTTTGATGTTTTTTAAGAATTAACATGAAAAATTAAGTCAATTCTTTCCAACGAGTTTTGGTGTTTCAACAATAGGATCAAAATTTTATCTCTATCACTCCTGGAAAAATGATAGCTGCGAAGATAAAATTCAGACATGATACAGTTCTTCAGAAACTGTAGACTATCAATCTTCAGATGATTTCTGCCAAGCTAAATATAATAATAAAATACTAGAAACTGCAAGAAATTTGGTAAAAAAAAATTACTTCAAGCATGTATGCTCCAAGTTCAAGAATTCTATTTATAAATTTCAAAGGGCACGTAATTAATTGCTGAATAATTAAACTTTTTTAGTTTTCTGCAATAACTTTTTCCAAAATTTGCTCCTGAAAAATTCATGCAACAACGTAAGGTCATTTTCATCATGTAACCATTTTTTAATTGATTTTGTAGCGAAACTGCTCTGTTGTGTTTCTTCATTTCTTCCATTTAGGTAACGAAATTAATTTGGTTTACCAAGCATATTATTCAAACATGTCAGTTAAGTCGTTTTGAGACATACAAATGAAATTTTATTCAAATATTTCGTCTATAATTGCAAAATGTACCAGGTGAGAGTAGAATGAGAAAGCAGCGGCCAAAAAAATTTAATATACCGAAAACTATGATCATACTTTGGAAAATAGTTAGATACAACAAAAGTTAGTTACATACCAAAACAGTATCACCCTAAGAATTTTTACACCGTTTCAGATACCCAATGTCATCTGAATTTCAAGATTATCATATTTTCTCAGAAACGACCAGAATTATAAGAAATAAACCTACTACTTGAACATCTACTTATTTTTGGAAATAAAGCGTGTGCAGGCCTATAATTTTGTCTTGAAATTCAATGTTGTATCAAACGTTGAGTTATTCCATGAAATACTGAATCATCTTTGATAACAAAATTCATTTTTCATATTGACTGAACAAATATTACATTAACTGAACATTGCAACTGTTTTTTGATCTAACATATTTATGTAAGTACCTCAATTGTACTGTTGTATGTCAAACATTTTTTTTACTGGAAATCGGTTCAAAGAAAACTATGAAATCAAGAAAGAGCATATATGACATTCGAAGTTAATCTCAAATTGGATGTTTTTTTCTTTAAATGAGCAAATAGAAGATTAACGAAATAATAAAAGGCTCTAAAGATATCGATGATGCCGACTAATATAATGTTCATTCGATAATCCAATATATACCTGAAAAAGTACGTTCACTATCCTAACAATAGATATGATTGATCCCACAAGATATAAAACAATGTAGACAAAAGAAAATATCAGAATTTTGTTTCGTTAATCAATGGCGATAATCCCAAAATGTTTGTTCTTCATTTGATGTGAGACAAAGGAAATCCTCTTAATTTGACACGAAAATTATCGGAACACAGTTCATAACATATTTTCAATTACCTGTTATCCACAGTTTTTACTCAAAATTGTCGTAATAGATTCACTTTTGAAGAAGTAATCATTCTAATTTTTAGGGTATTCTTCAAAAAATAGTTGTGCAGGGGTGCAGATTAAGTCTAGTTTGAATATTTCGATATTGCGTTGGAAATTATAGATTTATCGAAAATATGCTTTTTTGAAAACAATAACTTGATACACCAAACTCTTTATTTGGTTCGTTACATTCCAAATCTTTAAATCAAAGGTTCTTGTTTGCAACGATTTTTTTGTGGGTGTTCGGGAACTATTGTCATTTTCGAAAGGAATTATCCTATACGAAATTTTTTTCAAATTATATAGTTTAAAACACCCGATAAAAAGGTGCTGACCCCTCACACATACTGAAGTTAAGTGAAGAATATTTCAGTTGCTCATCATTTCTGTGATGGTGCGTCAGATATACCAAATGGAAAATGATTTATTTATTTTTTCATTTGTTCAACAGAAAAATTCCAATAACAATATCCACAAATAGCTTGAAAATTAAACTCTAGTATAACTAATAAGGTATAGATTGGGGCTTATATCCTCATAATATGAACGAACCAGATTATGCAAATGGACTCATATCTGTGAAACTGTTATTATAGGTCCCTTAGAAAAAAAAATATCTTCATACCAGATTTCCATGTTCCCTATTTACATTGAATAAAAAACCAAAAAAAAGCTCAATATCGAACTTTACGTGCTGAGGTAGGTAGGTACTTTGAAACCATCAAGTAAAAAATTGTGATTTGTGATACTCAAACTCAAACTATGATAGAGTTGGCTAAAAGTTACAACAGAATTTTTTTATTCGAGTCTACAAGTAATTGATAAGATATTCACTCCTCAAAACTGTTCAAGAGTTCAATATTGATATACTGATATTTTATTAAATAAAAATTCAAACGATAAGGGTTGGTACCAATCAGAGGATTTGTTTTATAATATTCTCGGGTGAGTCCGTTCCCCTCTTATGCAAGTTTCACTGGATAATTAAAATAATTACATTTTATTTCAATAAATAATACGATAGAAAAAAAAAATTTCTGACCATTTATTACACAGCAATTTGAGGTGATAAGATGGGAATGCCCTGGCTTCCTACCTTCCAGCTGTCGCAAGAGGGTAACTCGTGCTGCATTCCCGTCAAATTTGATGCGTGCATTGCCTCAAACTTCTAGACAGGAGAAGAAGTCCTTTGGCATTGTCATGCGGAGTCAACAACCGGAGAATCTTCAAAGCTCAACGACTCATTGTCCAAAAATTAACCCCATCTTCCTCATCCGTCCGGAAGAGCAGGGTAGTAAAGTGAGCATCTTCAGCTACCAATAAACTCCGAATTACAGGAGAGCCTCTTAAATCATCCTTCAGAACACTCATCGCCAATTATGCGAATATCTTATAGGTAACATTAAGAATATGGAACGGAAGTATCAATAAAAATTCGCAAACGTATTTTATGGATTCCGTTTGGCATTGATGGTGAAGAGGATGAGTTTGCGGCGAAGGCAATCTCCAAATGGGCGTGGGGGGAGTATATAAACAATAGCCAAGTTCACGTCAATGGGAGTGAAACATAGTGTGACATTTTTAATAGGAAGTGTACAGGGTGAATTATGTTTTGTGATACCAAATCGGTTAAAAGGTAAGTTTGCCAGAAAAAACAGATTATGGATTGGTTGAATATAATTTCTTCACATCATTTTTTCGCAAAATTATTCCCTCCTGGATAGTTATATCTATATTTTAATGTAACTGTCTTTATCAATGAAAATTGCATTAACACTACCGAGCAAGTAGATATATGAATCTTTTGAGGATCAGAAATTGTAGGTATTATTTTAATATTTATGCATTCTAACATTTTTTTCACCTCATTTCAATCAAATTATTTTGTCAGGGATTTTAATCTTATATAATTTACATCCTATTCGAAATAATAAATTCAAATGTAGAGTAAAAAATTCTCGTATGTTTTACTATGTTGTATGTATGTAGAGAATGGCTAATCAACCTTTTTCGGTAGGTACTTTTAAAATTCGTTAATTCAACAAAGCAGTTAAATGTATTAATTTTGAACTGGAACAAATTACCTAATTCTGAAAAGTCCTATGTAATAGAGTCAAAACTATTTCCTCTGGATATCCAGTTCACTTATGCATTTAATTCTTTAATGCTGGCACTTTGGTATAGGTAACTATTAAATTCATATTGTCTGCAGATCATGAGAGGAATATATCAATATTTTCATTCTTTATTGAAATCATTAATGGGTATGAGAGAATTTCAATTAAATTTCCTAAACTCAAAAATGAATTGTTATCAGCTTTCATCACAACTCTTGATGAGATGATTCACAAAATAACCATGACAATTGTGGTTACCTACAGAGCTACTACTACAACTTGATGCATTAAAAAGTACCATTCGTATTAATTATTATTGTTGCATTAGATTCGGTGCACTGACAGAATTTATCGAGAAATATAGGTATTTTTAGTGGGCCTATGAATTTCATGTGATAAACTAGCAGCATATTATTAAAAACATGATCTGAAATTCCACACAGTTAGTTTCACATCTCTGATTTATGACCAGATATATCAACTTGGTGATTTTTTTTATGAGGATGTGAAGGGAACTATGACATCTAGTGTCGATAGATTTTAGCAATCGCCAATGAATTTTTCACCTACTTTCTCTGGAAAATTCCCTTTTTTTCAGCTTCATTGATCTTCACACCTCGATCTCGTTCGTGAATAATTTTTTTTTTTACGTATGGAAATAAATTTTTCTGTTTTGTTTGTGTTATACTTGAATTCGGATTGAATCAGAATAACATAGTTTTAGCAAGCATTTTGTTTGGTGCACTGGATACTACCTACTAGAGTGCTATGAAAAATAATTTTTCAAATATGATCACAGTATTAAGTCAAAAATCCTGAAACACTTTATATTTTGTAATGTAAATTTTAAAACATAAATCACAACTCTAGCAAAAACCGAGAAATATAGCGGAATACGTAGTATAATAATTATTTCCTTTCCTTTGTGATTTTTCTCGTATCCATCCTTGGAGAAGTTCAGATTCGAAAGGTGAATTTTGATTCAATACTGGAATGTTCGAATTGTGAAGGAATTTTTCTATATAATCTCATAGAATTTGTCAAATTCTGAGTGAAAATCTTGGGACAAAACGTTTTTTTATTTCTTCGTTCAATTTCGTATATCTCGAAAATTGGGACACAAGGGGCAAAAATTTTTTTTTCAACCACCATGGAACAAAGAATTCATTAGATGAAATAACGAAAATGTATGGCATACATACATATAGGTATGTGAGTGACGTTTTTATAGATTAGATAATGGGTTGAGTTATCAAATTCACTTGTAATATTCATTCGCAAATTGCTTTGCCAAAATTTAAGTTGACAGATACAGGTCAACGTAGATGTATAATATAATTACAAATGATGGCAAAAGGATCAGGGGAGATGTGAACCTTCTCAGAATCGTGCCGAAAACGCATCAACAGACTCATGAGCAGATCCATTCGCTCCAAACTCTTCAGACGTATTCAGTTCAATTAGGTACGTGGAATATGGAAGGTCAAGATCTGCATTTTCGGACCTGAAATTTTCTTGCAAAATTTGGATGCAAAACGAAGAGTTATTTGGTGAACTAGGCTTGAGAGTCCCCTAATAGTCATAATTAATTGAATTTAATAGAATTAGATACCTATAGGGAGGTAATACAGACCCTGGTACGCAATCATTCATAATAATCTCATTTGAAAAACTATACGAAGTGAGTTTACTTCCCATTTTGCATTCAAGTAGAGTTAAATATAATTCATTAGTAACAAGGATCACTGATATTATGGAATTATGGTATTGACATCGTAAGTGATGAATTGATAATCAAGAGCCAGAGTTAGAAAAAAAGGTTCACAAATTCTCTAGTTCATTCCACAGATTCAGTTTTGCACATCATTATTGAATCATCTTAATAATTTAAACTGGTGGACTTGAGGAAACCACCATTATTTTTATACTTTCATGTTCTCCGTCACTAACGAACATCATTACACTTTATTACTTTATAACACCACTGAACGAATTAAACTTCATCCACGTTTTTCATACACAATATGGTCTAATTCCTGTGATGAAATTATCCAGGACTAATAAGGTCGTATTTGATATTTTGCTTTTACTTTCAATAATTCTAAAAAACAGAAATTTAATTCAACCTACACTGATTAATCCACTGCGCTCAATTCTATTTGATTAATCTCCAGCTCTATTTAATGAAAAATACATTTAAGGACATGGTAAAGATTAATTGCTTTTGTTCTAATAAGTTCAAGGATTTCGAATGTCTTTTTCAGAATTTTATGAAACCATGAAAAAAAATAAGACCAATATCTGACTAAATACAACTTAATATACAGGGTGAGTCTTCCATAGATTTTCAACAGTGTCTTTTCAACCGAGCCAAATGGAAAAAATGGTAGTTACAAAAAGTGTCCCTTTTGATCTCAGGAATTTCCATTGAAATATATGTACAAGTCAAAACCCACCCGGTATATTACGCATAGTATTTCCGATTTCACTACATAGTTAACTAAAACCTCATTTCTTTTTAAGTATAAATGATTAGAAATAACTTTTAATCATCATTGTATTTTTCTGTTTTCGTTTCTTTTCGGAGGGAATTTTTTATCTCGTTTCTATCTCATCTTTGTTTGCCTTAAATTTTACATATTATAAATAGTTTCCGGCTGATAATAACGATTTCTTTGCCAATTTCTAGCAAGGAGAAAAAAGTGGATATGGCGAATAATAATAATAACAACATTGGTGAAATAAAAGAGTACACACCCTTGGATAAGAAAAAACAAGTTGACGTTGAAGAAAAATGTGGAATTTTAACTCAGGTGAGTTGATTTGTTTTTAACACTTGCAAAAATTTCTGTAATACATTCTCACAAAACCAAATAAGCATCTATATATTAATTTTTCCATTTGAATTCAGATATATATTATTTGATTGCTGTGTATTCTGTAAATGCTGGATTGGCTTGTTTCAGTACCTTCATAATAGTATTCTTTACATAAAATGTCATCCCATAGATTAAGCGAAACACGTACATAACAATGATAATTTCAAGCTCAAATCAAAATACATAGGTATTCTAGAATAAAATGAATGATGGGGTCATTTTATTCAGAGATATGAGCAAAAATATGAAAATAGAAGAATGAGTAGTCATATTGTATGAGTATTCTTTACTTTTTATAGCTCATACAAAATATTAATTCTGTTGCATGGTTCGATAATTTTTTTTAACAGGTACGGTAAAAAGTTCCTTCTGAGAAAACATCTTCAGTTTCTTCAATTTTCATTTTTATTCGTTATTATAATTTATGTATCCAGTATTTGTACCAGTACCGGTACATATCGCATGTACTCGGTGTTTTTTTTATGCGTCGTCCAAAAGCTACTCTTTTACAGCAACTTCTTCTGCATTTTGATAGCTCACGATAACTTTCAAACCAAGGCCATTAGAAAACTGAAACGGACTTATTTCTGCTGCTACCCTCTTTTGTTGTCCCTCTCGGGGTTGGCACGGACGCGGAGTAGTGTGAACTAAACGAAATATTAGTCACGCTCATCTGAGAAAGTCTGTTGTGATTGGATTTTTATTCCATATTATGAGGTTTCCTCAACCTTCTTGAGCATAATTTAGATTAACTTTTTCTGTTACTTTCTTACAGTGTATGGTAACTTGTGCCGTCATGTTGAGTTCGGCAGGATGTGGTATGCCTGTTGGATACTCAGCAATTCTTCTTCCACAACTTGAAAATGACAGCATCCAGATTGACGAGGACCAAGGTTCCTGGATAGGTAAGATATTCATTTTTTTGTTAAACCAACGGCACAGGCAGTCTCCAACAAATACATTATAACTATTTTCTTGTATCACGATATCACCAATAATGTAAAAACTATCAGCGACCCGAAATCTTTCCAAAAAGCATTATGGATTAAAACTGGGTCCTATATATTTGTTTGCCTTCATTTGCTGGGTGCGAACATGTGATTCAACCATTTAAAATGCAGAATAAATTTAATTACGCGAGTAGCAAGGATTTATCGTGAACAAATTTCAATAGTGAATTTTATGCATTTCTCTTCGGTAGCTCGAAACTCAAGGGCCAAAGTCAAAAATAATCACTGTAATTTTTCAATAAAGAAAGTAAAGGTCGTTGACTTGCCTTCGTCATATGGGTAATACCTTGCTTGGGATTGTCCCGTTCCAAACATTAAATAGGTCAAGATCTGTATCAATTTATAGTGCAATGTCGTTAAATAATATGCCCTTAATAATTATCATCTAATATTCGAATCAGTCGAATTGATGATGATGTATGGGTCTGGAAAAATTCATACAGAAATATAAGATAGGTGTTATCTATAATCAACGGAGATACAATATTATATCATGAAAGACAGATCATGTACGTGATTAGCAATGGTTCCATTGACCTTGGGATGTCTGCACAGCTAATCCTGAAAACAGATCGTTTTATGGTCTGAAATCGTGTATTCTTATGAATTTTTTCTGAATTATAGCTAGCATACACTCAGCTGCCACCCCATTGGGATCTATTCTGAGTGGGATTCTGATGGATGCTTGTGGTCGCAGATACACTCTTCAAATAGCTTCGATTCCCCTTATCATTGGTTGGTTTCTCATAGCATTCTCCCCTAATTTTATGGTTATTTTGCTTGGGAGATTCGTTGCGGGATTATCAACAGGTCTTACTGCAGCTACAGGACAGGTAAATCATACCAACTGATTCGTACTATTTTAATTGAATTTGCAGAAAGAAGTTTTGCGGTCTCCCAAAGTTATGAATTCGGATTTACGCACTATCTGTACTGACGATCATACCTCATGAAAATAACGAACCACAGGTTCGTTTATAGTTACTATGTAAAATTTCACATTTGGATGATTCAGTACAACATCTCCTAAATTAGAAGAAATAGAAAAAACTAATCTACATGTCATGTTCCTTTTTTCCGAGAAACATAAATTGGCCAATTTATGATAACTGGATATAACTTCCGCAGTATTGTGACTACGCTCTCAAATAAAAACATCTTTAGGGCAGTTTGTTCAGTACTTTTTACCGGTGCTGTCGAAATTTAAGTGCGACTTCAAATTTTAACGAAATTAAAAAAATTATTTTTTTTCAAATGGAAACCATATTATAGTATATGTTTCGATTTTTTTCAATAGATTTTTCTTGGACAATTTCAAAAATATACATCATGATATACTTTTGACTTTGTATATCGAAAAACCATTTCTGGTTTTGATTTTCAACTGAGGAGGCTAAAGTACTACTTCAGCAATTTATGATTCTCGAAAAAAGAGAACATGACATGTTTTACTTTTTTTGAATCTCTTTCAATTTAGATGTAGTACTACTGCCAGTCTCTGAAACAAAAATCAATTAGACATTTTTTTAATAATAAAAGAAAAGCCCTTTCACAAATTATTGCACAAGTTTTACGCTGAGATTTCCCATAAAATAATATTTCAATAGATTCCTGTTCCACTGGTCAAAGAGAGTTTTCTATCCAATACTCTAAACTACGCCCATTCGCGAAGAATCATTTCAGTGATAATTTCATCAATATAATCATCATTCATCAATATCGCGACTGTACAAGCAGGTATCCCAAAGTGCTTGATTTTGGCTGTTTCTGGTACTTCTAGACTAGAAAGGTAAAAACGTTGAAATGAGTCCTGGCTCTATTTCCGTAAAAAAAAACAGGTAAAAACCGTTTCACGATATCTTCATTTATTTTGAAAATATAACAAAATTTTGAAATTTTCAATTTAGAAGATGTGCCATAACTTTTTCCTTTTCGAAAACATCTGAAAAGATAAAAACTTTCAACAAGCACTTTTTCACTGGGAATAAGACATTACTTAAAATTTTTCTTATATAAATTTTTTTATGATATAAGATCAAAAAAATGCGTTCGTCTTCAAAATAAAAAAATTGTTTTGTTTCCAAGAGAAAAAAAATTGAATATGTAGCTTCTGGAAAGTTTAAATCGTTTTTAGATATTTTCGTTAATACAAAGTTATGTCACATTTTCGTAAATAAAAAGTTATGTCACATTTTCGAAATCGATAATTTTTCAAAATTAAGAAAAAATGAAGATATCGTGAAACGATTTTTTCACTAATGGTGTTCTAACGAAAATCGAGACCAGGACACATTTCGAAGTTTTTACCTATCTGCATGGTCCAGAAGTAAAACTGTCAAAATCAAGCAATTTGGGATACCCTGTACAATAGAAGTATACCTTTTCAACTTCTATGTGCAGATCTAGTTTCTGCACTTGTTAAGAAAATAACTATTCTGATTGATTTGTGATCCAAAGACTGCAAGAGAAAACCTTGAATAAAATTCAGAAAATTACAGGGTCTTTATTGATTCTTACATTGTTCAACTAAATCGTTCATAAAATTATATACACCTCTGCATTTCTTCCTCATTTCGATTCCCAGTTAATTCAGAACAATTCTCTCGAAATATGAAATAAAACGACTTTTTTCAATATGGAATAGTTTAGTGTCAATATGAATTTATTCAATTTCAAATTGATTGTGATAACCATTTCGAAATTGTTCAGTCCCATTTTGAATGTGTGTATTCCCAATTCGATTGTGTTTACCAATTTGAAGTTGCTTATTCCCATTTTAAAATTGTTTAATCCCAATTTGAATGTGATTAGTCTCAATTTGAAGTTGAAAAGGTATAGACTGAACTAGAGAAATTCTAAAATATTCAAAAGATGCATTTTTTTTGCAGGTTCTCCTAGGAGAAATAACCCAGCCCCATTTAAGGGGTATTCTCTGCTCTCTTCCTTTTGCCAGTTATTCATTTGGAATTCTACTGGTGTACACCTTCGGATACTTCTTACCATGGAGATATGTAGCTGGTAAACCCAATGGTATTCTAGTACTCTGCAGTAGCAGTAACTCTTCGTTTTTTTCAGTTTTGAGTTCAGTGCTTCCAATTCTGTCCTTGTTATTGTTCTTTTTTCTACCCGAGAGTCCAATTTGGTTGATGCGTAACAATAGATTAGAAGAAGCAAAACAAGCTTTAACCTGGCTCAGAGGAGGAAATTCTAATATTGTAAGTATTCTCTACTTGCGTAGGTGTGATGTCTCCTCACATATGATATAAAAATACAAAGAGAAGCTCATCGAATAATTGAATTCTTCAGATCTCAGATCAATATAAGATCCTCAAAAAAAGAGATTGGCTTTGCAAAATGATGATTGAGGATCAAAATAAAAACATTGTTGTCGAATTATTTTACGTTATGTTTAGAGGAAATAATAATAATACTAAATAAAAAAAGAAGAATGTTTATGATGTGTTAAGTAAGCTGAGCAGTTTTTTAAGTTTCTAATCATATTACTCGATTCAGTATTGCTGGAATTCTACAAAGGTATTGATATTCTAGGCCAAAGAAGAAGCTGCACAAATAATGGAAAGAATGGATGCTGATGAAAAAAGAGATTCTAATATGGGCGTGTGGCGAACACTACTCAAACCCGAAGTTCTGAAGCCATTCATCATTATGAACATGTTCAATTTACTCCAAATTCTCTCAGGGACCTACTTGGTGGTTTTTTACGCTGTGGATATTCTCAAACAAATCGAGTCCATTTCTATCGATAAATTTTTAGCAGCGGTATGGACTGCAATGGCAAGATTCATCTTCACGATTGCAGCGATTGTTCTTTTAAGTGTGGTAGGGAGAAGATCATTGGCGTTAACATCTGGAATTGGAACTAGTATAACTGCGCTGATTTTTGCTTGTTTCGAGTACCTCCATTGTCAGAAAAGTGGACATCTCGCGGCTTTCTCAATACTTATTTATGTTGCCGTAAATACAGTAGGCTTCATGATATTGCCTGGTGTACTCATTGGAGAACTGTTTCCAGCTAAAATTCGAGGATTTGCTGGAGGTTTGTCTTTCATGATCTTCCATTTCGCAATGTTCATAAGTACTAAGATATTTCCTCTAATCAGACAAACTATAGGAGTTTCTGGAGTTTTTTGTATCTTCGGAATATCCTCAATTTTGGCCAGCATATTCTTGTACCTGATGTTGCCAGAAACTAAAGGAAAAACTCTGGGAGAAATTGAAGACTATTTTCAAAATAAAAACATATTTTGGATAACAAGAAAAACTAAATATTTCGGAGAAAGATGACATAGACTGATTCTTAGGTTAAGTTATTGTATTTTAAGCTTTAAAATTTATAGGTATTTATAAAAAAATCAAATCATTTAACACGATCTAAGTTTTATTTAAAATCCTCAGAAATCTCCCTGCACCTGAAACTGATAATACAGAGTGTACGATATTTAACATATACATACCTATACCTTGCTGAAGATAATAAAATATACCATCAGTTGAAATCAAATAAAATCATCTCTGACAAGAACATTTCACACAATTTATAATAACAAATACGCAGTGGCGAACAACCTAAGCGAGCTTGTATTAAGTATGCACTCAAAGAAGAAGAGATGATTCAATCCATCCAATTTTATGGTAATTTTGTAATGTTTTTTGGGAAAGTTTTACGAGAAACAAAAACTCTAGGTAGGAGCTCAAAATATAAAACGAATTTTTATGTAAGTCATAAAAGACTCATTAAAAACCCATGGTTTAATTCGATTTCTAATAATCTCAAAATAAAAACTGGGAAATTAATTGATGAATAGAAATATAATAGAATAGAAATCACTACTTTATCAGTAGATATTGACAAATCTACAGACTTGTCAATTGAAAAATTCAACACCATGACAATTAAAATATCTGAAAAGTACAATGATCTCTAGTGTGAGGAGAGGTATTATTTATTTGTATAAATATTCAAGTATAAATAGAATGTGTTTTTGAAGTTGTTAGCTATTTGATAATTCAGACTCATCAAAAGTTTGATTGAAATTCTAAATTATGAATTATTTTTGAATAAATATATAATAGAACAAAAAAATTTCATCCATTTTAATCATTAATAAGATTAATTGTATTATAATTAATTATAATCTGAAGAAAACAATGAAGCTTCCCCTGGTTTATTTGTTTTCAGCTAAAAGGACCCTTATCTCGATTAACCTTGATTTAATTTCCGGGGCAGTATCATTATCTAGCTCTGGTAATGTTTGTTCTAACATTGAAAATATTTTTGACATCTCTCCAATCCTTTCGTTGGCTCTCAATTTCTTCAAAAGGCAAATAATTATATTCAGTGCTTCCTTTCTTAACCTGGTGAATTTTGATACACCTAAAAAAATATGTTATTGTGAATTTTGTTGACTTTTGATAAATAATTAATAGAAAGTATTTACCTAATGAATAATTCATGGATTGAAGTATATTATCAATAATTGAATTCAAGCTCTCTTCATCTGCCTTACACAAATTTTCTTCGCTCAAGAGTTTCAAATTCTGAACATAGTTATACAAAGCTTCTAGAACACTGACTTGAACATTTCTTGTAATTCTCGGCAGGAAGGTTACACAATGTTCAACAAACAATTCCCTGTATTTCTCTTGTGTTTCTTTAGAAGTTGAAACCCAACTTTTTCCCAGAGTTTCATATGATGCAGCTTTCAATTGAAGATTAATTTCTCTTTTGTTAACTATTTCCTCAGCAGATAAATCTGTTTCTTCCTTGTCTTCATCATTAAATCCATTTAAAATGCTTTTGACTATTTTGTACACATCTTCGAATTTGTCAAGTTCTAGTGAGGAGAGAACGTCCCCTAAACACTTTATTGCTTGTAATTTATATTCAATATTCTCCTTCATACACTGGGCCAACGAAGCTTCAGCAATTCTTGTTTTCAATTCTCCTGATTCTATTAAAGAGCTCCTAAAAAAAATTATAAGTATTATATTCACCACATAGAGTTTCTAATACGAAAAGTCATCTTTAACATGAGGATGACATTACTGAGATGCAAAATAATGGTTAGGTGCACAAACCCAATGCACTAGGTATCTTTCACTTAACCTGTGAAAATTTTCTGATTTTGGAATATTAATTTTATACTTAATCAAATATTGTATGATACATAATTAACTGATATAGAATAAAAAATGTACTTTCCTTTTCTGATAACTAAATTTTTATATTGGTGAATCATAGCTTGTAAAACATAGGATACAATAACTTTGAAAAATGAATACTATAATTTCCAAGAATATCTTCGAATAATTTACTGATAAGACCTTCAAGAGGTTGAAAATTGAAATACTCTACATATCATTCTCTAGTCCAACAAAACATCTACATTTAGCTACATTGTATTAGGAACACTGAATAAACAGATAAGCTTTCTCTACAATTCTGGAAAATGAAACAAAATTTACTAACAATGAAGAAGTAATTAAATAGAATTCATATTTTCTTCATTTGCTTAATTTGTATATCTTTTTTGTAGGCATGATATAAAATGAAGTGT
Source organism: Hippodamia convergens (assembly GCA_038502775.1). Taxonomy (NCBI): domain Eukaryota; kingdom Metazoa; phylum Arthropoda; class Insecta; order Coleoptera; family Coccinellidae; genus Hippodamia; species Hippodamia convergens. The sequence continues at coordinate 12,101,378 of CM076611.1, read as the reverse complement.
CACATCTTTCATTTTTATACAAAACTACTGTTTCATTCTCAACATTTCACTCATATACATATCCCTCAATCCCTCTATATTTTCACCGAAATATCTAGCAAGACGTCTCAGTTACATCATAATAGAATCATGTTAGGATGCCAGTATTATAATATATTGTTGCTGATTTTCTTACTTGCAATTAGTGCATATGCTAGCCAAAGCTTTCAGAAGTTTGTGTTTACCATTCCAAGTTCTCCCTTGCAAATTTTCTAGTAAAACCTCAATTAAATCATTCAGATTATGGATATCTATAGTCGACCCTAATTTATTTGCCATTGTATTTATAGTATTTGCTGCCTGAAAGAATTAGAGAAAATAATTCTCCAACAAACTGTAATAATATTGTGCAGTAATTGGTTGATGACTGTTTGACTCCATCAATAATAAACTTAGTAGTATTTTGTCAAGTAATAATAATACAATAGGAACAATTGAAAATGAAAACTGCTCCAACAGGCTTGTCACAGAGTACAGTTAATTGATAATGGGGGAGTCAGGTGAAATGGGAATCCTGACAATAGGAGCCCAACATCAGTTTAAGTCAGACAACCGACAATAAAAGATAATTGTAAACCCATTGGCCTTTACTGCAAGGAATTTTCACATCATTTTCTCACTACTATCATTGAAAAATTAATTATTAACATGTTTTTAATATACATGATATACTTATACTCAGAAATGCCTGTTGGTATAAAGAATGTCCCTTCTTGTGTATATTGAAGAAACTCACCTGTGCTTTTGATGACCAATAAGGAGATTTAAAAGCAAACTTAATAGTGTCAATGATACTTGAAAGGTTTTGTCTAATTCCAGCTTCTGTTCCTGGGGTATGATCAGACCAAAGTTCTTCCCAAATATGCGAAGTACTTGTATTTTCTGCATTTTCATCATCATGCAATGCGAAAAAAATTAAAGGTAATAAAACATCTGAGTAATCCTTCATTGCATTAGGGCTATGTGCACTTATAGCTTGAACAGTGTAGGCCACAGAAGTTTTGATGGTAGGTTCTGAAATTCATGTTTGTCAGTGGATTGATTAACAAAAAATTTTATATTTAATTGGAAAGCTATTATATGTACCTTTTGCCTCGATATACCAAGTATCCAAAGTATGTACAAATTTCTCAAGAGTTGATTTTTTAGCTGCAGAAGCCACAAAACCAATAGCCCTGGCATATTGTTTTCTTATAGCAGTATTTCTATCTTTCAAACCGCGAGAGAGGACCGAAATAAGTTTTTTGGTAAAAGGTTGCATATCCTCAGACCTATGAACAACCAGTAACTCTATGCAATGGGAACATGCAATTCGAGTAGTCAATCCCACTGAGTTTTTCATCAATTCAATAATGTTAGGAACCAGTTCTTCAACAATAGGAGCATCAATATATTGTGTGCACTAAAATAACACACTATGAAAATATTTTGTAAAATTGGTTTAGGAGCATGACCTTGTTGATGGTATCAATTGTCAAATATGATTTAACCATTGAAGCCCTTGCATCATCCAAAAGTTCTTGAGTCTGAGTTCCTCCTAATCTTGTACTTAGGTAGGAAAGTTTCACAGACTCAAGTTCTTGAGTTGCTCTCAAGAGAGCAGGTATGATTGTTGGTAGAAAAGGTTTGAGTTGTTCTCCACATGAATCTACTAACTCTCCAATAGTGCACAGACTGAAAAATATTTATCATTATGGTTCAACTAAAAAAAGTGATTTTGAATGCTTTCAAACGCATCTGAAGCATTTAAATGTAGTTGTAAGTAGTGAAAGACTAAAAGAACTGTACTAAAATGTCTAACCTTAATAAACGTATCTCACGAACGCTGCTCATTACACCTGTCTCCAATAAAGGTGGTAATATTGCATTTATCATTTTAATCCCTGCTTTTCCTTGTGTCTTATCACAGGCTTGTACACAAAGCTATAATTGAAATTATTAGAAGTATTCAGACAATATTAATTGAAACAATACTTTTCCCAAATCCTTTGCAGTGCGCTTTGCAACAATTCTTGTTTCTTCGTGATGATCATCCATGACGCGAAATAACTTAATCCATAAATCATTCATACAGTCCACAGCATCATGGACAGATTTATTTCCTGAACTCCTCAGGAGATCATGAACAGCGAGACAGCAAGATTGTCTAACTCTATATTGGCTAGAGTTCAAATTTTCAAGAAGATCTTTGAGGATTTCATGAAAGTATTGTTCAACCTAAAACAATGGGAGAAATTTCAAAACTTTTTGTCAGTCATTCATCTCATCAGGATAAGTTACAAATGATATGAAAGTAGAGCAAGAATTTTCTGTTCTTTTTATTTGAAAAACATAATCTCTATCAGATATATCACAAGAGCCAAGTTGTTTCTTTCTGTTTTAACAATGATTTGACTAAAGCTATTGAAGATACTCGAATGAATTAAAACCATTAATGGATACTGGCCTTGTTTCAGATATTAGTATCAAGTTGACTGTTCAGTTTAAATCTTTTAATTTTATCCAAAGCCTATTAATTAGTGAATTGAAAACCACAAGGAAAAAAAAAATAAAAGATTGAGATTCAGAATTTTCAAGTAATGATTTGATTTTGCCAGTGTCGAAAACAAAAAAGAGCAAGCAAAATAAAAAAGGAATAATTGAAAACTCACCACTTTCTGATTATCTGGAACTAAAACTCTCCAAATGTTGATCATGGAATTTTGAATATGAGGAGAGGGATCATATTGGTACCTGTACAATTTGGGAATAATGTCAGGAAGATATTTCTTCAACTCTTCCCCACATTTCTTTGCAATAGTTGAGAACCCAAAAGCAGCGCCTTTTTTAGAATTCCACATGGAGTTATGATTAGCGAGCTGCATGAACTGATATATCAGATCAGGTTTATTCAAATCAGAAGCTAAAGAACACAGTTCTTTGTAGGTAGTCAAATTTCCCCTAAAATTATACAATTAACGGTGTTACAGTTTCGATTTTAACACATATATTTACCCAGTGGGTGAGGATCCTAACTGTCCATTTTCAAACAATTTAGTATCACTGGAAACTTGTTGAACTTGCCTTGCACCAACAGTCAATTGTTGGACTAAAGCAGATAAGAGGTCTTCTGACTTATAAGTATCGTAAAAAACACAAAGAGCCTTAGCAGCAACATCTTGAATAATATCTAAAATGAGAAAGGAGAGGTTGGCAGACAAGCTTAGAAAATCTCTTGTTTGACAAGTTCAAAATATGTAGACAACTTAAACAACTCAAATAACTAAGATACAACTGGAAAAAAAGCAGATGGCATACATACAAAGCTACTCTCATTGCCTTAATTGGGAAGTAATCATCAAAAATCCTTGACATAAACCTGTTCTTTTATTATTGAAAACTGAACTGAATCAAGTTAATTACATACACAGGGTGGGCCATACATAAAACCTTTTCCCTATTCAAAAAAGAGAGCTGTTAGGGGTTGCACCTAGATATGATATCAAACTCATTCGAACACCCTTATTTGTCCCCCTTTCAACAAAATTTGATCTGTCTAAGCGTTTTTCCTTTATTCCATCCCGAAGCTCAAAATTTGGGGTGGAAAGTTATGGATGGCCCACCCTGTATAAGCAAGAGCAATTTTACCTTTTGAATTGAAAAAAGGTTTACTTTCATGACAACCAAATTGTTCTTATGAAACACCACACAAAAAATTCATAAATTCAATGGTACATTCACACTTGTAAATCAAAATGTATCTTACCATTATTATCCCCAAGAAAACCAAGGAATGTGTTTTGAAGAACATCCAAACGTTTAGTAATGGGTTCTCTTTTGCCACAGTTTTTAGTAACAGCTAGCAGCCAAATAGAAGAAGCTTGCCTAGAATTAGGATTGGTATTGTCACTTATTTTCAATAGTTGGCTTAATAGCCAATCCAGATTCTCGTCTGTGAAGGAATCATTTTCATCTGGTTGGAATTCAGTGAATTTTTCAAACCATTTGTTTCTTGCTTCTGGAGAGTATATGCTTTGTATACCCATTACTAGAGATTCGCCAATAGTGAAATGTACTTCAACATCTTTAGTCTGAAGCAGAAAGATCAACATTCAATAAAAGTTCACAAAATAATGACAGAATACAGCATAAACATGCAATAAATACCTCTCTGGCTAACTCCAGTAGTCCTTCCAGAATATGTTTAGTATGAGGAAATCTTTCTCCTACGCACAGTAACCCAAGACACCTGGCAGCTTTCTCTTTGAGTTTTGTATTTAGTTTTTTATCATTTAAAATATTCAAGAGATTTATCACTAAGTTTGCTTTGGTAACTGTTTCTGTAGCAGGCTTCTTAGCATCTGGGCTTTCATTAATTACTCCATCATAAAGCGGCAGAGAGATACAGCATGCTACAATGCCTAAACTGGAGCATGCAGCACCAGTTAGTTGGACATTTGGAGTAACCAGAAAATTATCTGAAAAATCGAAAAACAGTTAAGGTATAATTCATTATATGCTTGGAAAGGTCATCTATAAATTTGAACACTTGTTTCAGAGAGAAATGGGATCAACAAAGTGTGGCATTGTGTAACAGTGTGAAGGGAGAGAAAGAGGCTTGGTGAAATCACATTCTAAAATCATTCATGAAAAATTTTGGTACCGCTGTTTTAATTTGTTTAAGTACATTTTGAAGTGATTTATTTTCAAAGCACAAGTATCTTCTGTTTTATAAAATCTTAGACCCTGAGTAAATGGATTTATTCTCACAAGGCAAAATAACCATTCATTAAGAAGGATGTGCAATTTTAAAAATAAGAGACTTGTAAAAAACTAGTGGCATTACTTAAATCCTCGTCTGGGTTATGTTTCGTTACATCTTCCAAAAATGAAAAAACTCACTCAACACACAAATAGCTTCAGTAAGAAGAGATGACAAGTTCTCTTTTTTATTGCGTAGTCTTGTCTCTAAGCAACTTCCAACAGCCAATATTGCCCCATGTTGCACCTCAAGTGTTCTGTGAGAGGTTTGTTTCAGCAAATATCGAACATTTTCTTCAAACTCATTATATTCAACATTCGTCATAAGTAGTCCAAACAAAATTGCTGCATATTCTCTTGTTTCTGGTCTAGTTGAACTTAGCAATGAATCACGAATCCAAATAGTATCTTTAGAAAGAACATTGGAATATTTAGGTAAACAACCAATTGCCTCCACCAAGCAGCTCAGTGCTTCAATTGCTGAAATCAAAGGAGTCAAAATAAGAAAATCCTACAAGAAGATCAAGGAAGAAATTTAGTTTTCTTATTGTACGCTTATAATTTTGAGAAAATGGTTGACAAAATTTGATTATCATTGAATCATCAAATTAGAAAATAAAAGTCATCATCATCCGAAACCATAGTACATCTTGAAAAAAGAAACATATGTGTTTCTAAATTTGCTATTGGCACATTGCAATGACTTGAGTGTTGATACAATTTGATTGGGACCAAGCTTCGTAACCTTACTTGAGTGAGATTGTCGAACATATCAGATGATTCAGCATACAATATATAATTTGTATTATTATTGGTATCTCACCTGAATTCATTATTAATAACTTTCTGCATAATTTCAAGTATGTATAAAATGCTTCACTGTCTGCTTTGGAAGGCTCGTCATATTTTGCTCTCAAATGTTCTGCAATTATTGGAGTATCTTCACAAGGGTGATTCATTATATCTCTAACCAAAGTTACATTGGCATCTTGAATAAGGCACAATCTAACATATATTATAATCTGAAATGTACATATTTAACATTCATAAGTGGAAAACAATTGGGTATGATTACCTCTTTGTAAACTTCTACTGGATATGGCAGACTTTTGGTTTGAGAATCATTGTTGTCCAAATTTTTATTTTCATCTGCAATGTATTTCATGATTTTTGTGAATGAAGGAAGAGTAACATGCTTGTCATTCTTATTTGAAAAATTAATGTCTTCCTTTCTTGATGTGCCATACAAAGATACATATGCTTCGGAAGAAACCTCCTCCTTCCTAAAAAATCGTCTTTCTACTCTGTATCCAATATATATTTCAATATTGATATCTATTTTGAAATAATAATGATAGTATAGAATGTTTGTTTCTCTGTGAACATGCTGAACGTTTTCAATTCCTGTGGTAATATAACATATTGTTGTCGAATAAAACCTTGCTTCAATAATCATCTGAGTCTTCAGGCAGTGCGCAAGTCACAGAACCGTGGCGCATGCTCATTGTGGCATTCATTGCCATCAAGAGTCGAGCGATTTTGACGCATTCGTCGAGATTATAGTGTATGTATAGGGACTAAAAAGTTTGTTCGTTTTTTTTCCTGCGCGTGTGTGTCTGATCCCCACTACCCAGTAAAAAGATGACTGAGTTTCATCAATATTCACATAGGTATAAAAATTATATTTTCAAGCATTCTCCCCACTGACCCCATTAAAAATGAACAATTGCACCAGGAATCACAGCTGATTCAAAGATTAACCTAATTTTAAATTTGTAAATTTTTGTATTTAATGACTTTTACACCAATGTACATAAAAAAAAAATTTGTAGCTTTAGACTTAAAAATGAGACTAATTTAGAAAAGTCTCAAAACAAGTCGTCACAAAATAAAGATTGTGGGAAGAAAGGACTAAATTTTTCTACTTGTTCATGATGAGTCACCCACATTTATCAATCTTCCAATTTATCAATTTTCCAATTTGATTTTATTTAGTTTGATTATACTGTAAAGTTATACTTACATATCCCCACAAGCCTGAAGAAGAAGAAGCTTTGAAGGAACATGATCGGAAGGAAAAATAGTAGCCAATATTTTGACACAAACAAATCGTACTGCCACATCTTGAGATTGATTTTTACTTTTAGCCAATGCAAAAATTAATTCCAACCTTCCATTATGATCTGCTGTTTCTGGATCGAAGTCATACTTATAAGCTGTAATGAGATCTAAAAATCCAGTTCGGATTGAGGACTGGGAATTTTCAGGTGCCCCTTCCAAATTATTCATGAAATGTTCCAATAATGAAAAGTTATGATAAACTATATTGGGAAATTTTTGAGCTAATTGACCTATCAAGCCGAAGGCATCACACTGTGTTATTTTATCTTCACCTTCACTTGTATATTTTCTTAGACCTTCAAGAAGAATGGATGCAAATTTTCCCAGAGCATCCTTGTTTGCACTTGAAATAAAAAATTTTTAATGATAAAAATTAAGTATGGCACTTCAATACTCACTGTCTCAAAATTACATATAAAAAAACTGTAGCTGAAGCTCTCAATTTCCTATGAGAATTGTTTCCATACAAGCTATCAAATACCACCTGAATACACAATGGAAATATGAAACCATCACCTTTTGCTTTAATCAAAAGTTCAAATAGTTTTAAACGTAATCTTAGACTAGCAGGAGATTTCTTTTGGTCTTGCCTCGTATTGCCTTGACTTCCAAGAAACATTATATAGATTGGCAACATTAAACTTGAGGAATTCCAATCGACAGATCTAGGGAGCAAAAATGATAGTTACAGATCGATGCATGTATCTGAATTTCTTACCGGTCTATTCTTCGGAGTTCAGTTTCCGACAACTCGGCTACCTCACATCGAGTATCAGCTGATGCTACTGACAGATGTAGAATAATATCTTCATTTTTGAAAATCCCTTGAGAAATGAATTTAACAATGCCAATTTTCACCTGAAAAGTAAAATAAAGAGTGAAATTTCATCAACAGAATTTTTTGACCAAACTTTATTAATTTTCTTCCTTGTACAGGCCTGGGATTATCAAATCAAGTATAGGATTCCTCCAAACAAAAGGCTAAACAAAATTCAACAAAATGCAATTTCATATGTATGTAAGTTTATAAAAATCAGGTAGATACTGTTCAATTGGTTTGGTTTCTTTCTACATGGTAAATAACTCATTTGAAAATGAAGAGTTATGACAATGGCAAATGACTTTTTGCCCCTCCTCAAATCTAATCCAATCTATGGCTATGGAGACTTAAGAAAAAACAATACTCTTCTGGTATAATTACACCATTTCCCTAGTCAAATAGAAATGCTTTTAAAACATTTCTTTAAAGCTATCAATGAATTATTAAATCTCATTATTTCAAAAACTCTGATAGGGTTTCCAAATTTTTATTTGAATTTCATTTAACTTTAGTCCTAAATATTTATCTGAGATATTGAATGATAAGAATTACAGAATTATTGATACCTTTTCTAATTCAGCTGCAGTCATTGGTGTATTGTTAGAAGTAACCCTCTTGAAGGATAATTCACTCATTGCTGGAGGTATTGTGATGGATGCAGTATTATTTCCAGGCTGTGGTTCTAAAGCACTTGAATAGGAACAGTAAGGGCTTATTATGTATGATAGATTGAATAGTTTCTTACCCATAAGGTAATAAGAGGACATCTAATAAATATCCCAGTAAGTGTTTCTTTAATTCAGATTTTTCTTCTGATCTAAGAGGATATGGTACTTCTTTCAGCTTTGAAACCTTTATCTCACCCAGTATGGGAAGTAGCAGGAAGAGTAGGCTATCCACATGCATCTGTGGTTTATCTTTAAGAGCATTTAAAACAGTAGGAAAAAGATCACATTTCTTTTCAAGTGGCAGACGTGGAAAACCCATTTTGATGTAAATGAAAGAAAAATTCTAAAAATAAAACCTTTTAAATTCTCTAAAAATTATATTACATCCCTTTTAGACGTACTGTCACAAATGAAGTTGCTTCAGGATCTTTATACTGATTCAAAAGTGCTTCCACAGGCAGTTGAACCTTTGGTCGAGTTTTTAATCTTTTATTTATGTGCATGAGTATATCCATCACCTAAAAAACCCTGATATGTAAAAAAATAATGAGAAACATTTAACATATTACTTTTTTGCGAACTTCTTCATGGGGAGAAGATAACTTAAGAAGAACAGGAGGTAAAAATCTGCATAAAACATTTTCAAGTTGTTGATCTGTTTCGGTAGTGCCCAGTCTTAGGAAAACACGCTCAAGGAGCTCTGTGAAAAGGAAAATTAGATGAAGAAATTGTTTCTCTTGCACTTTAGGATTTTTCCTATTAATTCACTCTTTGTGTTCTAATCAAAACTTGAAAATAAATATTATAGACAATAATGATAATGAATCAATCATAAAAAAGCGATGATTTATCTTTTAATTTAACTGAAATACTTACCCAACTCATCTGCACTCGAGCTCATTTTATTTTAAAGTTTTAGACTTATTTTATTTGAATTAATGAGTTTCAATTTTTAATCAACTGATGACTGTCAAGAAAAACAATAAGTTTGAGGTTAGAAAATATCCATTTGTGACGTTCAGTCACAGTGTCAGAGCCAAATCAGTAGCGCACCCAGGGAAAAAGCCAAGGGGCTGCATCCCCTCCCGAGATTTATTTTCGTAAAGGAAAAATTGGGACTTTCTATCATACGTCAAAAATGCATGTTGATGGAGCAGTCCCCCAAAACTAATCCTGGTTGAGCCCTTGATACAAATAAACAAAGGCACAAACTGCCTTCACTTCATAGCTGCCAAATTCCCGAAGTGTAAGACACAGAACACTAATGTGATATGTGTAAGCAGTACATTAGTGGCGGAGGGTCTAGTTCATTTAATTCTTGGCTAAAGTGAATCGTTGAAGAGCTTCTTTTAGAAGAGCATGTATAAAACTTCAAGATGAAATATGATATGTAATCTGTTCTTTGAAACGTATTCCATCGATATTTGATAAAATTATTCCTTGCGCCCCTGCCTTCAGGGTGAAACCACCCTCCAAAATAAAAAAAAATTATTCTTCGATAGGTTTTAATTGATATTCGATAATAGTATATTTTATACGTTTTTATCTATATTCCACAAGAGAATTTATTGCACTCCCTGGCTTCAGGGTGAAACCACCCCCCATAGTGAAACATCCCAAAATAGATGATGAATCGAAATTTGATGTAATATAAAAACTTCTAGGTGGATGTTGTCACTCACCCTGTTTAAAATCAACATTAAAAAAGAAAATACAGAGTGGGATTGTGTAGCGTGAAAATAGCAGTGAATACGGAAGCATATATGCAAGCAATTTATCCTATATGAGAAACTTTCCCACAGATTCCTGAAATTGGTTTATTAAAGAAAATAAAAAATACTAATTGAAATACTACAAGGTAATCAACAGACTTCTCAATTAGTTATCTAAGGCCTTTGTACAGTACAATTGGTAACGGTTCCATAAGTCTCAGTATAGTAAAATGTACACACTGCAGCATTATTGTCATACGAAATCTCAGCAACCTTCAATTCTGGATTGACTACTACTTTAAGTTGATAAACTCCTGGTTTTATATCGGTAATATCTATCCACTGACAATCCACGGTATATTTGTAAATATCAGAGCAATTAACGGATATTCCTTGATCGCCAAAATTGTTACAATTGTATTTAGGTTCTATTCCCGGAAGACACTGGTTGTCTTCTAGACAGAACGATGCTTTATGTCCTTCTGCAACTTTAACACCCTTTGCGTTGAAAATATCGAATGTAGCAAATATTTCCATGCTATGGTAGTGCCTGAAAGTAAATATATTTGTGATTATTTCATTTATTATACAGACAACGAAAAATGTTTGAGACTCGATTTGAGAGGAATCATAATTTTCTTTTATCAGGAAATATCCTACTATGTACTAGTATTGTGGTCGACAAACTGATCCCATATTTGTCTTATTGGATCTGAAGTAGTGTGTTCACCCTCATTCGGCCTAATGTGGAATGTGGAATATGACAGAGAATATTGTAGGAAAGCACGAAATTATTCCCAGATTGAAAATATCCAACGACTTTAATTTCGCCACAATATATATAGGCTGGATACTTACATATGGCACATGTGCCACTCCCAAAGATGTTTTGGAATGAAAGGTCTGAAATCTGCCGTCCCAGCATTGAAAATCCTCGCAGTAAATCTTAACAATCTTCTTGTTTCCAAGTGCCAACCATTAGGGTTCTCCCTTTGAATCCTGTAAGCCTCTGATGCTAAGCAGTTTTCCTCCATTGCACATTGTAGGAAGAACAATTGTCTGTCTTCCAAATGAGCTGTTCTCATTATATCAATATGATCAATTACAAGATCTGGCAAACTGGAGGTGCAAGAAACAGCAGCTATATCGTTCCCTTCACAAACTCCTATGGCGTTCACATCGTGAAGGCAATATCTAAATGATGTCTCATCACCCTTGCATTTTATATTAGCGTAACTGTGATTGGTTAAGTTTCCACCAAAGTAGTCGGTTTGAAAAGCATTATTAGCATACCCTGAAAGATTCTTTATTTGTAAAAATCATCAAAATTAGACGTTACAATATATTGAACGACTTTTTAAAAAATCTCTGTAGGAATATATATGAACATTCCAAATGATTCCTTTCAAGAAGAGAATGTCAAAAAATGGAAATTAGAATATGAATCATCGGTTTCAAAGAAGTCTACGAGGAACTCATGAAACAACTATATATGAGCACAGGAAGATAGGTAGATCGAAATAAATAGTGATGAAACTCTCGTTTTAATACTGGAGAGCTGATTTTGGCAGGTTATTTCAGCGAGAACAACTCCTGAAAGATGTCAGACACTGTCGAAACATCAAGAATGAATGAACGACGACGGTCGAAATTCGAAATGCTCATGAAAACGGGAGACATTGAATGATGGCCGCGAAATCCTCAACTAATTCAGCAGAGGAGGTCTTTCGGTTTGGGATTTTACTGAATATTACCGAGATTGAGACTTCTGCAAACTACCATAGCCTCTAAAATTGACCACCCGTCTCCACATATCGGTTCCCAGCTTCCACCATTCGTTTTAACTTCGACCCTTCCTTCTTGTTTTATTCTGCCACCGACAATTCTCAATTCCAATGAATCTGGCAATTGCTTCCTGTAACGAAATAAGTTAGTTTTGATACCAATTTTAGGAATTTACGTTATCAGCCTCACATGAGTGTCTCCTTCTTTTCATGTTCCTGATGCTTTTTTTCCTCTTTTACGGGGGGATCAGTACAGATCACCCCAGCCGCTTCTGTGATATCGCAATCATTTGTACCCCAGCCATCAAATCTGCAAGATGTTATTTCTGTTTCAGAACCTCCACAATAAACATTATCCATCCAAAATTGACCTATGTACAAACAATGATCATGTGGTTATTATTCATGATATTATGTGGAATTCTGAAGCCTAGCACAAGGTGGGATTCTTTTTTTGGACTCTATGTCGCGGGATAGTATATGGGACGCAAGCATCAATCAAACCCTTGACTGTGACGCTACTTTGGATCTCAAACCGAATTAACATTCTTTTTATTTTTTTGTGTTCTACGTCCGATGATCTGTGGGAAAAAAATTTAGATTAATCGTAATACAGATGCAGAGGAAGATATATTGTAGTGGAAGCTCTGTCTGAATTAGTCCTAGGGGTAACTAATTTGTTTGGAACTCTGTTAATAGGGATTTAATGAGCTGAAGTGTACCTTCTAGCCTTAAATATATCCGATGAATCCACGACGTAGCGTTTTGTTACACTTTTATTATAACCTTATATAGGTACACCATAGGACTCCATAAAATGCCTTCACTATCTCTTTAAGCATAGCCATTTCGTATGCAACTACATCATGTCTTTAGGGATACTTAAATGATCTCCAGAACGACAATACACAAGCGGAGTGTCTGCAACAAAGAGACCAAACAAAGAATCCGGGGAGTGTACTAGGCTTAAAAAATTTATTAACTAACGTTTAGCATGGCCAAAATATGAATTTCCTGTGTATTTAACAGTCCCATTTTTGTACCCTAGCTGCTGACATATAACATTAGCCTCAGCTGAGTCCCATTCATCATCGCAGATAGCACCCCATCTACCATCATGTAGAATTTCAACATTACCTAAAAAAAGGGAATATTTCCAGATATTACAAAAGTTACTATCCTAGGATAAACATGGAAGCCATTGAATTTTATAAGCATAAAGATAACATGAACAAAAAAGAGTAAACCCTTTTTGTACTAAGCGCATAGTTGCCGGTCTTAGAAAGAGCCAAAATCAAGCCGATACGGAATGGGAGCGATGAGCCAAAGGTCGAGATATAATCTCATACCAAGAGACCTTTGAAGATGCCTACCGTAGATGTAGGAGAAACGTTATAGGTGAAATAATCATTAATAGACCACGACCGAATTGGACATATGTGAAAACATCTTTACTTTTTTTGGTTTTGGATGAAGATAAAATGGTTCAATCAGAATTATGATGGAAATTGACTCCAGATGTTAACGAGTGAAGTAAGGGGGTGAAATAAAGAAAGGCTACAACATTTTCCCTCCCCGAAATTTGCTAGAACTTATTGTTACCTCTTAGCGATAGTCTTTGATTATCTCACATCGCTTTGAGGGGTATATTCGTATATTATGTAGTCTTGATAGTACTACTGTGGGTACATAACCACATAAGTTGATCAAAATTAAAATTTTTATTTTAAATCAATATTTTTAGAACAATATCGTGAAAAAGAAATAAATAGTTATCGAACAAAATTACCTTCGTATTCACCTTGTCCCCCAACCAACTTTATCGCACCTTCCACTTTCTTCAATCTTTTCAAATGTTTTTTAACTAATAATGCTTTCTGAATATTTCTTTCATCTGCTGAAATACACACAATGAATATTGATAAAATAAGTTGAAAGCATTCAAAATTCATATCAAAAAGGCTATAATAATGCAGTATATACCGTATCTACAAGAATAAAGTCATATTATGAAATGTGTGTCACAAGTTGAGAGTATGTAATAACCTTTTGAACCTTTTTATCATGAATAACTAATAATTTGGAGAAATCATAATTTTGTAAGATTTCGCTTATCAAAATTTAACGTTAAGGTAGATCCAACAATTCACCATGAATGTTTGTCATATATGCATGTTTTGTTTTATGACAAAATGGTACACAAAAAGTAGGCTTTTTATTTATTTTAAAAATTTCATATTTTTTTAAAATTAATGAACGAAAAATCAATATCTATAAATGTTCGTTCTCCAAATGAATTATAAATTGTATTCATTATTTTTTCAACGTCTGTTCAAGAAAAATAAAAAACTATCGAATACAGGGGCACCAGAAATCATTTTTAGTGGTAAAAAAATTAACAAGTTGAATAGATCAACTACTTTTTCTTTAAGTATATTATAAGAATTTAATTTACTGAATATTATATATGAGAATAAAATCCTTGTCTTAGTTTCCTCTCTAACCGAAAATTTGCCGTAGTCAACAGACATCAGGTGGTTGGTGAAATATTGTTTTTGTTGCCTATGCTATTTATCAATTCCTCAACATACTCCAGGTTACTGATGGAGACTTCACTGTTAAAGCACAGTTTAGAAATATAATATATATTTAAACTGTGGTTAAAGTATTCACAGTTGGCAGTAGAAGTTATTCTTCAGCCTCTTTGTCTTCTTGTGTATTTATTATCTTCTATAGATAAATAGTATAGAAATTACAATTAATCAATCAATAGAATCCTCTGCTGTAAAAGGGTTCTGGTCTTTCTTTTCTTTGATGAATTGGTTGAGGCTTTCGCGGCCATCGTTCAATATCGTGGATTAATCCACGAAGACGGCCGAAATGCTCTAAAGAACAGGTGACATTTCTTTTCTTTGTTCGGAATGGTTGAAATTATTAATGTGATGCAACATGTTCCTAAGCCTTTTGTTGAAAATTTGGTCTATTCATTGACACATTGTTTCCCTTTGATATTTAGATCACTAAAACAGTGCTTTGCTAACAACAATTACAACCAAACCCACCCTGGCTTTAAGATTTTTTTCTTCCACAACCCAAATAGTCTTTGACCATTATACTGTGACTATACTGTTGTCTTAAAAGTTCTTAATGTATTTAAAGAAGCATAATGAGAAACCATCTAGTTTAGAATCATCAAATTAGAAAAGTTTGTTGATATAATATTCAATGAAAAAAAAAGGGAAAGATTGAATTCGTTCATAATCAAAAGGTTTAGCTAAATAATTAATTTATTTAATAAATTAATTATTGGACATGTAAATAAACTTCAAATCAATATAAATAAACAGTAGAAAACTGAAAAACAGTCTTGGATGCAACTATAAATTCATAGTTATTTCAAATTTAGTCTCTAATCACACATATTCACTTTACAATTCATCATGTTCATCATCATTCTCAGCTTTCTCCTCTTCAGGAATGCCATCTTCAGGGACTTCTTCATCATCTTCCTCCTCTACGGGTTCTTCCAAAGGTATTCCGAGTGTTTTTCTCATCATTCCTTCTATACTTTGGGCAAAATCTGCTGTTTCTTTCAGCATATATCCTGATCTCAATGTTGCTGTTCTGAACATCATCTTTGCCATATCAATAGCTGTTTTGTCTGCTGGGTCGTCATTCACTCTCTTCAATAGTTCTTTCATCAAAGGATGCCTTGGATTGATTTCCAAAGTTTTCTTTTGGTTCAAGTAATAACTCCTCTGAGGATCATCAGACTTTTGATGTGCATTAGAAACAGCTAACCTTTCCATATTACCAGTCCATCCAAACATGCTGGCAACCAGAGCACATGGAGAGTCGCTCAATCTCTCGGAAACAGTTGCTTTAGCAATGTCATCTTTGAGAGCCTCAGAACTCAACCATTTGGTTAAAGGTTCAAACTTAGTTTTGAGTTGTTCTAATTGCTCCTTATTCCCTCAACATCTGTCAAACTGAAACCTTCCTTTGCTACATTCTGGAATTTTTTTCCTTCAAACTCTGGTATCGCTGAGATTGCATATTCATCTACAGCTTCAACCAAATACAAAACTTCATAACCTTTACGAAGTAGCCTCTCAACAAATGGAGACTTTTCAACTTCAGCCTTACTAGATCCAGCTACATAGAAGATTTTGTCTTGATTTGGTTTCATCCTCTTCACATAATCACTAAGGAAAGTGTTCTCACCGCTGTTTGAAGATAAGAATTGTAAGAGTTTAGCTAATCTAGTTCTGTTGGTTGGGTCCTCGATAACTCCCAATTTGATATTTGTAGAATATTCTTTCCAGAATTTTTCATAGTCGGCATCTGGAATTTTTTTCAAAGCATCTAGCACTTTTCTTACTAGTTTCTTTTTGATTACTTTAATCAGTTTATGTTGTTGGAGTGTTTCTCTTGATACATTAAGAGGAAGGTCATCAGAGTCCACAACACCCCTAATGAAATTAAGATAGGAAGGCATCATATCATTGAACTCATCTGTGATGAAAACCCTTCTTACATACAATTTGATATTATCTGTTTTTGTTCCGTACCTATTGAAGCTTTCTGATGGTTGAACCTTAGGTACATAAAGAAGAGACTTGAAAGTAACCTCTCCTTCAGCTACAAAGTGTACATGGGTCAGTGCTGGGTTAGTATCTTTAGTTAGAGCCTTATAAAATTCTTCATATTCACTCTCTTCAACTTCAGCTGGCTTCTTAGTCCAAATTGGTTTGCTGTCATTCAAAAGTTCCCAATCCCAAACGGTCTTATCGACTTTCTTTGTTTTCGGTTTATCTTCTTTGTCTTCTTCAACTGCTACTTCATCTTCACCTTCAACTTTGTCTTCTTTAGCCTCCTTTTCTTCGGGAATATCATCATCAGCTTCTTCTACTTGTTCAGTGTGGCTGGCCCAGAGGTAAATAGGGAAGTTGATGAATTGTGAATATTTTTTCACCAGATTACGTATTGTTTCTTCTTCAAGGAAGTCCTTGGCTTCTGGCTTCAATTGCAAACTAACAGTTGTACCTGGCAAAAAAATGAGATTTATAGTTTAACATAAAAATTGAAATATTTCTAACCGATGATGAAGAACTTACCTCTCTTCAAAGAATCTCCTCGAGGATCTTCCACAATGCTGAAACTGCTGGAATCAGACTCCCAAATATATTGTTTGTCATCATTGTGTTTAGTAGTAACAATAACTTTATCAGCAACCAAGAAAGCAGAGTAGAATCCAACACCAAACTGTCCAATCATATCGTTCATATCTTGAGCAGCATTAGGATCCTGCATTTTGCTCAAAAATTCAGCTGTTCCAGACTTAGCAATTGTTCCAAGATTGTTAATTAAATCTTGTTTAGTCATACCAATTCCAGTATCAGTAATATGTAGCATCTGAGATTCTTTATCAGCTTTAATCTTTATATTTAGCTCTGGATTTGAATCCAGCACATTTTTGTCTGTGAGTGAGAGCATACGAATTTTATCCAAAGCATCAGATGCATTAGAGACAAGTTCTCTCAAGAATATCTCTTTATTTCTGTAGAGGGAGTTGATAATCAATTTCATCATCCTGTTCACCTCCGTTTGGAAAGTGAACTTTTCAGATTTTTCCCTAAGTTCTCTGAGCTGAGCCACATTGAGGCCATCAAGTTTAATTGCTTCTTCCTCTCGTTTAACAACTTCATCATCTAGAAGCAAGAAGAAATTAATGCCTTTGTAACTATGTTTTCAAATGATTATTGATCAAACAAAATGGAAGAGGTGAAGACAAATGCATCTGATAAACTGAAAAAAAAACATTTGCCTATGAAATTATGTTTCAAACCGAAAGTTCTGTTTGGAAACTCTTATATACATATTGGATTGCCAACAAAAATCAGTAACATGAACATTTCGGTAATTATACTATTTAAAGTTCAGCATTATATTTCAGCTCCAGTTGTGACACCCAAATTTTACAGTACTCATCAAGATTTTCCAATAGATGAAAAAAAAATTGATGAAATACGGAAAAAATTGGAAACTGCATCACCTCAGGAAAAATATGAGATACCATTAACCGAAAATCAAAAGTAAGTGTCAACATCAATTTATCGTAAGTGAAATGCTTGGTTGATATAAATGAGACTATTGAAATGTTTTGATTTTTTGCATGCGACCTGGAAAAAAAATTTTATTGAGTAAACCTATATCGCCCATTAACATAATTTCTAGAAAAATTTGAGAATTTGAAATTCATAATCGTTTCAGCTCCGTACGCATTAAATATGGGTCTTCTTAAATGATACTCATAATCCTTAATGAAATAAGTGATGAGAACAACCAGATTTATAACTTTCAGATATGGCTGGTACAATGAAAATTTTTCTAACCTTTCTCCACAAGAAGCAGTTGAAAGAAACCTTGATTTTCGAAAAAAGAAGAGGCAATTCATCATTGAACATTTAATGAATTACGCGAAAATAAGGGACTGAAAAGAGAATTAATGATGACGGCATCAACTCACCTGTTCTAGAACCTTCTCTACTAGCTCCTATGTCTACATCAACAGTACCGGCAGATGACTCGATCGTTTCATCGGCTTTTACAAAACCTGGAATATGAAGATGAAATTGATCATTAAAACTTTGATTTCTGTACGTTTCACACATAAAACTTACCTATTAGAAATAATAAACATACTCCTAACAAGAGAAAATTCTTCATTTTGAAAACTTCTTACACATACAGTTATATGTTGAATAACGCGAAAACTACACAATTGAACTAGATAAAAACCTAACTAGGTGAAATTGGATATTTTTTTTACGTCCTACTGAAATCCAATACAATGCCAAATTGAAGTTAAATCATCTATCTTTTCCAAAACCCTTCTGCCGAATCTACATATAAACGTCACTTTCTTCCAATAGGATTTCTCCACGCTTGATGCCAACAGCTCGAATCAAACCGACTTTCCATATACAAATGGCTGAACATGATTGGTTGATCTAAAGCCGCTAATTTTCGAATTAACTGAAACTATTTTTCCGATTCCTTGTAACTAGCTCATTCAAAAAAGTGAAAGAGTTGATTCCAGAAATAACTATAATATACTTAATCGTTAGGATTGTTCATGTCCTGAGTAGCAATAATATACCTAATATTTGAATTAATTTTCCGCCTTTCGTGTTTGATTGTTGTTTGTATTTACTATATCGTAATATACCTAAGTGTACATACAAAATTTTGTTTTCTTGTTTTCTGCAGTTTCGTTAGTCCGAACATTGTTATTTCATTATAGAAAGGAACAAATAATTCATTTCCATAGACTTGAGGTTCCTCGGTCCATAAATTATAATTTCACCAAAAAAAGACGTATTTATTCGAACTAGAAATAGAACAAGTTTCAAAACCCTCATCAAGTCCTGAATTTGACAACGAATTCTTGATCTCTAATCTGTTTTCGAATTAATTTTGAAAAATTTCAAAGTCATCATTTAAACAAAATTATATATCGATCAAAAAGTTATAAAACCCTATAGATCTTAATTTCGATCACGAATTCTTCGTCACTTTAATGGTTTAAGACTTCTTATTTGGATTGATTTTGGATAATATCAACGTCATTTGAACCAAATTATATAGATTTCATTGATAAAAAGAAGTTTGCAAAAATATATGGATAAAAAACCAAAACAAGCAGTGTGATATATTGACATTTTTGTATCGCCTATTATACATAAAAGTGATGTATATTTTCTGTCTAAATGACACGTGATAGATTACTGCAAAAATTTTAAACAATTTTAAAACTATTTTTTAAATTTATTTCAATAGGCGATAAAATTACATCAGCATGAATTCGAATATGATAATGGACGAAGATAAGTCCCCACCGCGTGGTATTAAATATTCGGTCGGTAAATTTCTCATTGATTATAATCAATCCAAAAGACATATATGATTCCAACTGAAATTTTCTTCTTTATAGCCCGAGAACGAAAATAAATATTCTGTTAGAACACTTCAAGGAAATTGGTCGGAGGAACGTTCTAGGTACAATTTTCCGAAAGATATTCCTGACAGCATATACCACATGGAATATGTTCCAAAAACTGTTCCTCCTTCCACGGATACTTGGGATATTGCATCGGCAGGACAAGTAATTTTACAGCAAATCGTCATAAGGGAATTCAATATGTAATGCATTTTTTAAGGCAGGTGTAGACGCAATAGTTCACCCAAAAACAGGTTGTGATGACCATCCCAATTTTTTCGAGAACTTCACGTCAACTACGGATTTGTCTTATAATCACTTTCCGAAGTGGTACAAAGATGATGTGCAAATTAAAAGATATTACAAGGGGACGTATGATAAGTATTACCCGATGGAAGAATACTTGGAACCTTTCGTATGTATGATATCAATGTAAACTTTTACCTGTAAGTGCGAGCGAGAATCGTTTATTGCAATTAATGCCTGTTTTATACAGAAAGTAAACAACACGGGTAGAACATTATATTGAAAAGAAATTTTTTATGTCATATACTCAGATATCGCTTAACTGTTGATTGAAGACTTCAATCAACGGAAAATTTTTTTTATTTCTCAAATTTTTATTTTTGCTCTACGCTCATGAAAAATCTTTTTTGAGCTAAACCGATACCAAGCCCGCATAGTCAGGTCTAACTTGTTTTTCACCACCCTCGGAAATGACTATTTGTCTTCCAGATATCCCATTTTGAATGCAAAAAGACCCTTTCTCACTCAACTGCCGATATCTCCGGAACCACTGGAGGCCTAGCAAACGAACAGCCGGTTTCTTTTTCTGCAGAAAATTTCCTACAATAATCGTTCATGTTTAATTAAAAAAATAATTGTTTTTCGCCTGTAACGGTAATGTGAAAAAAGAGCGAGAAAATGCCATTTTGCCACTTGTTGGTTGACGGACTGTATCTTCGTCAATGTTGGGGGAAAGCTAAGGTTATAAGACAATTTTACAGCCTAATGTACCCCAAAGACCCTTTACAAATCGGTAGATCGATCGATTCAGCGGTTTTCCTGGACCGATTGATTGAAATTCTGAAAAAATTGAGGGCATAAGGTTTTTGTTCCTTGAACTCGAGCTAATCTTTTTGAAAATTATTAATTTAATTAATTTTCTCAACTAGATGTTCCTTAAACGAATTGAAGAACATGAAAGTTTAAAATTTTTATATTCCGGAATGGGTGAGATAATAGATAATCCATTGGAACAGGTATATGTACTGGGACACCCGGTAAAAAAATGTAGCAGAAATTTAATTCTGTCAATCTTTTGAACAGAGATGCATTCAGCCAAAGTTTCCAAGTGTTTTCGAATTCCGAGATATGTATTTTATCGGATAATAACGAAAAATTCCCATTTCGCGAAGAATAACTTCATTCTCCAAAATGGCCAAATGGTACAATTATGAAATATATATATATGATGAAAAAACTATTGACCGCATTAAGAAAATCTAAACTTCGAAAAGCATTTCATTCAAAGAAACCGTTTGCGATATACAATTGAAAATGGATTTTCAACAGAACCGAAAAATTTTTTTATTACTGTTGACCTCAGCAGGAATCTTCCGATAAAATATACAAGTCAAAGTCCTGAATTGAGATGGAAAAAACTGGTGAAATTTCAAAAATATGATGGATAATGACATGAAAAACGTTTCTTACAATGATTGAGACCTGAAGTGATACAAAGAGTTGATATAAACATTGAATAAATAAATAAATCTTTATAAATCCAGTCAGACATACTTATCACAAGTAGGAAGAGACAAAAAGTCATTCATAAAACGAAAAATGGCACATTGACTTAAACTGCCTATTTACTCATTCAGAAGTTTGAGCATCATTTAAAAAATGATTAGCAATCAAAGTCGATAAATTTAAATTGGTACATCTTGATTTCTTATATTATTTCCAGCATAATCTCACAAATTTCGGTTTAGTGGACCAAAAAAAGGAATTCTGGTACAAAACGGAGATAGATAAACGAAAAGCTATGAACAGTTTATATAAAGATTCTTTTTTACCACCACAAAAAGAGTGTTATGAATTTCCTCGATGGGGAAGACCTAGGTGAGATTCAAAGAACAATACTTTACTTTTAATTCCACCACTATCACTTCTGTGACAGCAACTCCTTGGTTACCACCATGAATAATAAAACCTTCAAACTGTTTATACGTTTCAGGGCTCTTTCAAGTTCCCTTAGCAAAACCTCAGAAACACTTGAAGCTTTGAGACTACGAGGTTGGAATCCTGGATTTTTCGTTAGCACTCCAAGTAATCCCCCAATATTCAATAGGCCAAAAACATGCAATATATTCACATGGCAGTGTCCCCCTGAACAGAAAATTTGCGTCCCCAAACATCAGTGGAAAAATTGTTATTTTCAACAAAAACTGGTATGATATTGAATAAATTCCCAGAGTTGTTACACCAAATAAAAATTTAATATCTCTTGGCGTATTTTTTGCTGATATTGAAGAAAACATCGCTACAATCTTGGGACAATCAATAACAATTGAGAATTAAAAGATAAATAAATTAAATTTTATTAAAAAACTTTCATGAAAAAAGAAATATCTCCAAGTTACAAATAATGAATAATCAACTTATAGCTGCAAAAGTGAAAAAATATGCTCATTGACTAGATAAAACATTTCACCAATTGAGAATATACATATAAGAAATATGCTTTGGTAGAAAATATTTGACTTGAGAAATGTAGATATATGTTGATCATAAAAAATAACGTTGAAACTCTTAAATCTGAATATTGCCTAACTTATATCACAAATTTTCCAAAAGCCTAGGACATAACAATATTAAATGTTTCCATTCACAAAAACATCAGACAGTTTTAGTTGTAGACATTATTTTGAACAAAAAAAGTAAACATACATAACATTAAAAATTATAACAGTGTACCTCTCCTATCATTTTCATACAGATTTAACAAATTAAACAAGAACAATGATTGTGTTTCGAAAAAAATGATTTTTTAATTTATAAAGCTGGATGTACCATAAGAGATGAATATGTACTCAGAAATGGTAGGCTCATTAGCATATTTTACTCCATTATCTGACATTTAAAATCAAATAACAGAAATAATTTTTGACCAATTAAACAACAATCAAATTTTTTTTCAATAAAAAAATATGGTTAGGGAATGTTTCACGAAACTTTGATTGCACCGTCAAATTAATTGGAGTCACTGCGATTCATTGAAATTTTAAAACAAGTGATTCCAATTGGTTTGAATTTACATCAGATTTTTGGCACAATCGAAGTTTTGTCACAAATTGAAAAAATAATATTCAAATGTATGTCTAAAACATAAAATCAAATAATTAGTGAATAAATAATTACAATAACCTTCTCTCCATCATCCATTTTCTGGCATATTAAATCAGATAACATATCCTTTGACGAATATTAAGAACACAATTAAAATGTTTTGCAAAATTCTACCTACTCTTTTTTATGACATTTAACAATTGAAATGATTATATGAAAAAATATGTCTGAAACACGCTGCATATATAAACAATACCTGATTTAATTAATGATATTTACAAGTTTATAAAAACAAAAAGTTCACGGCAGTTTTAGATATCTTGTTACAGATGCTTTAAATGTAAATCTTCATAATCATTAGGAACAGCAAACTTTCTTTAAGAAACAAAAAAAAAATACTAGCTGTACAAATAAGATGGACCAAATGCAACCCTAGCTACAAGAGCAGCAAATTGGAACAAGTGATACCAAAATAAAAAAGTAGGATAAATCTACTATATAGAATAGAAACAAGTAGGTTTAGAGCATTATCAATATGATATGCTGACCAAACAATTAAATTAAAAATTCTGACAGATCAGGAGGGTTGTTCAAACCAGGTTCAACCATCCAGGCAATGATGGAGGACCTTAAGGAAGGGATATCATCTCCCATAGATAAACCAAAAAGCTTGAAACACAACCAAAAATCAGGCAAAAAATACCTAAATATTTGAACAATGACATTGAAAATTTATAATTACCCAATTTCAGGAAATATAAGCAAATTGAGGGAAGACTTTTTCTGAATCAGTATCTATTGTGCCAATCGGTTTTGGGGAGAAAATTAACATTGCTATGCCTATGTGTGCTGATGGTTACAGTAACAAAGCCTGCACAAAACACCTCACTAATGACCATAGCAGTCTATGCTTTGACACAAAAGAATCTGAGGGTCCTGATTTTTTTAGATTAGGTCCCTTAGCAATAAAATTCAGTGCTCAAGAAACATCAGAGGTATCATTGTATACAGGGTGGCCATTTGAAAACGAAACAGACGAGATTACAGACGAAATAAATTTTTTCGATAGAAATGCTTGGACAGGTCGATTTCTGTTTCGAGGGGGACAACTTAAGATGTAGGTTACGGACGCATAGCGCTTCAACCCTTGCTACTACAACCCTCACCCCCAATTTTTGAATAGGGATGATGGGGTGAGTGATACCTCATTTGAAAGGTTTTTCACAAAAAAACACTACAAGTGCCATGAAAACACCACTTCATTTTCAAATGCTTAGTCAAGAATATTTCGAGAACTAATGCATAAAATGAAAAAACAATTACTGTGCTGAAATCAGCATAAAAATACCTTTCAAATGAGGTATCACTCACCCCATCTTCCCTATTCAAAAATTGGGGGTGAGGGTTGTAGTAGCAAGGGTTGAAGCGCTATGCGTCCGTAACCTACATCTTAAGTTGTCCCCCTCGAAACAGAAATCGACCTGTCCGAGCATTTCTATCGAAAAAATTTATTTCGTCTGTAATCTCGTCTGTTTCGTTTTCAAATGGCCACCCTGTACTTTAATTGAAATAGTTTCAGAGAAAACAAAATAAAAAGGAAAGATTCACAGCCATTTGGCTTTGAAAATTTTGTTGGGAATAATGGGAATTAATATTATTTTAAAACTATATTTCAACGATGAACATTAAGTCAATCTGTGTGCAAAGATTTTTTTGTTAATGGAAATGTTCAACCTTACACTTCTTTCATTATTTAGTAATATCTTCCTAAATCTAATCTTTCATCTGGATGCCATACTAATTCATCAAATTTGCTTCACCCAAAGCCCATATCTTGATATCATAACGAGGAAGAGTTCAAACATATACATAACTTTCCACCCCGAATTTTGAACTTTGGGATGGAATAACGAAAAAACGCTCAGACATGTCAAATTTTGTTGAAAGGTGTACAAATGAGTTTGATATCACTACCCCTCTAGCTGCAACCCCTAACAGCTCTCATTTTTGAATAGGGAAAAGGGTTCGAGCAGCAACTTGTTGGAAAGGCAACTCAATTTCCTGCATGGGTGTATTTTTTTTCATCGCTTTATTATTATACAGAGTGACTTAGTGTTCCATCAATAACTTTTCACACGATCTTTGAGATGGAAAAAAAGCTCGGACGGGTCAAAAAATGAAATCGATATCACTACCCCTCTAGCCGCTACCACTTGAAGCAATTATTTTTCGATAGATAAGAGGTCGCGTAGCTTTGTTGAAAAGGTAATTCAATTACCTGCATGAGCGTATTATTTTTTTTCTTCGACGGGAGAGGGGTAGTGATATCAAATTCATTTTTTGACCCGTCCTAGCGTTTTTTCCATCTCAAAGATCCAAATTCGGCGTGTGAAAGTTATTGATGGAATACTGAGTCACTCTGTATAATAATGAAGCGATGAAAAAAAAATACACCCATGCAGGAAATTGAATTGCCTTCCCAACAAGGTTCTGCCCGACGCCTTTTCTCTATTAAAAAATGGGAGCTGTTAAGGGTTGCGGCTAGAGGGGTAGTGATATCAAACACATTTGAACACCCTTATTTGTCCCCCTTACAACAAAATTTAACCTGTCCGAGCGTTTTTCGTTATTCCATACCGAAGCTCAAAATTCGGGGTGAAAAGTTATGGTTGGCCCACCCTGTATACGTATACCAACAAAAGGGAAAAATATGCACAATTGAATAAATTTAAATTGATTCTTTTCTAGATGCAAAATGGTGAAACATTTAATATACATCATATTTTTGCCCCTAATCTAATGCTTGTAATTTAGTGGCAGAAACTTTATCTTTTCATTGGAGAAGGGGCAATTAAGACCAGTCCAATCAACTACCAAAATCGCCAAATAAAAATGAAAAAAGTTGTAATTCCCTGAAATGTTCATTGGGTTTTTTCTTGAACAAATTGAAAGTTCTTATGTATATCAGAGAGTTGAAAAATAGCCTGCTATTTTTTATTTTAGAACCCTTTGTCTATGTTTCCTCAATATCGACTCCAAATAATGGGAAACAGCGAGTCAATTGCGAATTGCTGCCTATATTATGTCTTTTTAGTTTAGGAATTGATAAATGGCCCTAAAAATACTGGTTGAGAAATATGAAATGCAGGGTTATCTAAGTTTCGCTGAAGGGTCAAAAGACAGTACAAAACGACCAAGTGGTATTAAAGTAGATGTGATCGCTAAGAGAAGGCAATATTTGAATTGCATATCTGTATATTTTCTCCTTGCGGAATCTAGAATTCTGTAAAGAGAACTAGAGAAAGATCTTTTATGTGCTTTTTGTGGAAAACACAATGGGCTTTCATTTGTACGAAAAAATTGTATGGCCAATTTCTTTAAATCATAGTGTAGATTGACTGGGCAAAATCAGATCAATAAAAAAACTAATTCATAATTCAAAGAGGACTTTAGTTAACAATTCAGTAATACCAGAAACAAATGTAAGGACCTTATTAAACAAGCCCTTTTTTGTCTTATTGAAAACCTCTGATATAGAAATATTTGAGAACATTTTTTTAATGGTGTTATTTATGATTTGTTTTTAATTTTGCTGCTATCTGAATAATTCAAAAATTCTGATATTTGTTGATTCTATGTGAATTCATCAGAAAATTTTCAGTAGATTAAAGTATAAAAATTTTGTACTGGTATTACTAAATCGTTAGATAAAATCCTCTGATGTGAATCCTCATAACTCACTTGTTGGCATTCCAAAGATTTTATTGCTATAACTAGATTTCAAACCATTCATCTCCAAACCAGGAGAAACTTGTGGGAATTTGAATAAATTCAAATGTTTTTTGTGAGGAATTGACACAGGTGGTAATACAAAATTATTCAAACTTTGGTTTGAAGACCAAATGTTGCCATACGAATTGTGAGGACTCAAGGAATTATTTGGTGATGCATAACTGAAACTTGTCATCCTTGAGTGTGGCGGTGTGAAAGATGGAGTAACATAAGGCGACTTAGAAACTAAAGAAAGTCGATCAAAATCACCAGAAAGTGAAGTTTCAATAGAAGCAGGCAATGAATGAAATTGGTTACTACTGAACACACTGGCAAGTTTTTCATTTGTTTGTGAGCAAAATCCCGAACTTTGACTGTAAGATTTAGTTTTACTTTGGTTAATAGGTATAATAGTACCATCTTCACTTTTCCAAAATCCCCCCGCAACCCATGGATTTTCATCGAAACAATTAAGTTTAGCTGGAGATATCAGCTCCTGTTTATCTCTTGGAGATGATGACCTACTGAAGAATATTGGATCAACTTTATTTAGTTTGAATGTAGACTCACTCAGATGTAAATCTTGAAGGCTTGATCTAATATCCAAATTTGGAACAAACTCTTTACACTTTGTAATAGTTTTGGACATATTATTAAACGAGTTATTGGCAGTGAGATTTTCAGTCTTTGTTTTCTTGAATTCTGTGTCGCTGCATTGTGATATAAAATCTTCTTCATCTTCTGAATAGTCATCATTATCACAACTATTGTTGGGACTTCTTGGAAGTTTTTTCATTTTTCGAGTACTAGTGGAACTCGTTTTGAATTCATAAAAAGAATTATAAAATATTAAGCCAGCACAAATGATCTGAAAAAGGAAAAAAATCAGGTTTTTAGCAAATATGAAGATATCAAAGAAAATACATATACAACTAAATCCTCTTTGCAACAGCTGAGATTTTCTAGAGAATTTACGTAAATTTGTGAGTTAAAATTCTGTACCAGTTTACCTATTGAATATATTCTCAAAAGATAGGTATGAAAGAAACAGACAGTCCACTTACTTGAAATAAATTCATAAGAACTTCTTGAGTCTTGGTCCATGATGCAAGTGCCAGAAAACTCCAGCATAAAATTTGGTTTACTTTAATGCACATTAAAGTTGATTCCATATAAAATAGGAGTACTTGTATAAAAAAACCAAAGATACCTAGAATCTGTAAGTTGTCAAATCCTTCCAATGAAATATTCAATTTAGATATTTGACTATAAAACATTAATGAAATTGTAGAAACTGTGTCTTGATATAATTCAAGATATGGAATTAAGTAAAGAGGGAAGAATTTTCGTTGTTCTGTGTTAAGGACGATTGGTGTTAATTTCAGAATAACCAGAGCAGCCAAGAGTCCTTGAAATTTTTTGAGTCCTCTAAGGGGATATGAACTAGAATTGTTCACAGTAGATTCCATCAAAAGCCTCTGGTAGATGTTTTTTCCTTTTTTCTGAATATTATATACATGATTACCCAGGAAAGTAGCCTTTTCTCTCAATAAGGTAGTTTTAAGAATGTGGCTACAACGTTTGCACAGTTCATAAGCTTTTTCTAGTTGATTCCTGAAATAAATTCAAATACTAAAACAATTAATGGAATGGGAAAGAACATACTTGAAATGTTCTATTTCTTCATCATAATTCTCTTCGACTAGTGGTGTAAATTTTGCTAGCTGTGTGATTTTCAGCTGCTGATTATGATTGCAAGAACTGCATAGCCCATTAGAGGGATTTTTTGTCTTTTGGGGAGGAGTTTTACTCCATTTATATTGAGCTTCAATTACTTTATTGTAATCACCATCCTCTGTGAATCCATTGTATTGTAAACAACTAGGACAGTCGAAACAATTCTGATTGTCATAAGGAACCCTACTCCATGTATTGCAGAACCAGCAATTAACAGCTATTGGAAAACATCTCCTGAAAAATTCACCATAAACGTTCAAGGATTTGAATTGAGCCATGTGAAAACTATCTCGCAAACTATATTATAGCATGTATCCGCACGAAATGAATAACTTGACGGCAACTAAAAAATGAAATTGAGGAACATGTTAAAGTGCTGAGCTAATTGGACTCTTTCATATAGAGTAATGTATAACAGGTTCATGAATGTACGATAGAAAGATAATAAAAAAAATAGAGAAAATAAAATCTTTTTATTCTGCATAAATAGCATCATAGCTGCCAGAAGCGTTAGGGAATGTGTTGAGTATGTATTATTTTGAAATATTACCGTTCATAATCTATACAAATGTTCAAATTTAAAGTCTACTTATTGAAACAAACAGATGAACATTCAATGACTTTGTTTAGACTTGAAAGATTGCTTACCTGATTTTGAAATAAAGTTTCAATGCAGATAAGGTAAAAATTGAAAATAAAGCTATAACTGATAACGAAAAAGCAATAAATTCTATCAGCTCGTTGTCCATAACTGAATTTGAAAAATGTTTCTATTAGTCTACTAAAGTAACTAACAAAAATCCAAAAACCACGTTTTGGCGGGATGAATTAATTAACCTCAAATATTAGAGAGATTTGAGATGTGTTCTGTGATTGTAAATATAAAAACATAGAATACAGAAGAGACAGAATTGACCATATTCGTTAGCTATCGGTTGCAGCTTTTTTAAGTGTTTTTGGGTTGGCGACATTGTGAGATTAATCATAATGACATTCATCGTAGTTGTCAATTGTCATTATTTATTTACTTTTTTCAAAATTTGAATTTTGAAATTTTTACAATCATCTATAGTAAACGGACATTTTTCAAAATATTTCATCAATCTAGTTAGGTTTCTCCTTGAATATACTACAATCATTTAAAACAGATATCAACAATTTTTATTGATAAAACAAATACATACAATTTTTAATAAAATGGATACTAGAAGGCTGTAAGTATATCTTGTGTATATTCAACATATCCAAGAGTACAATATTAGGTTCAAGTTTTTTCGATTTTAGCAACCACAATGTTGGAGTAGCTGGAGCACTGTCAGAGTCGTAGTTCTACCGAATATTCCAAATTAAAATTTCATAGGTTTGTTTGAGTTTCATAGGTTCCCTAAAAATAAAATACTTGCTAAGAAATGGTAACCTTCTTTAGGAATGGAGCAAGATGCTCATTCATTAATTTCCAAAGGAAGAGAATATGCTGTTTACTTTTCACATTACAAAATGAAATGAAGAGAACTAACGTTCCTACATGATTCCTGAGAAAACCTATGATTTCTAGTAAGCTCTAAATTTTCATTTACATCTATCCACTCATTAACATTATGTTTTTTAGCAGGTCAAAGCGAAAGCATTTCGAAGATGATAATATAAATGTGGTTACGATGAAATATGAAACACAGGATGTGGATTTTTCAAAATAGAAACATTACAGGCAGAATTTTTTTTTTCATCGAAGAATTTTAGCAGTTTCTTTGTATACTATTGTTTATTATAGTTCAATTGTTATTTTGTTTTTCATCTCTATTAAAAAATTCCTTGGATTTCCAATAAATTAAATAGTGTTGTGAACAAATTAGATTATATTAGTTAGTACTACATGAAAAAGATCTATTGGATATAAACGTCCTATTGATTCCTATATTAGTACTACAAATATCTCTGAAATCATTTCCATACGACCAAACTTGAATTAATAAAATTATTTGCATATTCGTGGGGGACATTTTGAATTTTGGAATGAAAACAATTATTGAAATGGAACACTTATATAATTACTTATAAACAATTATTGAAATTGAAAACTTCTATATTGCTTATATACTTCTATCTAGAAGGGGTGCTTTGAAGAAATTGGGCATCAAACTTTCCATGGTACTGATGGGAATCGTAGATTTCAGTATAATGGATATTTTCACTTCTCCAATCTCAACATGAATTCTCAAACCTACAAAAATAAAAATTGTTCCTATAGTCTGCATAAGCAAGGATTATTTGCTCCAAGGATTTGTATGAATATAATAAAAGTTGAATTCCAGGAGCAAAAATTAAATTGTAAGCAGTGTTTTACAAGTTGGGCGTAAACTCACTAATAATATCCTTGGTGACTTGTTTCTTCAACTCATCTAGTTCATAATTCTTAATAACAAATGATCAATGGATCCTAGAAAATGAAAATTATGATACCCATGGGTATATTATCGTTCAGATGATTTTTTTCAAAGATTCACATCGGCCATTACAAACATTTATATTATCATCTTCGAAATGTCTTTCTGTTTGACCTGCAAATAAAAATAATGTTAATGAGTGGACAGATGTAAATGAAAATTTAGTGCTTACTAGAAATCATAGGTTTCCTCAGGGATCATGTAGGAACGTTAGTTCTCTTCATTTCATTTTGGAATGTGAAATGTAAACCACATATTCCCTTCTTCTAGAAATTAATGAATGAGCATCTTGCTCCATTCCTAAAGAAGGTTACCATTTCTTAGCAAGTATTTTATTTTTAGGGAACCTATGAAACTCAAACAAATCTATAAAATTTTAATTTGGAATCTTCGGTAGAGCTACGACTTGACAGTGCTCCAGCCTCCTCCAACATTGTGGTTGCTAAAATCGAAAAAACATGAACCTAATATTGTACTCTTGGACATGTTGAATATACACAAGATTTACTTACAGCCTTCTAGTATCCATTTTATTAAAAAATGTATGTATTTGTTTTATCAATAAAAATTATTGATATCTGTTTTAAATGATTGTAGTATATACAGGGAGAAACCTAACTAGATTGATGAAATATTGTGAAAAATGTCCGTTTAATATAGATGATTAGAAACATTTCAAAATTCAAATTTTGAAAAAAGTAAATAAATAATGACAATTGACAACTACGATGAATGTCATTATGATTAATCTTACAATGTCGCCAACCCAGAAACACTTAAAAAAGCTGCAACCGATAGCTAACGAATATGGTCAATTATCTCCTTTAAAACGGCTCCCAGCTCATTCCCGAAATTTGGAAGCTTTCTTTAAGCATAAGAATAATGGTTTGGCAATGCTTAAGTACTAAGCTCGACTTTTTGAGGTGTAAGGTGCATACGGGCACTAGAAGACGAAAGGTATAAAAAATTTTAATCTTTAGTTTTCTATGGCCCATTGAACAGTGGTCTATGGTCTTCTATTATTTGTTTTTGTCTCTGTTTTTGTGTTCTGGTCTCTGGTTTTGGTGTAGAATTATAAACAAAAAATTTGGATATTTGAGTTATAATTACAATATTTTCGGTAATTTCCTTGCATTCTGGTTTATTGTGAACACTTATTAGTAAACCTACTTGAATTTCACCTGTCTTATTTTTTTCAGGAGTTATTAAGTATAATAATGAGTTTACCAACTGATTTCGGACCAGATTCAGGGGGAAGGATAAAGGTATGTTTATATGGACCTTTTGTACCAAAATCATTGAGAGGATATACTTTTCACAGGGCGTATGCATTGTTAAGCCAATAGTCTATGGAAATATAGCTAGGTATTTCGGAAAAAAACGAGAAGAAGATGGTCATACGCATCAATGGACTGTTTATGTGAAACCTTATAAAAATGAGGATATGTCAACATATATAAAAAAAGTTCACTTTAAATTGCATGAGAGCTATGTAAACCCTAACAGAATTGTGGTGAAACCACCTTATGAAATTAGTGAGACTGGTTGGGGAGAGTTTGAAATTGTTATTAAAATCCATTTTCATGATCCAAATGAACGACCGGTAATAAATTTATAGCATTTCAAGATTATGATAATAAAAATGAAATTACAGGTAACAATGTACCATATTCTGAAATTATTTCACTCAGGTGGAACTAGTGATATAGGAATGGAATTGGGAAAAGGTTTGGTATCTGAAAGTTACGATGAAATTGTATTTCAAGATCCTACACAGTTGATGCATCATTTACTTACTAACACAAAACAGCTTACACTTGGACGATGGGAGCATAACACAAACTGTGAGTAATTTTCAAGCTATAAAAATATCTGATTTTGGTCTACCTTGATTTTTTTCAGTTGAAGAAAAGAAAGACAAGACACAAAAAACAATTGTAGAGGCAAAGCAAAAAGTTAGATTGGAAATTGCTGCTTTTAAAAATAGATTGAAACTTGCTCGAGAAATCATATCTCAGTTTAAAGATGAAATAGCTAAGGTACAAGATCAGCAGTTCATGTAAATGAAGAATTAATATTACAATTTATTTTTCCATCTTAATACGGCAACGTTGAGAAAATATTTTTTTACTTAATACTCTCAAAACAAAACTTTAGGAGTTATAAAAGTTTATCAACAGCATTAGGAATTGGACTATAACAGAAAAGTTCTAATATA
The DNA here is from genome assembly GCA_038502775.1 of Hippodamia convergens. Lineage (NCBI taxonomy): Eukaryota > Metazoa > Arthropoda > Insecta > Coleoptera > Coccinellidae > Hippodamia > Hippodamia convergens. The sequence goes on along the minus strand of CM076611.1, from coordinate 12,067,971 downwards.
TATAAGATAACAAATTCTTGTAGTATATTTATCGACTGAAAGTGAATTTTTTGTAAGATATGTGAATATATTTACGTTTTTCTATAGTATAAACTTTTTTCTCATTGTATTAATTTAATTTGCTATAAAACCAATATTCATAATTGCCATAGTAATGATCTGATAGAAAGGTGCAGTACCTTCTGACTATAATTATGGTATTCAATTCTACAAGTACTATAAAAAAACACAATATACATTGATAACTTGATGCACTATCAATAAGGATGACGGTTAAAATAAAGTGGTAGGATTATTCTGTTGAACTGAAGCTAATTTGGTGATTATTGAACATTATGGATGGTATTTGATGTGATTATTTTTCAAATGAATTTGAATAAACCAAACACTATTATCCCCAATACTACATATCTATACAATAGAAATCGCAATTATTGTTTTTTTTACTTACAAAAGGTCGCACATTATTGCATTACATACTCTCTTACTGTATTAGGGAACTTTCTATCGAGTACAATTTTGTGTTGTCCAACAAAATTTCGATAAGATCAATTCTTAAACAATACTTGTAGGAGAAACATTCAAATTTGAAGGGTGTAGGACATTTCTAATTTGTGAGACAACCCTATGTATTATCAAACTTTCACAGGGTTAAGTTTGATTCATGCTAGAACATGCTGGGACCGCCACTGGGCTGTTGCAACCGAATTGTGACCTTGCTTCCATGCATGCTATAGGGTCAGTTCTAGTTTTACAGACGGAATTGACGCCGAAACGTATATTGAATAAAGTGACTAAACCCATTTATAATGAATTTAAAACATTTTTTTGTAACTTATTCAACCGCTTTTCAAAACAATACACACAAATTGTTGCTAGACTGGGCTGGAGAAAGAATGCTCAGCCCCATTCCCCCGATCAGGTGCTATGTAAATGGTCAATCCAAATTGCCTACACTGTGTCCTTGCATGATCTAGCACGAATCAGCCTTAACTCAGCTAGTTGGAATCATTCCCGGAAAATATTTGGAAAAATAAGCCTACCAGAAAATATCATTTCGAACAGAAGTTGTTATCACTTTATTTTAAGATATACAGTAGAACATAGAATATTTATAATAAAATTTTATTATCATCTTAATGCTAAATAATAGAACACTATCAACCAACAGCTGAAATTATAAGGTCTGCTACTTCTTCTCGTGTGGACTTCACCTTCAATTGCATGTTCACACCATCTGCTAAGGCTAATTTAGCCTTAACGAGTATATCAAAACCTCCTCGGAACACTCCTTGAAAAGTTATCAGTGATTATAATATGAGAAAGGCCTCCTCATCATAATAAATTGTGTTTTGTTGAAATTTTGAATATTAGCAGGTTACTAAACCAAATAATTTCTGTAACCTGGCAGTTCATATCTCCTGATTTTCTTTTGAGCATGGGAAGGAGTTCTCCCATTGCCCATATAACAACAAGACAAATTTATGTAGCTTATTAGCGCTTTTTTATGGATTGCACAAACTTAACACTTGCTGGTTATTAATAAGAATAGTATGTTTTTGTTTTTTGCTATTATAGCTTGAAATTTTGATCTCATCACAATTACCACATGATTCAACAACAGATCTAAAAATGTCAACACACCATTTAACTAAACATTATTGCTGAATGAAAATTTTGGGGGTAAAGAACATGCCAAATGAAATGCTACACATTTAAGCAATTTTCCTTAAGCATTTCTGTCCATCAAATAGTTTAGTAACGAACTGAATTAGAAATTTTCTCGATTTTATAAAAAATTGGTTGTTAGAACATTTTCCAAAATAATCTTACCTGCCAATAGCAAAGTATGAGTTGTTTTTCCTTCTGGCACTTTATCTGTTCTTTCTGCTGGTTGTAATCCAAGAAATTGTACAATATTTTTCACTGCTTCATCTAACGTGTTCATGGAACTGAGAGAGTAAGTATCTTCCATTTCAACAAAGCTCTGATCAGCTTCTTCCCAAGCCGTATTCCAATTTACTTTGTTCACCCTCTGTATTTGATCCCCAAGAGTAATTTCAAGATCTTCCAACATGTATTCATCATCATATCCTGGAATTAATCAGTTAGTAAAAGCGCAGTTTTGAAATCATCGACTTATTATACTAACTGAAGAGCTGCAACACCTAGAAGGAGCTGTTTAAATTTAAAATTTTTTTTTGGTAAAATATAGTATAGCAAGGAGTTCATGATCCTATAACTGTCCGAACGGTTTACGGACTTATAAATATAAAGTCTTTTGGACTGCAGCATTATCGACCCCATCTTGTGTTAACTCTTACACAGACTTTGGAAGCTCTGACACATGAAGTAAAGGTAGATTGGGATAGTATCCTTCAAAAAGAAATGGACCATCTTCTAGCATCAATGTCAAGACATGTTCTGAAGTGTATAAATGACCGAGATGGACAAACACATTATTAACAAATTTAACAAAAAAAATTGTAAACCCTGTGTTTTTTTCTCCAAATTTTTATCATTTACTACTTGCTATTCTCTCTGTTTCACCAAAAAAAAAAATTTTAATTTATAACTATTTCTGGGTGTTGAAGTTTCTTTGTCAGAACATTTACTATTTTTAGAAATGTAGAATGAATCAAACTACCTTCATCAGTGTCTGGTAGACCTGTAGATGGGTCACAATCTTTCACAATAAATTTCAGAACAGCTCCAAATGTTCCTATTGAATTTGGCAAATCATTTTCTGGAAATTTGAGGACAACATAGCAAGTTCCAGTTTCATTATAAGGCAGTCTAGGGCAAGGTATTTCCCCGACAACATGATAACCTTCACTGGGGTCCACCTGCACTCTAACGTTTTCTAAAAGCTGATCGCTTAGTGTATTTAGGCAGTCAAACTGTAATACCATATGGTGCATGAAGCAATGCTTGATACATCTGACATAATACTCAGTTTCTGATTCTGTAAGTTCAACAACTTCTGAACTTTTGAAAATGGGGCCGATTTGTTGAATTCCTGGTATGGCTGACAATTTTTCTGTGTAGTTTTCTTCTCGAGACACAGGCGCTGGCTTGATTGGTCCTGTAGTGTGAAGCATACCATCTGTTTTTTGTTTTGTTTCTTTTTCCTCCTGACTTGGAATAGATGCAATTGGTACTGTTTTCATGTCAAATGGTTGTTCGAGGTTGCTTCCTTGAAGATATTCCTTCAGGCATCTTTCAAGAGATGGAATGGATACCTAAAAATAAATAATTCAATGAATCATTTTGAAAATATACAGTTAAAGTTGATAATAAAATTCAACGTATGATTTGAAATAATTTACCTGGAGAGGATTCAGAATATAATTACTATAAAGACTCTTATCTTTCTGCTTCAAAATATGACTATAGTAAGTTGCTCTATCCCGAACTTCATCATCAGAATCCATCTGACAGCGGGCTAATAAAACTTGTATATTTTCCAACAAGTCAGGACAAGTTGCACCAAATTGTGCCATGGCGGAGACTGCTGCAGCCCTCACAGTTGGATTTTCCAATATTACTCGATTATATATGAAACGAATATATCTAAAACAGCATTATATTATTATATGGGTTACTACACTTCATTGAAATGTGAGAAGGAGCAATATGAATAGGTTTGCACATTCTGTTACGATTGCGATCCTGGCAGTCTGTTGGGAAAGAAGGAAGGATAGGAATTATGACCCTTTAAACTTGCCTTATTTGCAAACCATGCCCTTTGTTTTCTTTATATTGCTCAGTTTTATATTTGAATACAGTGTAATCAACAAAACTTGAAAAATGAACAAATAGTGTTTTCAAGATTGAAAACTGAAGGATACTTCATTTAAAGAAAAGCTCAAATGTTTTCTTAAAGGTACATGTTTCCAATTGTGAGAAGAGTTAATTTTCAATCTGATTTATAAATTGGGAAAAAATTGTAACAGATGGTAGTGTTAACAGAATAAATTGGATTGTTAAACACATACATTCGTAAGGCCATTATTGATAAATCTTTGATCTTACAAAGGGGTTAATCAATTGTCAACCAGAATGGTTCAATGAAAAAAAATAATGAATAGTAGTAGTGGTGAAATATTCATAGAAAGCTTTTTGATTGGTGAGCCGGACTAAAAATTGTAGTTCTTCAATGCTTCAATTATTTCAAGAAATTAAAAAACACATTTTATTCTAGTTCGTTGAAGCCTGTAACTTATTATTTTATTCTTAGAGTCATTAAGGAAAGTTCCAAGATATTTTGTAAACTTTAAGACTGGAGATGACCCTCAAAAATTGGTTCATATAAAATGAAATATTTTTGGAATTAATATGAGGGGATCAAGACTAAGAAATTGTGGGTAAGTGAACAATAAATTGCAGCATTTACCTTGAAGGTTGTTTAGTTTTAGGGCCCTCTTTCCCTAGCAAGTGCAGAATCCTTACAGCTAGAGAGGTATGTTCACAATCTTCAATGAACTCGCAAAGATGGGCGAGTCCTGTTTCTTTTGCCTCTGGATTGTCTTCAATTATAGTAATTATAGTATCAGCAATTGATGCCTTATATTCAAGTCCTCCTTCATCTCTCAGCATTGCAGATAAGAAATTCATCAAGGAGCTATGCTTCCTAGGATATTTTAGTGCTAATGCTCTTATAGCTTGCACAACAACCACTTTAAATTCATCGCTTATTTCTGATACAAAAGTAGCTATTTGTTTCATGAGTCGCTCAACAGATGATTCAGCTCCTGAAAGTTAATTTATTTGATTTGACATAAATATACATTAAGAGAGAGAAGGGACAGCCTCAAGGTCACATGCCTAAAGTACAAGATTACCCAGATAACATATTTTTTTCGATACCCACCTGTTTTGAGGAGAGTAGTTATTGCGAGTGTAGCAATAGATCTGTTTGAATCTGTGATCAGATTTTCCAAATCCATATTACAAGCAGTTACTGCAGCTGGATGAGTAATAGCCACTTGATTTAATGTGCGCACAGCTGCAAATCGGACAGTAGGCTTTGGTGAACCGCAATTGATTTGAAGGACAGTTATAGCAGGGGCTAATTCTCTGCTGGTGGTACGTTTTAAGTTTACGATTGCATGGGCTGCTTCATAAACAACCATTTCAGATTTATGTCTCAAGCAATTTTCTAAAAACTCGAAAAGTGGAGATTCACTTCCAGAATCCTCTTCTTCTATTAGTTTCGCGGTAATACGTATCTAAAAATGATATTTCGTATAATAACTGAAATTAATCTACATCAAATTTTAGGCATTACTCACCAACATACAAACTGCATATGGTGATTTCAAACTTAAACGAGTGAGTTTTGCAACTAATTTAGTAACAGCTAAGCGATCTGATTTTCTAATATGATATAACAACCCAAGAGCATGATACTGAACCATAATACTGAAAATTCAGTCATTATTACTAGAATTACATTTCAAGAATATACCTTGGCACACTTACTTATCACTATTAACAGCCTCCTGTGCTTCATTCACCCATCTTTTCACTACTTCTGGAGCCAATTTGGTTAAATGCAGAGAACTAACTAGTGCAGCAGAACTTACAGCTGAGTTCCTATCAACAATAGCCTGTTTCATATATCTTTCAATAGCTTGAAGCATTGCACCATCTGTTATACTACAAAGAGCTCTTATTGCTGCAGCTCTATAGAGATCTTCCTTGCCTGTCATATCTTTTGTGAGGCTTGAAGTTACAATTATTACATCATCTGCTATCGAGCTGAGTTCTTTGATACCTAGATAAACCAAGCGCCTAAGAATGACATCTTTAGACTGAAAAAGTTTTGTCATTGCAAAAAAAACATCAGTAGCTTCCTTCGTACCAAGTTGCTCGCCCTATGAGATAGATATTATGGAATTACAATATGTTATGCCTATTAGAAACAAATTGAAATTCTTTTTTTTTTAACTATCCCTCACCTGATTCAATAAATATAGCAATTTCGTAAGGATATGAGTACATTTCCGATGATTTAGGGTTGTATCATTGAAAGCTCTTGCTTCTTGTAAAACTGTAGTTTTCTCAACGTTTTGAAAAGGATTGCCGCCACCTACAAATGTAATTCATGGTATAAGGATATTTTGATATAGGATATGAATTATACCATCTTCCTCTTCCTTTTTATCCCTTTTAAATGACCCCATTTCCAATTAACAAGAAAAATTAATAATAAATATTTAAACTGCAAATTTACACGTCAACAGAATACGAACTGACCATAGAGTACAAATATTCTCTGATTTCTGACATGTCATAGAACATAGAACTTATTGTAAAAGCTGGTAAAGGTGATCAAAGACTACAATCTTTGGCTTTGGTTGACTATCATATTAATATGATCACTAGTGATATATGAAATGTATTTTGTCCGTCAGCATTATTTTGTTGTTTATATGGACAGTATGACTATTGATTTCACCATGGTTAAACAATCAGTAGTGCTGAGCCTAAATGACGTAAGGACACAGTAACAAAGCCTACTTATAACACAACTAACTAGCTAACGAGCAGTGGCAGTCGATTCCTCAAAATGAAATAATCTTTGAGTTTATGTGATGTAAGATGTCTAAAAACAATGTGATGCTATTTCATTTTTCTATGAAGAATTTCTTGGAATTGACTCATTTCTGTATGAAGCCTGTCAAAATATGTCACGAGACGACAATTCTGCAGTTGTAATCAAAGTTTACCAACATACCTTTTAATCTTTTCTTGAAATATTCCAATTTCATTGAGACTAACTCGAGAAAAATTATAAATTACTCTACTCCATAATTTTTTATCTTTAATATCGGAAAACTGGCGAAAATAGTAGTCATTGGCGACTGGCGAAAATACGAAGCTTTAAAAATTAGCCTTGAGGTTACGAAAGCGGGAAATGCGGGTAAATTACATATAAGCAAAAAAAAACAAGTTAGGTATATTTTGTCATGAAGCATGATCTTTATTTGTTTGTGCGTTTGTGGGACAAATCAGGGTATGAAGTATGAATGGGATTCATGAGAGTTGTTTAATATTTGATGCACCTTCGATACACTACACTTTCCCAAGTAAAATTGTTTATTTGCTTACACAGAGCACTGTACATTTTCCTAGACTTCCTAGACATTAGTGTTCTGTGGTGCTGACTATCAAGAAGAAGCTCATGTTCTATGCATCGTAACTACAGATATCTTCTACACTTTGGCTTGGCCCTATCAAATTTACCTGCCGCCAGATGTTGAATGAAAAGGATTTTATAACCAAATGTTTATTGAAAATAGCATCCACTATACAGATAAACTTTCCTTGAAACAAATCAACGATTTGATAGCAATATTACATTTTGCGCAGGAACGCAAGTGGGATTAAAAAAATAAGCAATAAGCGACGGCGCAATCTAAAAATGTCAGTGTCAGTGTCATCGGACTCGCCAGACGAGTGTATCAAATATGTCCAAATTGTTATTGCTGGCACAAAAGTTTAATTGTTTTTATCTAACAGGTACATAATTTCACTTTCTAAAATTGAAAGCGTCATAGTTATAAATTTTGTTGGATGATTTATTACCTTATTTCGGCATTTATGTTGTTTGTAGCCTTATTGATCTGAAAGTTACCCACCCTAAATGTTGTCAGATTTGGGCTATTGCAAAAATTGTTGTGTTTTTAGGATTAGCAACTCTAGAGTGCAAACCATTTATTGTTGAAGGAATTCAAGTTGGTTTGATACGTCCTGATGTTTTGAAGCAGTTACTGAACTTTCCTGAGGTATTTCTCATTCCATTGATGCTTCCTAATAAATATGCTAAGTGAAGGTTATTCCATAGGTATTCATTGTAACATCAGGTTATGTGGAGCTCAATCCAGCTTTCAGGGATTATGAAGAAAGAACAATCAAAGTGGATGAAGTCCTGAGAAAGTTACGTACTGAGCAGAAATTTGTTACTTTGAAGGGATGGAGAAATGAAGTAAGCATTTTCATTACATTCTGAATGCTGGTAGAGAAGTTGTTCTACTTGTATGAATGAGGTTATTGGTGTTATGCAAATTGTTTTCTTCTTCAGTTTCACTTTCCTTAATGAAATATTTGTTTCACCAAGACACGAGGCTAGAACAACTGACGCTATGATATTTATTCATTGAGAGACATTTTTCTATTTTATTTATATTTCTGCTTGATTAGTTTGTAAACTATCCAACTCAGTTTATATACCAAAAAACATTTTTCATCAGTAGAAATTTTTGTAATAAATATTGAAATCTATATTGCCATCTGGAAATATAACTATTAGCTTACAATCAAAACAGATTGAATTTGGCATCATTTTTCAAGATCAATAATTTGGAATATTTTAATTCATTGTTACTATAGGGATAAATCTTCATGAATAGGGTGTTATGGGTAGGAGCTTAATCATGTCAATCCTTCTTTTGGTGGGAATGATTTGAATTCTTTTTGAAGCAAGTAGGAATAAAAGAATGACTGTTAAGAACATGGAGCATTTTTTTTTAAATGTACAAAATATTTATAGATTTACATGTCTTAGAAACAGAAATCATCTCTTATGATTCATTGCATGCGTTTTCAATTTCTCTCTAATCATTCTCCTGTTTAAATTTCTGTAAGTCTTATTTATTATGATCTTTGGATATGAAATTTCAAATTCTCTAAAATAATTCTGTTTATTTGAATTTTTCAAAGTTTCGTATGTGTGCATTTTTGATAGGTATATTCCATACCTATATTCGAAAAATTTCTTTCTTTATATGTAGTAAGCATTTCATATGCTGATAATCTGATTTTGGCTTGATAGAAAATTGAAGTGGTTTGCTGTAGTTGTTGCTCCTATAGATTTTGTTTAGTGGTTAGGCTTTGCTTAGTTGTGTTAATCTGAATTTGATAGATATTCAAGATGGAATCTCCTTTATTTCATGAAAAAATATTTAAAATTGCCAAATTGGTTTGAGTGTCTCCATAACATATTTTATAACAAAAAGTATTGTATTTTTTGTTACTTTGTATAATGGGGGGACTTTGGATTGGCTGATTATTCATTGTTCTGTTCTTTCCTTCAGCTGAAGGAGGTATATATGGAGTAATATTTTGTGAATTCGCAACAGACATATTATGTCATCATATTGGATCATATAGGAGTTTAAAAAGTGTTTCTTCTTCAAAAAATTAAAGTCTGTGCCAATATTGTTGTTGATGGATAGTTTATCAAAGTTACAAAGTAACAAAATTTCTGACTTGTGTATAGGCTTATTTGTTTAACGTGATTCAGTTGAAAGAATGAATTTGTTTTTATGGTATTCAATTTGGTCATTTGCTTTTATAGTATCCAGTTTGGTCATTTGCTTTTGCTGGTAATTGTACTCTTTTCCTACTGTAAAACATCAAATTGCTTGAACGGTTTCATTCTGATATAAGGTTTCTACACAGAAGAAAATAAGGATACTGGCAGTTCCTCAATTTTCGCAATATGAGGAGAGCAATTTGTGGAAATAATCCTTCTGAATGATAATATTCTTTGTTTATTCGAATTATGTTTGATTGACCAATGGCGTTTTTTTTTAACAAGGTGAGGTTCACGTTCCAAAATTTTTCTGATTTGATAATATGGACATTTTACAGGAATATTTCATCAACTAACTATACCTATGCGGTTTTATAACTTTGATTATAAGAGGGTTAACCAGCTTATTAACATGTATTCAACACTACTATCTTGACTACCTCTTCAACTATTCATGTGGTTTGCAAAGATCTCTCACTTTATAAGAGTTTTTATTTGTATAAAAAATTATTATTTTATCATACCTTTCAAAGTATCTCGATAAGTGTAAAGGTTTAAAGGAATATTTAAATTTTTTTCAGAATAACTTGAATGTTGCATTTCAGTATATGAAATGCCATAATAATACATCTCCATACGCTTCATAAAAAAGCAGCTTTCTTCCGGTTTTTCAAAATACGGATCAAACTCAGATGACGTACTTTTTGGGGAGTGAATGAAATTTTGATCAGAATTGTGAGAACCTACAAAGTGACCCTTTTTTAATCCCAAAATATTTTTCGTCGTACTCCACTGACCATTTTTGTTTTGTCTCTTATAAAAACTTGACTTTTTCGTATCTCTGATCATGTGAAAGACATTTTTTTTTTAGTATAAAATAATTTGCTGTTTACATATTCCAACTCAAAACTGAAAGTGAGTAAATGTTCCGAAGATGAACTTTTTTGTTGAATACATAATTTAAACCGCAATTTTGACAACTTGTTTTTGATGACAAAGTATCTGCGGTCTTATGAATAAAGAAAATTTCCCTTTCGAAATTGGGCTTTTTATGAAGTGTTCAAGATGTTTTAGGAGAATATAGATCGCGTTTTTTCTAAATTTTGTTTCTTAATGCTTCGGAAAAAACTTCGAGTTTCTTGTTGCCCTTGTAGAGTACACATCAGACATAATTCTAACTGTTATTTGTTCAATTAGTCTCTTCCTCCTCGAATTTAGCCAAGCATGTCTTATAGAGATGTATGCATAGTAATATATGTATGAGTACTTCAAATTTGATAGGAAATTATTCACATGTGGCTCGTGTAGAAAGAAAGCTGTTCATTATAATGGTTATGGTTTTATTGACATTTCGTTAGTTTTATAGCCGAGATTGTGGAATGACGATACGGTAGATATTTTCCATTTAACTCCCGAGATTGTTACCGTTCGCAGATTGAACGCAAACCGGAATTAAGTTTGTTTTTTAAATTGAAAAATTGAGTAAAACCGCAGTTATGTTTGAAACAGTTCATATATGTTTATAGTTCCTGTTAAATAATCACCTCATGGTGTTTATATTCGGTTTGTTAAAAAAAGTAAGTAGGTTCATATATTTGATTCGCAATTCCTATAGAGATTGCTATTTCGGAAAGGAAAGAGATCTATAATTATTCACTGATATGGAAAGAAACTTCCTCGGTGAGTCACGTGATTACAGTTGAGGGAAATCCTATAATGGTTAGAGTGTCTTGATATATGTATAGTTGAGGGTGGAGTTGAGTAGAACAAAGTTTGTATAGTTAAAATTATTGCCATCTGGGGCTTTGAAAAATATAAATTATGTTGTTATTATCTCATCAGTAACTTTTTGGGGTACAGAGTGTAAAGTTGGTCTAGAGAAAGACACCGACTTTTGACGTTTTCAAGTTTGACATAACACAGCGAGAGTTTTTCAAATTTCGTTTTTTTAGTACATTATCTTCAATAAATCGATAAATTGATTCTGGATTTGAGTAGATTCTAGAGGAGTAGTTAATATTCTAATGTTAAAGAACACTGTTAAGGCGAACTTATATCAAACAAGCATTGTTTTTCAAACGATTGAAAGCTCTCAGAGTGGAAAAAGTCCGACCGAAAAGTTTTTCTTGAGAATTCAACGAACTCCCTCAAAAGTGCTCGGCCATGGCAACCTCATTATCATTCACGCAATCTCCGAAAATAACGAAGGAAATACCAATATATATACACCAAAATCTGAATTCCTTTGATGATTCCGACATGAGGGATCAAATTTTTTAAACGTTCGGGAACAGGATTTGCGAACCCAATTCGGCGTCAATGAGCGCTTACACTGACCGTGCACGTTGCGTGAATTGATTGCAAACAGTCTTTTTAACAAATACCGATATAGGGCGCAACGAGCTCGAGCTCTCTAAAACGTTTGAGAACAGGGCTTGCAGTGTCCTCGATTAGTATAAATGCGCCTTTAGCGAAGAGTGTGAAAGCTGACTGCATTAGACTTGGTATCTTATGTACTTTTAAGTTAAATGATATTCAATAGATCAAAATAAACTGCTCCACATGAGTGATCGATATTGACTTAAATTGCAAAGAAATATAGTTTAAATGAGATTTTGTGATGAAAATTCATATTAATATGATTTCAAGTTGCAGGAAATAATTAATTTTAGCCTGTAGGTCTGCACGTGGTTAAGAAAAAACGAATAAAATAACGAAATTTCATTCCCAGAGAATTCAAACAATTTAAGATGCCTTCACGGGCATCAATAACAGCTTGACATCTTTTCATACTACACACGAAGTTGTTGAACATTTCTTGAGGAATTTGGTTCTGTGAACAGGACAGAAGCTCTCTCTCATTTAAGGATTCTGGGGTAGGTTGATGATCTTCTTTAGAGATATCCCATGCATGTTCTATGGAATTCAAATCTGGTGAGTGCGGAGGTATTGGTAAATGTGGAATACCAAGTTCCTCGCGCGCATTTTCAACTATGGCTGCACGGTACGGTCTAGCGTGTAGATCTGTGCGCCCGTTGAAACATATCCCGGCTCATACCATAACACTACCCCTCGAAATGGATGGACTTCTTGGACATAGCGACGATTACGGGGTATGCGTGGGATTGTCCATACCCTTATTCTTCTGAAAATCTGAAAATCGTCCATATCTGGATTCATCAGTGAAAAGGACACTACGCCATTGATCGTTCCAATTGATGTTGCCTTGCCCATTTCAGTATTTGACGCTTATGGTCACGTGTTAATGGACGTCTAGAACCTAGATTCACCTCTCTCAAACGTCGTCTTATGGTTTCTATGGAAACTTGGACCCCATCTGTATTTTGAAGAGTATTCCGTAGCATTCTACACGTGGATGTAGGCTTTCTTCTCGCCGAAACGGTGATGAAACGATCCTGAGCAGGTGTTGTTTTTCGTCGCCCACCAAGCTTTGGTCTTTCCTGGTCGCCCTGAACCTATTCCAAAGACGAGATATCACACTTTGGCTGAATTGGAGCCTTTCCGCTACAACAACCTGGGTTAGGCCCCTGTAGCATTTCGATAGCCCCATATGCCTCAGCGTTTGTTAATTTACGTCTTGGCATTTTCAGAAAACTCGTTTCAAATCGAATCCGTTGATAAACTGACTCCATTTCAAAATAAGAACATTCATGAAGCATACGCAAAGAACCAAACTTCAGAAAAAAGGCGACCACATTGACGAAATGTCTCATACTGATTTCTATTGGATCGATTCAAGTTGTTATTGAGTTTTAAATAATTTTACAGCGATTTTCCCGAAAACTACATAATTTTCAAAATGATTGAATACGATATCCCTTACTCTTGTGGAGCAGTAGGTATAGATATATATGAAAGTGCAGAAGGTATTTATATTCTTCCACGAGTTCAATATGTATTCAAAAATGAGCCTCGAAGTGGTGAGGTTTTGAATGAACGAGTGTAAAGATAAGCCTTCTGTACGAGTATTATCTTTCATTTTCTCCAAATCACTGAATATTAATTGAAATGAATAGATACTGTCCACCGAATATAGATGAATATGTAAGCACGCAATATTTTCGGTGAATTGTTTGGCGACTATGGAAATGAGTAATGCAAATCATTAGGGCTTGTACTTGGGCCATGAATTTGAACATGTGCTCAAAAAGTGCTTTTTTGGATTCAATATATTTGCATATTTTTCATTTCCATATAATAGGAAATCAAATAAAACACATCATTTTTCTGATGAATTCTCAAATCATCAAAACCAGAATTTTCAACTCACGGGTCACAAAATTTGCCCTCTCTCATGTTTTATTATTCCATAATGCCCCATCGGAATTTATTTTGAAATGAAGCTGATTTTTGTTCACATATTCGTGTTTATTTTGGAGCAGGTATAATTAGTTTTCGAAAACTGGATTACAAAAGTAGAACGTTATATTTAACTCAATTAAAGACAGTTTGTTGCAACCGAAATATCTCAGTGATACTTATCCCGTTTTAATTTCCTTTATCGATGGCATATGTGAGCTATTCATTATGAAATTTGTACACTGTGTCCCAAACTGGGATACACTGTATCTCAGATTTATTGAAGATTCGTAACCCTGTATCACTTTTTTTAAAACTTTCAAATCCCCAAACATAAATATTCTAACTTCTTCTGTTTCTGAAAAACAGGGCGAAAACGAAAATGTTCACTTTTATGAGATGTAATTATTTCTCAGGCACTGTAAAATATAGAAAAAAAAAATGAAAACTGCTTTTGATATATCATTTTACGTAGAAGTCAGTGGCGTAGTGAAAAAAAATTTCGGAGCACTGTTTTTGAGATTGAGCACAAACGTGGAATTTCGAATTGATGGCATTATCAGTTTCTCTAAAAAAGACCACCGTAACGTGTCATTTATTTTCCTCTATCTCTCACGGTTAAAAAGTTGTAGTTCAGGTATCAGCAATTTTGTCCACCCTGTACATAAGACCAAAAGCTTATTCAGTCTTCAATTAGGTTTGTTCGTATCATATTCGGAATGATTTCACAAAAATATTTCCCCCATTTCTCGTATATTTCATAAAAGTTCGTATATACAGATACAGGTTGATACGTGATAAGTAGGAAGATTTTAAGGAGGTTATGCCAACTTCAATCAAATGCTCCAGCAATAGGAAAACTGAAATTGTGAACCTATAATTAATGAATGAATGGGGCATGTTTGAATCGGCTCACATGAAGGTGAAGTCAATTAATATACATACATATCACTAGGAAGATGGGAATGACTCCATAGTCTGTTTTCGATTAGATTTATAGCTACTTTCCGCTGAACAAAGTCCAGGAAGTAATGTATTTATTTTCCCAAAGTCATTTCCCAATTCCAATGAAATACAGTTCGGTTAATTTTTTTAGGGTTCTCAATATAACGTTATTATTATTTCAACCCACTAACCATAAGAAGTTGGAAATGAGAACAACTTTTGTTTTTTGTCTGCAATACTTTGTTGTTTCACTCACTTTTACAAAAAAATATTTCGAATCCGTTCTAGGAGTAAACAAAAACTTATAAGTAGCGTTGAACAGTGATACATTCTATTTCATGAAAAATGCACCATATAGAATGAAATGAACCAATGATTTCCTGTGTCCATGATCGCAAAAAAAATAGTTTTCTGTTTTCATTTTTCAATAAAAAGAAACAATAAATGAATAATGAAAATCTCGATTAAAAAATATATATCCGAGTTCTCCGCATTTCACACTCAATATTTCACATAAAATTAGTAATGGTTATATGTATATATAGATTTTGAACATCTATGAAATATTGTTATATCCATTATCTCTATAGATATTCTAGTCTAGCTGAACTAGTTATTAGTTAACTTCCGATATATAAAATATTTCCTTTTCGGGCTCAATTTGAAATATAACTAACCACAATCACCTCACGACCGTAAGGCGGGTCATTAGTTTTGAATTCCTGATACTCAACTCAAGGCCTGATAAGCACACAGTGAAACCAATTTTGTTCGGAAACTTATCCGCAGTTCTCTGCTCAGTCCTATCTAGAAATACCTGTCTCAATTTTTTTCTAATGGCTTCTTCAACTTCAATAAGTCGTAGTATGACGCTTAAATGCCATCTTCAGAAAATCTCGAATGAGCCTTCTTTCAAAGTTAATGAATTATCAAATGGAATTATTTAATGTTCTGTTAAAACCTTTCTCATTTTCTTTCTGTTCTTATTGTTTAGGAATAATTCGCGAATTGTATGCCGAATATCTCATCAATATCCTGGACAAAATAGTTATTTCACGGGAAAAGCAGAAGTTGAATTTGAAATTCAATAATGCATTTCATTCTGAATTTTGAACGGTGTCATTCGAATAATGTGCGGAATAAGCGTTCTATAAATAAAATTATTCATCGCAGTATTCACAATTATTTCCAGCTTGTAACGACATGGACATGCCGTCGAATGCTCTGCTTGTTTTGGTGCTCAGGTTTCTTTCAGTTTTCTGATTCAAAAGTTTTTTCACTTAAGGCGCAACTGTTCACAGAACTGAAGTATAGGGACATTAATTAAAATAGGAGATACGTTCAAGAAAAAATATACAACCGGATACAACAATGAAAGAAATTCAGTGACGAAATTTTCTGTATTTATTTATGAATTTGGAATTAAAAGTGATGTGCCTAAGGTCGGGAAAGGAGAGTGTACTAAAACCTACATAGAACACAACGATCTAATGGCCATAGTATGTGAAAAAATAAGACATTCGAATCTCCTCCCACAACTATGAAATACCATGGAATGCCATGGAAATACATACATACTTGAATTCTTTCGTTATGCAACATATCTGTCCTAATATGATCGATATGTGCATCAAATGTAAGTTTAAATATCTTTTAAATGGACGCCTATATAATGTGTTGGAAAACCATCTGAATATTGCTGAGCTCTGACAAAACCTTGTGGAAAAACGAAGTTTGAAAGGGAGTCCTAGGCCCTCATAAATTGTGTGAGACACCCTTTTGGCCAGCTAGAATGAAAATCGATGGATCACAAACCATGCCCCTCAGTTCGCCACTGAAGTCGCTATTAAATTATACTAATGATTGAAATCAACCAATTCAACGCAGACCGAGAATACAAATTTTTTGCTTCGCTGTCTTGAATACCCAGCAGTATCAATTAAAACTTTTCTAATGTGGTGTACTCTCCACGCATACCGAGCAGGGTACCATCAAAATTATGTTTTGGTTTATGGTGAGGCATTATTGTAAATTATATATGGTATGGACGAAAGATAAATGATGTGTATGATTAAGCCTTAAACAATCAACTGTGTGCGATGCACTTCATGCTTCGTATAGTATGACATTTCCTTCTTTCGAAGTCGATATTTTCGCTATTTCCGGTGAAAAAATGGTATGTACGACGTAAACAAGGTGGCTGACGCCCAAAAGTTCAATGTAGCTTCCTTATATTATCTGAAGAAAAGTTAATATTTTCTGATTTAATTGAAAGATTATGATACATTTCGTTTCATTCTGAGAAAAATGATAACTTCTCATACAGGGTAAGTCCTTAACTCACATGTATTTTAATGAGAGATTCTTGAGGTCATGAGAAACACTAAATCATAGTCATGCCCGTGTTATTGTTTTACTTTATACCGTTTTCTATTTTATTATGTTTTCTCTTTTGTGCTAAGACGTCTTTTTCCTTCTCCATTTTAAAGATTGAAACATTTATGTTCCTTTGCAAGTTTTTTTCGAAACATATTCAGAAAGTGCAGTTTTCAAAAATGTCCTCAAGGGCATTCAAACAACTCTTTCATCCGAATTTTTCTTTATCCTTTTTTTTTTCATATTCAGATCCCAAAAAGTTAGATATCGATAGAGAACTGACTGTGCTGGACTTGCTTGAATCACTCTGTATATTTAAATGTGTGCTTAAAAATCGTTCAAAATTTGAAATGTGCCAGTTTCTGCCATAATTTTCTAACACACATAATTTTATTCCATTAGTCGTTTCCACAGTGTATAATGGTGAATTACCTCTGTTCGCCCATTCCCTTACAAACATGTATCGGTAAACCACACATCGCGAATATCATGATTTTAGGGTATCGCAATACTCGATGGACAAAATTATGAATAATTCTTCCGGTTTCGAATTTCCGAACAGAACATAATCGTAGTAGCATCCTCTGTTGAGGTGTTAACTTTTCTTGTGTTTGAACTTCGAATAATTCACACCATTGTTCGGATGTAGTGCACATATGACTCACTTTTTTCCTGCCGTAACTAATCGTATCGCATTATATGTATATGTGAAACTCGGTCATGTTTGACCAATTTCTGAGTTGGAATTCTTGAGAAGCTTATTCATCTCTTATTTTACCATATATGTATTCATTGTTGTTGGTTTCGAACGGACGATAATTTTGAAGATATAAGTTTTTGAATCCCCTTTCTACTCATTTTCTTATTGTTTTCAAGCTCGCATGAAAATGTATAGTACCAATTTTGATAACCCATGTATGCACGACTGTTAATCATGATGAATAGTTAGTTTTGTGTTGCAGTCTTGCTTCAGTGATTTTTGAATTATTCATTGATTATCAAGGTTCATTTTTAATCGTGAGGTTTCATTGGTTCATCCTGAGTAATTAGACATCTCCTTAGTTTGAGGGGCAAAATATCGATACAAACGATTTCTAATGTAGCACTGTCATCACTATCTCGAAGGAGTGGAAAGTATGACAATAGTTTAATAAGTTTCTATTTCAGTTTTAATTTTGTCGTTTGTCGGATGTATGAACTTCTTTGGTTTGAATCGACATCATATTAACCAGGGAGAAATGTTCGAATTATTCATTTTCGGTGATGAAAGATCTTTTAATGATTACTTTGTATTAGCATAATATTGTGAAGACATGGTAAGACTTGAAGTTGAATATAACAATATTTAAAAATATGGTCCGTTAAAAGACATTGCCATTAAAAGATAGTATTCACTCCTGATATTGCATTAATGGTCACTATCGAGGGACATGATTTTTTATGTTTCTAAAATGAGCGAATGCACTTTGGAAGCGTTCCATAAGCTGACCTTGTTCGAAGGCAGAATATCCAAAAGATTCAATTATGTTAAAAAAAGGTATCGGTAAATTTAATTCCTCCTACTAAATTTATTTATTCTTTGACAAAAGTAATGTATCTTTAACGATCAGAACACTGCCCTTAAATGAACGTTTTAGAATAATCTTCTCTGCATGATTGAAATGGGTGAAAGCCTTAGATTATATTCGCAAATTCAATTGATTTCTCAATTAAAATACAACGTCTTTGTGATAGATGCCATGGTATTTATGAAAAGGGATGTGTAACAGCAAAGTTGGCATAACCAAAATTTCATGAAAATTTTTATGAATTCAGTCTTTTTCTGAAAAAATGGATTTATTAAATTTGTATGCCGATTTTTCAGTGAAGTCAAAAAGAGTCGATAATAATGAATAATATGTGTTAACACCAAACGTCCCCCTTATTGGTGAAAGAAAGTATTTTTTTCAAGTAGAACTTATTTGGAGAAATCATAATATAAAAAAATGTTAAGTTCAGTGAGAGCAATCTCGCGTATTTATTCATCAGGTGTTGCCCTTCATTTTATAATTTGATGAATTATTTGGTATGATGAGAGAACTTGTATGCGTTAGCCTTACTTAACAAGAAATACATAGTTTCGGATTGTCACATAATTTTCTGTTATTCTAGTTTTTTGAGTATCATAGGCTCAAATAATGACGAATTAATAAAAATAATAGAAAAAATATCTATGACTGTAAATCCAGGGGGTGTCTTCTAACAGGTTCTTCTATTGATTTGAATTAAAAATCCTATCTCTACTAACCAAGATTGAAATAAGGCCAATCCATAAATATTTACGTCAATTTTCGTTTATTGAATAGTTGGGAAAATTCGTTTTTATTTTAAACAATAAGTTCCGAGGTGTCAAATCTCTATATTAAATAGAATGTTCGTTTTTCGCTGTAAATTCAATATTGAAAATGTCAGCGTGATTTTAGAATACAGTATGACATTATCGTTAGTAATTTATCTTAAGGTAATAGATTTTTTTCGAAACGAACATTTTCTGATCCCAAGCTATTCAATTATATCTCAAAACCGAAAATTGTCGTAATTATTGTAGGGTTAAATGGCCCAATTTTCAAATTCAGTAATTTTGCATTTGAAAGTTGAGATCAAACACGTTCCAATACAATTTTTTCATTCGTATTTGCAGATAAACGTTTTAAAGAGCGCGTGAGATATGACAAGTCATAACTCGTCGTTTACACAGAGGTACAAACCCTACATTTTTGACCAGTACCGACAACCTGAGGGTGGCCAGCAATGGGAACCGGCCCCGGAAAGCATCCCACCCATGGTTCCTGCCCGAGGAATAAAAAAAAGCTTACAAAGCGATACGTCCCCTCTAACCCGTAGCGAAGACGCCCCCTGGATAGCTCCTGGTGAGATTCCAATCAATAAAATGGATAATAATCTCATGCATGACACCAATTTACTATTAAGAACCGAAAATAACATGAACATCAAAAACGAAGACTTGCACGATAGACGTGATGTCAATACCAATTGTCTCATTACTCCCCTGAGACTCAATCCTAAATATAGTCATATGCCATGGTTCCATGGTAAAATCTCTAGAGAAGAAGCTGAAAGGGTGTTACATCCACGAACTGATGGCTTATTCCTCATAAGAGAGTCCACAAATTTTCCCGGAGACTATACTTTGTGTGTTTGTTTCCAAAATAAAGTAGAACATTACAGAATAAAAACACAAGATGGAAAGCACACTATAGATGATGAAGAATTTTTGATAATCTAGAAAAATTAATACAACATTATAAAATGGACGCTGATGGTTTATGCACACAACTTGTCAAACCTCTCCATGTTGATGATTTATGTATAATTCCAGAGCAGGAATTGGAAATATGTGAATCCATAGGTAAAGGAGAATTTGGTGAAGTCATGTTAGGAAAATGGAAGAAGAATAAAGTTGCAGTCAAGGTTTTAAAAGATTCAAGCGAAGCTGAGGCTATACTGATGAAATCCTTGCACCATGAAAATCTGGTCAATCTGTTAGGTATTGTAAGAAAAAAAGATCTTCTATATTTAGTTACCGAATTCATGAGCAAAGGAAATTTAGTCGACTATTTGAGGTCACGGGGAAGATTACATGTTACCAGAAGAGATCAGATAAACTTCGCCACCGACACTAGTGCTGGCATGGAGTACCTCGAGAAAATGCATGTGGTTCATAGGGATTTAGCTGCAAGAAATGTATTAATTGCAGAAAATGGTATGGCCAAAGTGTCTGATTTTGGTCTTGCCAGAGTGGATTTTTATGCGGGTTCAGAATCTGCAAAACTTCCGATTAAATGGACGGCTCCAGAAGCTCTGAAATTTAACAAATTCTCAAATAAGTCTGATATGTGGAGTTTTGGTATATTGTTATGGGAAATATATTCTTTTGGTAGAGTTCCTTATCCAAGAATACCTCTGGTTGATGTAGTCAAACATGTTGAAAAGGGGTATAAAATGGAAGCTCCTGAAGGCTGTCCTCCCGAAGTTTACGAAATAATGAGGCAAGCATGGGATTTGAACCCTGATAATCGGCCAACTTTTCACACTGTTAAAGGTCAGTTAACTTTTCTCAAACAACAAACTTTATGACTTTGAAAGTGCGAAATAAGTGATGGGACACTGAAACCATGATGTGATCGGTTCTCACAATCTAGTTTTATTGAAGTGCAAATGGTATAGTATTAGGATCAGGTTATGATACACTTTCTCTGAAAAATCCTGAACGAAAACATTGCTGATGTTTCCAAATTGGAATTTTTATTAACAAATTCAAGATGAATACTCAGATTTAAGAAATCTTATTCCATATTTCGAAGTACAAATATCACTATAAATAGTGAAAAGTTTACTATGATGTTGTTGTGATATCTATATAAAGTTTCCATGTCTGGTAATATTATTCAATTTGATTGACAAATAAGTACAAATTTGAGGTTAATCACCTACTTTAGAACCATACTTTTATGGAGTAATTTGTTACTTGATAATTTCATATTATATAAAATATATTTATAAGCATTATACAATTTTCTTTATGTACTGAAATAATACTGATCTAAAATTCTATCTTGATATTAAGATGAATTTTTTGGAAGCATCAGCAATATACAGATTCAATTTCATATGACACATATTGTGAGCTATGTCATAATATACTTCATTCCATTCCTCTCACAAATAAAAATATATATACTTATGTATTATCACTTACAGCAACTACTAAATTGTAAAAGATTCTAGGAAATTTCAATCTGTCCATTTCACTATGTTTTAATTCAAAACTATTTTTCTTCATGTGAAGAAAAAATGTTATTTTCTCCTTCTAAGAATTCACCGCATATTTTGAAATCTCAAATTGATAATCAATTCATCCTCAAGAAGATGCTCTCAACAGTTGAGGAATTGATTTTTTTCAGCAAATCCAAAAAAATTAAACATTTGATAAATCAGAATTATTTGATATTTAATATGTAGTAATATTAATTTTTTGATGTAGAATGTTTGTGGTCGTGAAAAAAATCTGAATCTAGAAATAATTGGTCAAAATGGTATTTGAAATATTTAATACTTTTCAATAGATTAATTGAATTCATACACATATGTTCCCAAATTTAAAGAAATACTTTTTGATGATCCTTTCACAAGTTCAGTTGTCGAAAATATTCAAAGAATTGTAAATTTTGTCCTTTGTTATATATTATTGTGTTTATTGTAAAATGTTTTGTACATTCATTTTTTTAAGGAAATAATTTTCGAATAGTTTTATTTATGATTTTGACCCTTTTTAATTTGATTCAATGAGTGACTTTCTTTGCTTTTGTACCTTAGCTGTTGTTCTTTTTCATTAAAAATAAAATAATATATTCCCGATTTTTTCTTGACTCTATTTCTTCTAGTTTTGCTTATTTTAATTATTTGACAATTCAATAATGAGAAGGGTGAAGAATTGAATAACAAAGAAATTATTTTATTATAAAAAAAGTTGAGTATATTTTGAAACTTCGACCTCACCAGTCAGGTAAATTTCTGGAGTAAAGTTCAAAGTGAGTCATAAGTTGCCCTCATTCAATAATATATATTAGTTTTGTTTACTGTTCATCCTTTAATTCATTCAATAGTTATCCATTACATTGAATTTATTAAAGTTAGAACTAAAAGGAGAAACAGTTTCCTGACATACCTTCAGGTATGAATGAAATATTGCTTCTTTGATATTTATGTTAGGTGTTACCGTACTCTTGGTTGCATTGTATATTTTGAAAAAAATTTGAAAAAATACATGATATTTGTAGAAAAAATTACTTTCATAGTTCAACAGAGAGGAAAAGGTGGAGTATTAGAATTATTTTACCTCTATTTACTTAAAATTGAAAAGATTTGCAGAAGGTTTTTTTGAAGTTCTTCCAAATGTTTGATTTTTCATTGCAGTGTTATGAAGTTAAGCGAGAATTCAGCTCTCACAGTTTGTTCAAAATGGATCGATGTGCTACTTGTTTGTTTGGAATAATGAATTATGGCGTCGACATTACTGGTTATGTTAGACACCCAACTTTGGGTATATGCATTTGGTTTCAGAAAAGAGCAGCTAACAAACAAACCTGGCCAGGTAAGAACTACTATACAACACGGATAACCGTATTCTGCTAATGTTCAGGAAGAAGTTTGATGTAATTGACTGTAGATGAAAATACTAACCAAGCAATTATTGGAAGAATAATCAGTTGGATAGGACAATCAAAAGAAATATAAAAAATTTCCATATTTATGACAATGGGATACAACCAAGTATTACCTCTTAGTTTCAATGAATTATTAACTTGAAAGACCTATCTGAAAAATGTTGTTTACTGAAAAACTTCTTTAAACCTCGGAGTAATCTATATGAACGCTGAGCTATTTTTAGTTGTCTTGAAAAAGTTATCGATGCAATTATTTTCAGGCCATTGGGATAATATGGTTGGGGGAGGTTTATCGGTAGGTCATGGAATATTAGAGACAGCTTTCAAGGAGTCCCAAGAGGAGGCTTCAGTTTCCAAGGAATTAATGGCGAATTTAGTTAGCGCTGGTTCAGTATCGTGAGTATTATACTTCTCTTTAAGTTGGGTTTATTTATTTATTAAACAAAAACGGGTATGACATTGAGAGAGTCTTCCGGGCTTGTTGGCCGTGGTCTATTAGGAATTTCACCGAACGTTTCGCCTACATCTGTGATAGGCATCTTCAGAGTATTCCATCTTTATCTTTAGAAATTCGTATGTTTGTTTTACATGAAGATTTATATACATAACATTGTTTTGATCATATAGTCACAATACTGGTTTTTTATTTACATTGTTTATTTTACATTGTTTGTAATAAATTCATTTCTGTTTGTGTTTTAGATTTTTTTACGAATCTCAACGTGGCCTATTTCCTAACACAGTATTTGTTTTCGAAATTGAGTTGCCATTGGACTTCAAACCAGTTAATTCCGATGGCGAAGTAGATGAATTTGAGCTACTGCCTGCTGCGAAAGTTATAGATAGAATTTGTTCTTCAAATTTTAAAACTACTAGTGCCCCTGTTGTTTTAGATTTCCTGATTAGACATGGTATCATCAACATTGAAAATGGTATGTCATTTTTGAAAGTAATATCTCCCACATGATATGAACCATTTTAATATTGTAGAAAAAGAGTTACTCCGAATTATTGAGCTTCTTCATGTTCCACTTCAATCTCTCTACAATAATGGCATTCCAAAAAAATATACTTTTGGAATAAAGGAAAATGGAGAAAATGGACCCGTTCAGTAAACCCTCAGTTCTAACTAGATTAAGATTTTAAATTGAAAGAAAAATCGAAAGCCTTATGTACTTATTTTTAATTTATTTATTTAGAAGTAGGTAGCAAATTGAGAAAAATGTAATTTTTTGAGAGCTTAGCCTTTATTACTTTTGATACCGTTAGTTCTTATAGATTTTATAACTTATCAAAAGATGTAGAGTATTTCGAGTATCATATACCTGTATAACATGAGCATTTTATATGTATTTACTCCCATAGATAAAACAAGTAATATTTAATGAATTGCATCATGAGTCAGCGTTCCATCATTTCGAATTTCTATGAACAAAATGTAAAGCACTATTTTTCAGGATTTTATAAAGAAGGAATCGTAAGTTTACAACATGTACATTTTGATAAAAGAGGAACAACTTTTGATAAAAAGAAAATCTTAAAACTTAACATCGTCTGTATTTCGGAAATCTTTCCAATCACACTTGATTTTTGAAAAAGTTGTCTGTCATAAATACATTATTCGATTATCAATGATTATACTTTTCTTCATTCTTACTAATTTTGTAGCAAAAACATTTTCATTCTAATGGTTTATCTTCTCTCTTGTTGATTATGTAACATTCTGCTTCCCCTGTATTTCTCAAAATACTTTCATTTCTATTCATGTCCTTGGAAGGACCTCGTATTCTGAAAAATAGTGACTATTATTAACAAGTGAATTTAGTTAGAGCAAAAATTTTGATAAGTATACCTTGCTTGAAATTTTTTATATATGTATATTCCAACCAAGGGTATTGGCGTCATCATAGAAACAGCAACTGGACAAACTGAAATCAACGACTTTTTGAATGATTTGGTTTTAATATAAACTTTAAGTTTAAGAGACTCATTTACTAGTATGCATCACATTAGATAGAAATTTTTCTAATTTATGATGAATTTGAGATAATTCCTCAAGAATGAACACTGAGAATATTTATATTGTTTCTTATAATAAGATACTTTTGTCAATATAAATTCGAATATATGGCATTTCGCAAATGAGAAACTTTTTTTGTTTTACTAATCGATAAAATTCTACCTCCTTTCCACATTTTCTGAAATTTGTTTTGATTTTCAGTCCCAGTCACTGGAACAAACTCAATTGAATAATTCGTATTATTGAAAATGGTTGAGTGAAAACCCAACAAAGTTTCAGAAAATCTTTCCCTTATGAATTTCATGCATTACTCTTTTTCACACTTCAATTTGGATTCCTAATACAAACACACTCAGAAAAGAAAAGAACTGGCTTTCTTTTTTTTTTTTTTTGGTTGATGATTAAATTGAATGGTTTGTGCCAAATTCTCCTTTTTTTGAACTTTCAATTGGAAAATTTAGAACTATGATGATATAAATCAACCAGTTTTAGGGGAAATATTTGACCTAAATCATCAAATATTTATGTGATAGTAAGAGATTTTGAAACATACCTTATATGTACTAGTAGACCAAATAACACACTGATTGATCTTATAAAATTTGCTGATGCGTACCTGTTGTTAAATCAGCTGCTGGTTGCGTAAGCGAAAACCTCAGTAAAAATATTGCCACTCCAGTATTTTGTATTCCAGTTTCAATGGCTATTGCTAAACAATCTGGATTTTCTTGTCTCAATATTTTTGATAATATGAAAGCTGCCGTGAAACCTAAATACGGTAGAGCCATTCCTGCTATCACAATCTGAAAGAAAATATTTGTATTTATGGACATTAAGAAAAATTATGGAATGATAATTGAGACACCTTTATAACCGGAAGAGTTATACAATAGCATATTTTTTATTATTTCATGAATTACCATGAAACCAAATATAAAAAATTTAGAAAACACATGGTTTCCTGTTCTCAAAATCTAAACTGGGGTCGTTTCCGATAAAAAAAATACTGAAAGAACGAAGTATTGAATGACTGTCCTCATATCAAATGTCAAAAATTTTATTATTAACATAACATCCACAACACTCACCTTCCAAGAGAAAATTTTGAATAGGTACAAATTCGTGACAGTGGCAAAAACAATTATAAATATGAGAAGTAATGAAGATAATCCCTTCAAAATTCTTGCCAAAAACGAGGCTAAATTCTTGCAATATCTAGTCAGCAAATATCCAATGCCCAATGGTATAATTAAACCAAAAGCTGAAGTTGCAACTAGTCTATATGGTACAACTAGTTTTGCCTGTCTAAATATCAGTTTACCAAGACTGAATATCCATACTGGCATCATAAGGAGGGCCAAAAAATTTCCCAAACTAGTTACTGTTATGGAAAGATCAACATTTCCATCCAAGACTAACGTCCAAATATTGGAGGCTCCTCCTGATGGAGCAACACCTGTGAAAAACATTCCTAATTGCATTTCAGGGCTTTCCGGAAAAAGAACTTGTCCAAGACCATAACTCAACTGAAAAATAAATTCCATGAATTAAGTACACTGTCAATAGAGCCTCAGGTATAGCTACTATAGGACACAGTCACACCAACTAACTCTTATGAGTCTTTGAGGGATCCCATAGAGAATTAGAAGAATTCAGAAAAAAATATAATAATGTGTAATAATGAGTATGGTAGATCCATATACTATACTACACAAACTAGCTGACTGTGATAAGCTTGATAAGCAGGCCTTCCATAACAGCTTCTAACTTTTTCTTCTGGCTACAACTTTTACTCTTTGGCTGAAGCCAGAGGTGAAATAAATGTTATAAGGACAACTATAGTTTGAGAAAACTGTTATTTTGTTGAAAGTTACTTGTTCTGTCTTTTGTCAACCTTTAAAAAAATGTGGAATTTTTTTGTCAGCTAGATCTCCTTCCTTTTAAAATTCCGAATTAAAAGTTAACTTTCGCAGATCAGAAGCGATATTTCAAAAGTAGCAGCATTGCTACTTTTCCTGATTCATAATGAATCTTTTAGATCATACTTACCATAGGCATAACAATGAATTGACTACACAATCCTATCACTGGTCCTACTGGTCTCTTTAAATTCCTCTTAAGTTCCCCCCAATTCAGAAAGCATCCGAAATTTATATAAATTATGCTTACTAGTGTAGCTACGGATGCTGTGAATATAGTGTCTATCAAACGATGTTTTCTTATAACAATTACATCTAAGCTTTCCTTTATTGTTCTATTTCTTTTGACGTCCCTACAAGAAACTGAAGTTTTCCCTGAAGAAAAATGATATTAATTATATTAATAAATTTGGCGAAATTGAATGAACCACCTAAAAATACTCCTGATATATTCAAAGAAGCACTTAGTGGAAGATCATTGTAACTAAACTGAATATCCATGTTGCAATTTGCTATATTCTCATCATCAGACTTCAACTGTAATAAATATTTTGCACCATCCTCATATTCATCTGCTTGGTCTGAAATGAAAATTTTTATTAAATCGTTTCTTAATTGTTCAGACTAACATGGTGGTAAAGAATTATTTTAGTTACCCGGAAGAATCGTGTATGGCACACTTATAGTCTCATCCATATGTACCTCAACCGACTCATTCTGGAATTGGATAGATAGGGCGTTTATTACTATAGCGTTGATTAAAATGATAACCAAGATGAGCATCAGAATTTGCGTTAGACCGTTGAAAGGACACATCTGTAAATTAATGATTATCGTTAGAATTAGATATTAGAAAAATTTCCTTGTCAGGAGAAAAAAGAAAGATTTCATCTGTGAAGATTTTTCTCCTATAGATACCTTTTCATCGTAGAAACAAACTTGATGAACGCATGCTGTGTTGTTCGTAGTTATTGTAGGAAGAGCACAGCAAATATTTCTATATGCTTCTGGTCGAAAACATACATATCAAAAAATAATCTTTTGCTTCCTATTTTGTATTTCCTTGGGGTTGTGGAAAGAATGGCCTTGTTATAATAACAACCACATAATGTTGAACAGTGCATATAATTACGCCAAAAATTTTATTGCGATAATTAATATTCGATTTCTCTCTTCTTAAAGGGGTTATAATAATTCAAAATGTTCAGATGAATGTGTGAAAATATCATTTCCTTTTGTGTTATTCGAGCCAAGATAAATTGGAAAATTACGATGACATCAACAAATCTACTATCCAAGATAAATGTTGTTATTTCGATTTGGATTTTCTGATAAAACAGGAAGCGGTTTCGACTGAATTTGTAACGTTGTGGGCAAATATTTCCCCTTTTCATCTATTTGAATAGAATTGTTGCTCAAGATCTATATGTAAATGAATAATATCATATACAGGGTGTACCAAGTTCGACGGCCTATTAAGCATTTCTGGAGAACTGGACCTATTTGAAATCTGAAAATTGGGATTATGTCATTGTTTGACATTATCTACCGATCTAAAATATTCTTGGAGCCTGACCACTTTCACTTATACAGGGAGAGAAAAAAAATTTCAAAAATTTTTTTTGCTGTTTTTTTGTTTTCGATTTTGATAGAGTATGCAATTCTGAATACATTCGTACTCAAATCGTTGCATTCGTCAAAATACCTACTTTCCAAAATATCGAGAAAAAACTGAAGAAAAACAGGAGATAAGAGTATTCGGTATTATGTTTGTTATTCCTAACCTAGATATCGTAAGCACAAACCATTTTCACATTTTTGAAGGCGAAAACTGTGGAAATATTGTACATTTTCAGAATTTTGAAAAATTGGTACAGAACTTTCGTTTTTCAAATTAGAACCCAATTTTTTTATGATTTGGGTAGATAAACCAGTAGGGATAAAAAAAATTCATGAATTTCGTAAAATTAAACACAGGTTTATAGATATTTCAACACTTTCGGTAGGGCTTCAGCCCCTTAGCCACCCCCCTAGCTACGTGCCTGTCTGAGTGTAGGATATAATTCCATATCAGTTACGAATTCGGCTACGAATAGATCTACCACTAAACACTATACATATATTGTTACGAAACAAATTAAATGCTCATAGATTCTTGAAGTTGATCTCAAAAAGTGTTGGTCATTCGACAATGAAAAACATTTGGACAATGGATCTTTATTTGGTCTGTCGAAATTCCTACGATAGATTGCTCTGGACAGCCTTTTGTTCTCAAATGATAGCGCCCACAAATATCAAAATAATTTTTGTGGATAGTATGAAAATCAGAATATATCCACAATGAAAATAATATTTCATAATTTCTTTGTCAAACTTTTTCTCTTCAATTTCTTAATCTTAGAAATATTGATTTGATTTTCTAATCTGGGAGATTGGATGGTTGCTGCAATTAGGTAATTTTCGCCCCTCATTTCAGGCACTAAATTCGAGATATATATCTAATTGAATTTCTAATAGGATCACGCAAGAACTAATTATGTAATTTCGATGAAAGTTGTTCATTAAATACACAAAGGAACATAAATATTATAGTATTCCTAGTATTATTTGAAATTATGATCTGCTACCTATTTAATAAAAAAATAATCGATCATCTTGTTCGTTGCAACTATTTATTTTGAAATTTATCATTCTGATAAATATCAAATGTGAAATAAATATGTAAATGATTCAATATGATATGATATTCTCATAACATTTTTCGAATTAACATAAGCCCGTCGGTAATGCCTCATTATGGTTAAGACTCTCTCATGATCTGAATGCGAATATTTTAGTGAATAGGCAAGATCCACCGAACGTTCCGCAGATATATATTTTTTGGGAATAATTACTTCAATATTATAGAAAATCTTAAATTAACGATCAACGAACAATGTTTTCAGGGTAATGTTTCTGCAGTAAAACTGTTGTTGAAATTTTCATACAAATCTATATTTGAGGAGAATTTTACCTATTTGTCTGAGCGAAATTTGTTTCATTCTGTAGACTGAAGCAACTCGTACAAAAACGGGGGTTGTAAACTAGTGTTAAAGTCCCATATTCAATGAAGAATTTCTATTATTGTTTACCTCACTAACTTTTTTGTTCAAAAAATCTTCAAAGCACATTTTTACCCTACCTATTTTCGAATCTAATTCTGAATGAAAATTTCAGCAATATCATTGTTTCAGAAGAATTTACCCAAATTTTCGAAACAAATAGGTTCAAGTGACAGCAACTTCTGAAATTAACTGGATTTTTCTTGCGGTCAGTGCAGAAATTTCTGAACTAATTTCTGATTTTGATTCTCAATTCCTTTGAATTTTGACTCCTTGGCTACCATTATTGTTTCTTGATGACCAATACCGTACCTATATATAGTTACGGCTTTTCAAATTTCTCCACTACGATTCTTCCCGTGATCATCAAAATCTTTTATAGTTAAACAAGTTCAAAAGTATTTGTTATGAGCAATTCAAGTTTGTTCATCAATAATACGACGTCATTTCGAGTATAAAATAGTCATTACAAAATATTTTTGATCTTCAAATTTTTCTAAGTACGATTCTTTCCGTGATCATGGAAATCTTGTATCGTAAAAACATAATGAAAAGTATTTTTAGTCACACTAAAGTGTGACTGAAAATAATTATCTACTATTTACTTATTAAATATTGACAATATACCTTAGACTCTGATGATTTCATTCAGAAATATTATTAATTTATAAAAATGAAATTCCATATTGATTTTTCGTCTTGAACCATACATATAAACTGAACAGAGCGATCTAAAATTTATGAACATTTTCGCAATTTGAAAATCAATATACCTAAACTTCTTTTCTTCTTACTCTACCATGGGATAATTTCAAGAGCACTTCCAAAATAACTATCGCAATTGCATCAATAATAAACCCTACTCATGGACAATCATTGAAAGTAAGACCCATTTTCATCGAAAGAATCCCACCGTAATCGTGAATTGCTAGTGTTAACCTTGGGAGACAAGAATATGAAATAATTCTATAAATAGACGAATACTCTCAAACGAACACTTACTTTCTAAGGTCTATATTTTCCGTTTAAATCATCCTGTATATCCCAGATCCCAGTATGAAAAGTTTGTACACTTCACTCGGCGTGATTATTGTTTCACACTTGTGTCACTAGAAATGCCAAATTTAACGCATCATTCATGAAGGAATGTAAACTTCGTGAGATGCAGTGTAGCACTAGCGCGGTACGCTATACAAGCATGACCTAGAACGAAGTGTTCAAGATAACTTTCATTCAATCTTCTTAGCTGCTACTCAACATTGTGAAATAAGTGTAAAAGTGAAAGTTAGTGCATATGTGAAATGAGCGGAATGAAATCGAAAACTTTTTTTGGACGAAAGAAATATTCGATTTTTCATCGAAAAGGGTCTTTCGATCCAGATATATGTCAATAATTGACTCGTTCGCGACTTATCTAAACTAATCATCAACTTGTGAAGTTCCCAAGGAAAAACGTTTCAAAAATCGTTGAAAGTGAAAAGTACAAAATGAAAGTTGAAATGAACCACTCTTCTTGAAACAGACGCTTTTGATTGTACTAGATACGATTGCAGGAGTTAATCAGGCAGCTCAATTCGGCGAGAACATCTCCTGAAAGAATACTTCCTGAAGATGCCTGACTCTCGAATCTATGACGACGGCCGAAATGCTTGAAAAAACAGGTGAAGTTGAACGATGGCCACGAAAGCCTCAACCAACTCAGTCGTACATCGTAATAAATTTGATCATCGGGTGAATTTCATCAGGTGCCCAACTCATAAATTTTTTTATGTCTTCGTAACCTGAATGTTGGCCTTCTTTGGACGAAAGCCAAGTTTCTGTCTTGGAATAAAGGCGATAATTCCAATTTTCTAATATCCGAATCTTCAATCTTCAATCTTGTTTCAATTCACAAACATTCTTAATTTTGGAATATTGGTACCATATACATACGGTTCACAAATTTCGAACATTTCAGAAAATAAGCTGAAACATATTCTATTTTGTCGATTTAACCATTTCAGTAATTGAATTATGGTATTACATTCTATCTACTTTTTTAATTTAATTTTTACTTGTGAGTGCCTCACATGTTGGCCACAGATCGAAATACCTAACTAATAACTATGAAGGCCGAGAGACATGCTATCGAATTTATGGATCGCTTCTTATGAAGCTATTCATCGAGCGGTCTCAACATTTAAGTTGTCCAAATATTATTTTAATTTCAAACGCCTCAAATTACTTCTTTCATAGAATCCCTCTCGTGACTTCTAATGATTCTAAGGAGAACTCATTTGTATTGTTCCAGTTCTTTTTCCATATTGACCGTCTCGTCAGATCACAGAAGAGTGGGCACGAAATTGTAGGAAATTCAAAGTAGTAGAACCTAAGAGGTTTTTTCTTGCTCGGGAACAAGAAAACCAAATTATGAAGTTTCTTGAACGGTTCAGAAATTGTTTCCTTTTACACATCCCCACGGGAATGGAAATAGGTAAACATTTAAAAGGGCAAAGCAATTTGCATCCCATGCTGATCTGATTATACAAAGTATTTCGATGTTTAAAATAGTTCGTATCGTCGATGAGAAGGACCAGCGCCCTTGACCTTTCTGAAGGAATGTTTGTAATTACAGATAACTATTTTTTATAAATTGAAAATCATAATTACTTCGTTTCAGTATTAAGTGGAATCATTTGATTGATGTTTGTTTATTTCCTTATGGAGCTCGTTGACCACTGAAGAAAATATTTTCAACTGCAATATTCGGAATCATGAACATTTGGAAATTGACTAAAAATTACTAAAAAAAGGGTATTCTATTGTATATTCTGAATAACAGAATTTTGTAATAACTATGAAAATCAATTGAAGAGGGCCTTAATGGAAACTATTCTAGCATTTTTTTGTGGTTTCAGTTCAGAGATATCATCCGGATACTTTTCATTCTTCCTGAAAATAATTTCAGCGCTCCCTGCTTGTAGTTCAACCCACCTTCTTGTTCTGAATTTTCTAGTGAAGGCGGGATTATTGTAGACCAACGGCTTTTTATCGTTTTATAAATAAGTATGATTCAACTTAATATCTGAAAATATATATGTCGCAGGCTCATTGTAATATCAGTCTTATTATAATAAGCCTAGGCTTTTTCAATATGACTAGGCGTATTGTAATACAACCGAAGCAAGTGAAAATCTGACAATATGACTGATATTTTCAGACGTATTATAATACGCTTGACGCCTTCTTAGTCTTTTTGTTCGAAAGAACCTGTACGCGATTGTTTTTAGAATTTGACTGTATGAAATACGTCGTATTATGATACGTCTGGAAGTGTATCAGGCAGAATATGGAAATCGATTAAGAGACAAAAATAAATAGATAATTTTAGATTTGGATTATTAATTACAACATGGATTACTCTTATGACATTCACTTGTGCATTTAATATGGGAATTAAAACATAAACCTTAATTATTACGATACTGTGACTTGCTTGGTTTGCAAGAACATGTTTTGAATCCCTGTCCTTCGAATTTTGCGAATAATCTTAAAGCTTCTCTTAGGGAAATTACTTTATTATCTGGAATATCAATATTCTTATATCTTTGGCAATCAGTAATTTCATCTCTCGAGATGTTTGACAGACCATGGTACCAATGTGGTAAACATCATTGGAGATTTTTACTATGGTTTTTGTGAAATTTTTGGAATCCAGAGGTCCTCTATCTACTATAGGAACTTCAATAGCTACTCTTTGATCAGCCTCGAGAGGTTTCAATTTCTTACATTTTTGCTGCAGCTCTTTTCTTGCCCTCTACATATTTTTTTCTTTGGTTCTCGACTATTTCATTATTTTGGCTTAGATCTGTGACATTATCTGGACTTCTTGATAATAATTTATTATTTTCTAGTGATGTATCTGCAAAGCAAGCATATTCAGATATAGTGTTATTTAGAACTGTTTCCAGATCGTCTTCAGTATTAAAGTTTTGACAATTTCAGTGGGCAAATTAGTAGAGTAGTAAGTCACAACAACAACAGATAGAGAGCCTCAGTCGAATTACAATACGACGAGTATAACCTCAGTCAGAATCTGGGGAAATCGCGCGCTTTTAAGTTTTGACAATAAGCCGAATAACCATGCAGGCGTATTATAATACGCCTTGAATGGCCAGTCAAATTGTGAGATCGTCCATTATTTCAATGATATTGCAATATGCCTAGTCGAATTGAAAATGCCTAGGCGTATTATAATATGACTGAGTTTATAAAAAGACTACGACATATACATTAATTAAAGGGTATAATCAACAAATGAAACCCCAAGCATCATTGAATTTTGCAGTGTTTCAATATATCTTGTAATTCTGTTCAGGTTGGTTTTTCTTTTGAATTCAATGTTGTAAATTCTTATTTATTAAAATAATACTAATAATAACGTTTTTCATGTGATATGATCCATTAAACGTGAATAAGGCATCTAGAGGTAATATCAAAAGTGGCGGCCCGACTACGCTTTGCCCGCAAAAAGGTTGCAAACCTCTGTTGTAGAAGAAAAACTGATTTCAAATTCACTTGAAACAAAAAAAATTTTTTTACGTAGAATTTTATAGTCAATGATCTTCAGAATGTAATGGTTGAATGAATTAAAATTGTAAAATATATAGATTTTTCCCAACACCTTGCAGATGAACAGGATTTTTGAGAATCGCACCATCGGGATTAGGAAGATTTCAGTTGTTGACAAGATCATCTTGAAAAATAAAATGTTGTTCCGAAATTGTTTTAATCGGTCCCCGAAAGCTTCCTTTTTCACGCCCTTGCTCTTTTTGAATGATAAGACGTAAAAATTTGAATGTATTCGTAATGGTACATAATTGGTATTAAATGAGATCTCACTGTTTTATTTCAAAAATATAGCACACATTCCTCTCTTCAATGCGAAATTGACAAAAACCTTGAAATTGAAATCCACTTTTCATCAACATTGAGTATCAATATACCCAGTAAATATACTAGGTAGAACGTAAGCGGAGTTATGCATTGAGTTTAAGGACACCCGGTATACAGAAACCACTTGTATCTCGTTTATATCACTCTGCACCGAGTTGTACGTGAGTTTAACCTCGTCACCGATGGAAAGAGTTCTTCAAGCGGAAGCATAGTTCGCATTAATTATATACAATATTTGCATTGCGAAGTGTATAGTTTAGATGAATTTCGGAGATGTTTCGGCAAATTTCTCTTATTTATCGCCTCTTTCCTTTCTCGTTCTAGTAGAAGACGAAAGTATATGATCTTTTGTATTTAACAGACAGTGGTCATAGTACATAATGTATGTAAATAATAAGCGGAATAATTTTTTCAACAGATGAAGTATTTCATACAAATCGGTCGAATGAAGAATCAGAAATATGTCCAATATTGCAGAATGTTGCACTATTTCAACTTACCTTCGGTATTTATTTGGTTTTCGAGCTATATTCGAAAAATTCTTCTTGTTATTCACTAAAAAAGTCTATGCCTTTTGTTGAATTATCAGGAGGTATATTCATAATATTATTGCATCTCAACAACACTCACGATACCTCCTCGCGCGTGCAGAAAGGTGATGCATACGATGCTCTTTACTCCTGGGATCATTTGGAGTTTGGTTTGGAGATCCTCGGGATGACGTCAGAATTCAATTGGCAGAGTGGGGCAGACACGGGCAGGTCGTCACGTGCGCGTTACATTCGGCTTTTATTTGGAGAAATGGGGGTACATTTAGCATTATCCTCGATTGAATAGGGGTGAATTTAAGCGCCCGCTTCTAGGAGGCGATCATTTCTATTCGTCATCGTAGGCAGTGATTTTCCCATGAAAATTAAATGAAGTAGACGAATACGTATTAGAGAAAATAAACTCTGTTTCTTCATCAGAAAATGAGCATCCGGGTTAATTCAAATGAAACAAATAGCAGCTCGACCCCCTTAAAGCTTCGTTGTTATTGTTTTCACGTCCGTATTTTTATTTTTTTATAATAATTCAATTAATCCCACAAATTTTTGGAAGTTACATCAAGATCTTTCAAATTAAGCGAAGCACAATTTGGATTCCGCAATAGCCTTGGAACCAGCCTTTAAGTCTTAGTTCAAGGATGCAGAGAGTGCAAAATCCAGCAGTCTTTATTTATGTTTTATTGACTTTGAGAAAGCCTTTAATAGGGTCAGGCATGTAGAAATGATTAAATTTCTGCAGAATTTATTGACATCAATCTCCAAACATTAGATTCGGCCGGAACACATCAGAGAAAATGGAAATACGACTTTGAATTAAGGTAAACGGAGTATTCAGGGTATCCCAAATTGCTTGATTCTGGCTGTTTCTGGTACTGCTAGAATAGATAGGTAAAAACGTTGAGAGGAGTCCTGGGCTCGATTTTCGTGAAAACACCACTAGTAGAAACCGTTTCACGATATCCTCATTTATTTTGAAGATATAACAAAATTTTGAATTTTTTTTTTCATTTTCGAAAATATCTGGGAAAGATGAAAACTTTCAACAAGCACTTTTTCACTGGGAATAAGGCCTTGTTTTAAATTTTTTTATCTACAATTTTTTTCATGATATTAGATTAAATACATAAAATGGTTGGCAACAAAACACTAATATCACAAATACAAATCAGGGCATACGAGACACAGCTAGAAAAAGTTTGTTAACCTTTTCTTGTTATTGTTATATCACATACTAACTTGGACGCTAATGTCAATGATTATTGTGGACATGAGCAAAGGAACAAAGAACCGCATCAAAAAAGCCAGAACCGCCTTTTTTTCATTTAAAAAGAATGTTCCACAACAAAGGAATCACTTTGAGATTAAAAATCAGATTAACACTAAATGGAGTGTAAAAAATTTTTTTTAACTTCTTTCCCGCTCGCATTTCAATTCGTAAAGAATCACATTTCCAAACAGTGCAGGAAAAACCTCTGCTATTCCAATCCCGCACACTTTTCAGTGTGGAAAAGGATCAGTAGGTTTATTCCCGCACACTTTTATTAAAGAATAAACTGAATTATGATATTTCTCTATGCACCGAATGTCAACGATGAGAGTACTATGGTAACGACATGTAGAATTTTACGTTCAACATTCATGTGTATTATGAATTAATATGGGTTATCAAATTTAATCTGTGTTGAATTCAAATCGATCTCATATAAGCGCTAGTAGAAAAAATATTGTTCCTATCTTGTGCAGAAAGTATACCTTTCTGCACTTGATAGGAAAATAACTATTTCTACAAGCGTGCTTATTTACCTACTTTCCCGCACTGCTTTTGGTTCGGAAATTGTCACTTTCCCGCACTAGTGCGGGAAAATAAATTCCTCTTGAATTTGTGAATAAGAATACCTAATGACTCTAGTAGTCGATATCAATGAAAAAAAGAGTTTATTACAACACTACTCTTAGTACTGTAAAACTCATTAGGATACTGAAAAAGAGAAATAACTACTCTTGTTTTTCTGTTCCGAACATGAATTTCCGTCGTAGTATATTTTATTTATAGTTCATACTTAAATTCGGGAAATTGTATATCGGATCAGGGTTTAGGGTCCTTGATTGGTGAATGTCATTTCGAACTGACGAAATTAAACATAAGAATTATATTTATTAACAGCATATTTACATTTTGTACAAAATCACAGCCAGTTCGTTCGAATCATATTATGCTTTGGAATTTCACCAAGGCCTCCAGACTTTATTCTCATTTTTTATCGAATATCCCTCACTATTTGTATTGTTTGTTTTCGCTCCCTTGAGATCTGTTGAAGGTAAAACCAGCACTAGTTCTCCAGTCTTCAGTTTTTTCGGAATAAGAGTCAAACCGATCCTTTCATTTTCACTAGAACTATCTGCTGCTCTTCTAACTACGAATTCCTGATGTTTCGGTTTGTTTTGACCCTCTATCGCGTTCACTTTGTGGTGAAGGTGTTGAAGATATCTTACTGTCATCTCGAGAATATCTGCTTTTTCTAGTTTGGCTGTTCTGTGACCGTTATTCTTGCTGTTTCCCTCTTTGAGCAGCGTCTTCGAGTCAAGCAGAATTTGTTTGAGGGTTTCCAGGCTGTCGTTGATCCTTGCTCGTCTTTTCTTTTCCATTAGGGGTTTCCTTATCTGTGAAAGAGATGGAGTATTAGAATATTTATTCAGAAAAATTACAGCATTTTCATGATTTCTCATTGGTGATGAAAGGATATTTTTAAGCTTCTTTCGTCTGATATTTCATATTCTATAGTGACTTCATTCGAATTGCATATGACTTCATTGAATCTTAAAATATCGAAATGCAAAAAAAATTTTCAGAAAAAGCAATTGAAAAATACCAAGAAGGTACTCATTTTCAATTTCATAGACTTGATTCGTATAGTTACATAAGTATATTTTACGAAACTTCTGTTGGGAAAATAACACTGATTGTCATTAAGCTCCATTATTGTGACGATAACTTGAATATTAGAAAAATTCACGTATATCTGAGTAGTTTAATTGAAAAATCTAATTATGAAATCGACTGTTTTTTTTTGTTCGAGATATTTTCAAAAAATAAATATATGCCATAAGACCGAAACTGAGAAGAGCATTTAATTTTTTGAAAATTCAAAAAAAAATCATAAAATTGTCATACGAATATGAGAATACTTTTTGTTAATCTTACCTTTCTGCTCTCCGAAACTATAGTGGCAGTATGCGTGATGACACTCTTCATTTTCAACAACTGATTTCCAATAACTATCGACAACCCCAAAACTTATTGATTATTGAGCTTCGAAAGAAGTCTCATCGACTACTGAAGTGATCGAGACGCACTTACAGACTTAAATGTCAGATTTTGTGTATACAACGTGCTCTTAAGACCGGTCACCCCTCCACTACTACCACCGATGCCACTTCGTCTATACCTGTTGATCTTTTCTTATGGATCAGCAAGAGGTTGTCAATTGTTATGACATGGATTATCCAGAGGCGTAGTAATCCAAGGGAGGAAAGGGCGAAAAATATAGCGATCAAATGATTAAGCTTAGGCCGAATATTTGGAAATTTCAACCAAAAGTATGTATACATTCTTTCTCTATTTCAGTATCGTAATGAGTTTATTACAGTACTAGTAAAATGTACTCTAATTAACTCATTACAGC
The DNA here is from genome assembly GCA_038502775.1 of Hippodamia convergens. Taxonomy (NCBI): domain Eukaryota; kingdom Metazoa; phylum Arthropoda; class Insecta; order Coleoptera; family Coccinellidae; genus Hippodamia; species Hippodamia convergens. The sequence continues at coordinate 12,028,575 of CM076611.1, read as the reverse complement.
ATTGTTTTCAGTAATATTTTTCGTTTTGTGGTTCTCAGTTCTGACCTCCGATCCTATCAATTTTCAAATCGAAACAATTTAATTTCCGTAATCTGTCATTTTGACAATTTTCGAAATCAAACAACAAAATTTCTAGCTCCTCCAAGGATGGAGGTTTGGTCGTTGGGCCAGCAACCTAACACCAAATAAGTTCACAATGTTGCTGAATTTCTCATTCAACAAGCCTCAGAATAGGACTGGTATTATTCAACGACGAACGAGTGAATGAACTTAGTATGAGAATGATTACTTGAAATGTACAGGGACTATTGAGCACCAGGAGATCATTATTGCTGGAGTTGTTTGTTAACGTAAGAGTTGGATCGGAGATTGAAAATGGAGTAGCAGGGCAGTTCGGATAAATACAAAGGATTGAAAGGCTTGATGAAGAGAACTGGGTATACGGCATTAAGCTGTTTCTTGATGATATGTATTGTACATTGCATATTGTTAAGCCCAGAATATACATACATATACATACATACATACAAGTCATACCAACTGCCAAGATACAAATACAAAAGTCACTAGGATGAATTTTTATTTTAATTTCGGGAGTATTTCACAAAACTTGACTGAAATGAAAAAAAATCTTCTAAATTTCGTGACAGAAGGCAATTCCAACACTGAACACAATAAAGATTTCAAAAGAGAATATTTAATCGAGATCGATTATATTATGGTATAATGAGTCGTTTGAAAGCGGATATTCTATTTTTATCTTACATGTATTGAAATTCTCTTATTCGGATGAGGAAGTCGATACGATCAGAAGGAATCTATCAGAAGCCATTTGATGTTTTCTACGCAAAAATAAGCTACTAGTTGTTGGGTATCTAACAAGCATTTCAGTTCAGCAATTTATGTTGCAACTAATTATCTTCTGTAAATAGTAGAATATAATTATGTCCTATTTTTTGCTTCGAGTAAAATTATTGCCATTTATGACCCGAAAGCCAATTTGCATAAAAACATATCATAATGTATCTAAGTTTATTATCAAACAATAATCATATGTTATACAGGGTGTTTCACGAATGATTGTACAGGCTTTCAGGGTAGATGCAGGACATTTTGGTGATTCTGAATCAGTGTTAGAAATATGTCCTAACAATATTCGTTTAAGAGATACAGGATGTTTTATGTATTTTCACAGAAATTTTCAATTGGCATAACTCTTGAACGCCTGCGTGGATCTTCATGAAAATTTCAGGGAATGTGTAAGGGCCATTGGCAAATGTTCACACATAATGGCTTTCTGATAGCGCAGGCCCGGACTGAGAAAATGATTTTCTTTATTCCACATCTTATAAAACACCCTGTACATCAAATTTTTGAAAAGCAAAATTATCCTCAGATTCTACAATAAATACTCTTTCAAACAAGCCTATCAGGATCAATGGCACACTTCGCATCATCATATTATGAGCCATTGAATATTTGGAATTTTCAATTTATAGTAAACACGGACCAGTAAATTTTCCCCTGTTCTACATCATTTTTTTGGCGAATATAACGCAGATATCTCCAATTTTTCTGGATGAGAGGCATTGCAGTTGTTCCTCATTTTGTGCTTTTCATCTCTTATTATAGACTTTCAGGCTAAATATTGCCAGAACTCTTCAATTGGGCTAGCCTTAGGTAGGTTAGTGAGATTGTCTACTTTCGGTATACAAAGTTGAGGTTTTTAGCTTCATACCTGTTCTTAAGGATTCTTGAGTAATGATATGAAGCAAAGGAACAGTATTTTGTCATCTGCGTGATATGTGTTCAAAAACTGAAGAAGGTTACAGACATTTCTGGATATAAAGCCCAGCATTTAAGGCTCTGAGTCTCTGTGTATTTCGAAATTTTATTATTCCTACTTAATAGGGTCCTAAACTATGAAATCTTTTCAAAATTAAAGCTACTGGCTAGTTTCTGCTGTGAGTACCCAACTTTATGATAACCTGCTTCAATAAGTCTTCACATTCCTTGATTGTGCGATGAATTAGTAATTTGCTCATGTATATCCAATATGTAAATATCTAGATATCTATTAATTTTATAATACATTTTGCAAAGCAGAAACTAAACATTTTGCTTTGTTTGTTTAAATGACATTACAGGACATATTTAATTATCATGGCCAACTCAATTAAATGCAATTCCTAGGTGATTTTTTTTCTAAAACGTTCGGATGATACGTGAATACCCTTGCTAACATAGACGAGTCGACTCTGCCCCCTGACCACGCGTTTCTTCTAGCATGCAGTCATATAGTTTACGGTTGCGTGAACAAATGACAAAAAGGGAAGCAGCACAGCTCATTGAAGACGGTGGATGGGTTCAGAAAGACGGTCCCATGAATGGACAAAAGGTCGGGTTTGGCCATGAACAATTAGTAAAAGATTTTTCGTCGTTTAGGCGAAGTGATATATGGTGCTGGCCAGATGTTTCCTTCAAACCGGGATCCTTTAGATTTCGAACCAATTGCCTTTAATATGGTCAAATTGCTTTAAAATATGGTCCTTTAGAAAAATTAATAGTCTCCTTTAGAGGTCGCTCATTCTTGATAAGTGGAGATGGAGTGGAAAAATGGCAAAGCTTGATTCTATATATGTTGACTGTGAGACAGACTCCTTTGTCGCGATGAATAGAAATATGAGTATAAAGGACTTTTGAAGGTATGAGATGAAGTCAAAATTGGTTTATATCGAGATTTTACAATTCGCATTCACTCTATTGAAACCAAACAGTCGACTTCATCATGGACATGAAAAGAGGGAGCTTGGGCAAGAAAAGTTCGACAATATTATGATTTTTGATCTCTTCATCTTTAATTTAGTTTCACATTCAACAAAACATCATTCCTTCATGAAACTCGAAATAACTAGCTTTTAAGTTTTTCATATATGAAAATAAAGTGTTGTGACGATATTTACTGTTTGAAGAAACCATAAAAAACTGTCAGTTTTCTATATCTATACTTTCAATATACATATTATAATTAAAAAAAGATAGGTCCTTCATTTTATATCAAGTGCTCAAAAATGCAGATCTCTATGAATAAACAAATAAACGAATTGTGAAATAGTTCTGGTTGTATTCAATTTTCCTAAAATATATGAAATAATTTTAGATAGGTAGGTATAGGACAGGACAAAACTCTTTACATTTCATTTTTTCCAGGTTTTTTTTAATCCTTTTAAACGAAATTATTATTGATACTTACAAAAAATCATTTTATTGTACGATTGGACTTAAAAATATATACCTACTATATACTACTAATCGCAACTATCTGATTTGTTTCTTCTCCAATGTAACTTTTATTTTAACCTTTTGAATAAATATCAAGAATCCAACCTTTGGGTGACTTTCATTCAATATTTTTTTTTCATTCTGATAGTTTTGGAACTAGTGTTTGATTTAGGGTGAAGCTATATATACAAGTTTCAAAAGGTAGTTCAAAACTTTCTGTCGCCTTTATTTTTCAAGAAACCCACCCTTCTTATCTAAGGCCCGGTTTTACGATCGAAGGTAAACTTTTGGTTAAGTTAATTTTATAGGTTGTGCATTTTACAATCCCGCGAAACGTGGTAACTATCAGTTAACTTAATCAACACCGGAAGTGTGGGTAAACCTGAAGTTAATTCAAGAACAATAGGATCATATATATATAACCTAAAATGTTTGTCTGATTCGAAAATTATTGTTTTGAAGAAATTGATTTCTCACTAGAAATTTGTTAATATGGATTTAATGGAATTTGATATCAACGCTTTTACCAGTGATGGAGAGGAATGTCGTAGACCTGAAGTGATGCGTCTTAGTTCAATTTTTTTCGAAATTAACGACGATTATGATTTTTTTTAAAGATTCAGATTATCGAAAAGCTGCGTTTTATTATTATTTATTCAGCGTATGTTAAATATTATAAACCAAATAGGACATTGGATAGTTCGTCCAACCAGAAGGTACTTCAAATGCCAGGATTCCGAGGTGCATAAGTGCTATCGAATGCACACATAAAAATTCAATGGCCAGGAACCATTTACTACTACTAGTCAGGAACCATTAACAGTTTTTTTCCCTGAATGTGAAAACTGTAGCTGATCCGTTTCTGAAAATGTACATTGTTGCAAAATGGCTAGGTTCAGCACATGATAGCTATATTTTCCGGAATTCTATGCAGTGCAGATAATTTGAAAGGACTATGGAATTAAACCATATTCCATCACACCTTCAGTTAATACAAGAAAACTTTCTGAAGTCTCATTCAACAAATCACACATTTGTATACGAAATCTCGTTGAGAGAAAGAGTGTGTAGAAACATCGCTTTCTAGCCCTTGTCATTGGAATGCATGTAAAATTAGATACAGCTCAGGCTGTATGGCTACAGTCATTCTTCATAATATAGCATATTGTAAAATTCACTAGTAATATTAATCTTTTAGAATTTCCTGATCAAAGGCATAATGCAACTACCTCTACTCCAGATACCTCCATTAACATGTATTTTAATAGATTATAGATTGTAAATTAAAGAAATGATTGATCTTATGTATACATGTACAATAAACAATAAAAAATATATTAAACTTGTACATTTCAATCATTGATTTTAATATTCCTTTGACGTCTTATAAATTCAATGCGTCTGACCTATTATTTAGATCGAAAGAACCATTATTTTCTACCAACTTGAGAAAATTTAAACAGAACTCTTAGTTACGAAACCTCTATCAATAAAATTATTGTAAAACGCCAGGTACGGGTTAACCATCGAGTGTCGGTAACCTAACCATAATTGGTAACCATTGATTGTAAAACCGGCCCTTAGAGCTAAACCGCGAGAATGGTCAATAAATTTATGTTTAACTTGTGTATCAAACGTAACAATACACGTACGTTGATATATGCATTTTTTTATTAAATCAAGAGATTTTCAATGATTCAATAAGGATGATAATTTTTTTTATGTCAAAATGTTGATCATTCTGCGATTTTAAAAATTTATTTGTAATATATCTATTCTCTTATTTACAGGATCATTGTATTGCATTTCGTGATGTTTCTTTTCATTTAAGTTTGAAATTCGACCTGTTATTTGATTTGGTCAGCCTCCTCTTATTTGACTGATTCTTCTACAACGATGAGCACAATTTAGAATGATAAAATTAATGCTTGTCACTCATTGTTTCTTACTGCAATAAAAATTAAGTCGAAATAAATTAATGTGTTTATTGACTGGAGTTTCATTCAAATTCGATTTGTTCTGGGCTAAACTTTCCTGGAATATAACTTATCACCTTGTGGGAAAAGCACGGCAGGAAAAAATCGACCTATATTCACTATGATTCCTCAAGTCTCTGGGAACCGAATCCGAAAAGAAAATGTAAGTAGAACATTCACTTGTTTTCATCTCACATTACCGGGACGTACCACCCACTTCCTGTTCTTACAAGAGATGTTCGTTGGCCGTTCTCCGAATCATAAAAGAAGACTAGACATGCATGGAATTGACGCGGTCTAATACATCAGGTATCGGTTGTGCATAACGATTTTTTTCGCTTTTTGTGAGGGATGGAATTCCATCAGACAATCAAGGATATATTCGTTTGTGTATTTTTTAGAGGATGGCGCGCGTTTAGTGGTGAACGTATTGAGAATTGAGACGTATTTGAATGTGGGAACCTCACTCGGAGACCTAATCTCCTTCATACAGGGTGAATCCTGATGGCCTGCACAAATATTTTTGCATGTGACATGTTGTCAAAATGCCACATTTGATGAACGAATTATCGGTCTAGGGAACAACAACTACACGCACATTATAGAAATCTCAAATTTATTCTACAACTGTTCTCAATGATAATTATTTTTATCAGAATTATGCATGCATATGTTATCCTTTTTCAACGTTTTTCTTCAATACATATGTTTTCTCCCAGCAGGAATAAAAAAAGATGATAATATCAGATTTTGAATGTATTGGCTCCATTCTAAAATCAGTTGTTCTCGATCAAATCTAGTGATCAATAGTTTTCATTTCGTTTGATTTTCTACATTCGATCGCTATGCAATGTGAAACACGCAATTTGTCCTAAGAGGAATGTGCCCAAGCGGTAGTTTTGCGAGAAGAAGGGAGGACATACACAAGAATTGCAGAAAGGTTTGGAGTTTCCCATAGAAGTGTGTCCAGAATGTTGCAGCCATTCAGGGAGACAAGTTTGAATGTCCGAAGACCAGGACAGAGTAGACCATGGGTAACACTGCCATTCAAGAACGTTACTTGAGAGTTTCTTCGTTGAGACAACGGTTTGCAACCGCTCGCCTCCTCCAAAATTAGCTTGAGCAAACTCATGGGGTGCAAATTAGCACTCAGACAATAAGAAATCGTCTCAGAGAATATGATTTAAGGCGTCGTGTCGCGGCAAGAGGCCCAACTCTTACCCCAGCCCATCGAAGGGGGCGTTTGGATTTTTCGAGAGAGCATATCCATTTGGAAGAGGTCGATTGGGAAAGAGTTCTCTTCACAGATGAGTTTAGATTCTGCCTCTACCATTGTGATCGACGTTCCCTTGTATACAGACGTCCACATGAGAGATATGCTCAGAGCATATAATGGAGATAATGGAGCTATGAATGCTGATAAGTATATAAGGAACATTCTTGAAGAGCATGTAGTGCTATTTGCCCTATATATTGGTGAAAATTTCATTTTTATGGACGATAATGCCAGACCCCATCGTGAGCGCATCGTTCAGCAGGAGTACCTTGAGGAGTTTCTCGAATGGAATGGTCAGCTACTCTTAATGACTTAGGGATCCAACTCGGAGAAATCTGGGAAGGATTAGATCAGAACATTTTAAGATCACTCATTTTGAGTATGAACCGTCGTTGCCGAGCTGTAATTAACACAAGGGGTGGAAATACCAAGTATTAAATCACTTTTCAGCATTTCAGTATTTTGAAAATTGTTCATTTCTCTTCTTTCACATAAGATTCGGTGAAATCCTGAATTTTTCTTCCATTTAATGTGTCTTGTTTCTTTAAAAACCTTCCCGAGAGAACATAAAAAATAAGTTATAAAGTCAATGTAGAGTTAACTTTCATTAAAATTTAGATTTTCATAATTTGCGTTAATTTTTTTGGGCAGTGTATTTCTTCATGACGTTTCTGCCTTTAATTAGGCCTTTTTCAAGAGTTAAAGTAATAAAAATTTGGATATTTTTATCTGTAGAAAATCGTCATTTGAAAATAAAAATAAAACCAGGAAAACACTAGTTCCACTGGATCTAAGCAACGATGTTTGTCTCTTGTCGAGGTCTTATGACACATTCGAAGCGACATTATAGAATATTTGCGTGTTGTCAATATTTTGGTATAAAAGTTTTTGTCTCACTTTGATCACGAGGAGAATTAATTTTTTAAATCACGAGTTTCATGATTTCGGGTAATAACATATCGCTATAGGACCACTTTAATGTGGTCAGAACATATAGAATGCAATATTCCCATGATAAATTAGGGCTGGGAACAGGGTATCTTGTATATCAGAGGTATGATCCATCTTTTCAAACCCGTAACACTGAATTTTAATCCACATCCACAGTGGTGAACTGAACCGAAGATAAATGTCACAAAAACTGCCGCCACATCAGGTGATGGTGGGTCTTCAGAAATAGCACCGACTGACGGAAAAAGAGCCACTATATGTAGTAAAATTCCGAACTTCAATGGGGATTGATCCCTTCTGAATGCTTTGAATATCTTTGCAGCGGAAGATTAGAGGTATCATCTCCCCATGGGGGCTCGTATAATCTCGAGCCGGAGGTGTTAAAGGGTGGAAGATTTTCACACCCATCTGGTCACTTCGGACGGAGGATTTGGAATACGTCGAATTTGTCAAAATATGCTAAATGAGCAAATTTAGAATTCTTCAGGACGAAGTTCAAGGAAAGCCAAATAAAAGTATTATTTCGTCCATATTCGTGGATTCCCTATAAAATTGCAAGATAAAAAAAATAGGTTTATATTCCCTGAGTCTTTATTGCGATTTTTGTATTCCCATTTGAATAGTTATATGAATATAAAACAAACTTCAGTTAGAGCAAAGAATGTTCACCATTCACTGTTTAAAAGGATGATGGTAGGAACAAGATATGTAAGAACACAGCGTACTGGAAAAAAAACTTTGAAAGTTTCTTATATATTATACAGTGTGAGTCTTTAACCTATACATATATTATACAGGGTGTCCGGAAATGATGAGCAAAAAATTCAAGGGAGATTTCTAGACTCAAAATAAATGGTACCTTTCCATATAAAATTGTTAAACTTAAATTTAACCCGCAGTTTTTGTAGTCTACGTTTTGCCACATTGATAATATTTCGACAAAATTTTCGTATTTATGGCTTTTACGGGATGATCAAAACTTATTTGCAAACCATTTCTTTTCATCTTGTGAGGGCGCCACAAACGAGCCTACACAATTGTTTGAATGGTCTCAACTTTTTTGTGCTACACTGTATGAAAATTTTGACCAAATATTTTCGTTCTCTGGACTTTTTCTCACAAAACGGCATTTTTTTTTTGCTTCTATTAATCTAACCGTTTTCGAGAAAAACGTAAAATAGCATTGCTTGCATGCGATGAATAAGAAATCTCTTTGATTTATTTTCAACCTTAAAAAATTTAATTCTTTGGCCATATCTACAATGGTTGCCAAATAAATACGTTCTTTTGAAATAACAGTAAAAAAAGCTGTGAAAATTCAATTTTAACACCCTATAACTTTGTTAAAAATCAATTTTCGAAAAAATTTTATGGGAAGAAGTACCATTTATTTTTGGTATGAAAATCACCCCTGAATTTTTTGCTCATCATTTCCGGACACCCTGTTTATAGTAATTGACAAAGAAACTGCAACACCCAGAAGGAGCAAGGAGCTGTATAAATTTTACATTTTTTTTTGGTAAAACAATGTAAGCAAGGAGTAAATGATTAAAATTTGAAGAAAAAAACGAAGGATTTACAATGTTTTTTTATTAAAAACCGGGGTTATCTATACACTCCTCAACACGTCTTGGCATTGATGCAAGAAAATGGTGTATTTCTTTTTGAGCGATACTATCCCAAGCTTTGATTTAAAACTAAACAGCTCGTTAAAAGTATAATAGTTTCGTGAGGTTTGAACGCCACCTTGAACTTACAAGCGCCTTCTTTGCAAAACGGTGGCCATTGCAGCCGACTTTAGTAAAATTAAACAGATTGGTTCTTTTGATGCCGTTTTGTCCTTTTTCCTATCTCCCTCTATCCTTCCCATTTAACAGAAGCCACACTCTAAAATGTCCATTATACTCAATGAAGTCACGTCCCATCGTACTCTTTCGATCTATCACGCCCTTCCGTAACATCTCGTTAGTTTTTCTTAAGAACTAGTAGTAAAATTAATGAATGGGAATCATCGAAATCTGATAGAACGGTTTACAACTGACCGGATGTGCGGTATAAAGGCGCTTAAACACAAATTGTCAATGGTTAAAAGGTATGTTATTGTTACATGATATACCCTAATGATGTCCATCTGATATTTTATAGCGTCCGCAAGGAGAAAACGAATGAGTACCTACAGGAAATTGGTACTTTAACTTGGACTTCGCCGGTATGTCCTGTTTGAGAAATAGAATGGACGAAGGCCTTTTGTGGGTCCCTGTATATTCAATGGGTCCGTAATATTTAAAGAACAGGGTGTTCGATGGCGAATTTGAAACTTGCAACTTCGATCCAGAAAAAAGGTTATATCATTTATTAATCGGGGTCTTTATAATGCCTGTTTGAAGGGAACCCTAAGAAATCCTTAACATCAAAGAGCACTAAGAGCACCTATGATGAATATTAGTATTATCATATGATATTGTCCTAGAAGAGGACTAGAATAGTTATTTCTCTATTTCAGTATCATAATGAGTTCATTACCGTACTAAAAGTAGAGCTGTGATGAACTCAGTACAACATTGTTTTCAGTTATATTTTTCATTTTGTGGTTGTCAGTACTGACCTCCGATCCTATCAATTTTCAAATCAAATCAATTCAAATTCCGTAAACTGTCAAATTTCGTCACACAAACTGCCAAGATATAATACAAAAGTCACTAATCTGAATTTTTATTTGAATTTCGAAAGTATTTCACAAAACTTAACTGAAATAGAGAAAATATCGTCTAATACTCGTTGCAGAAGGCAACTCTCATGCTTTCGAAAACTCGCTCCTTCGTCCTTCGAATTCAGGTCATTCTGCAACTTGTTTTAGAATATAATAGGTATTATAATACAAGTTCAGGAGGCACTGATATTTTCCACGAGTTCATAATACATAAATGGAGCCTCGAAGTGGCGAGTTTTTTAATGAACGAGCGTTAAAATAATCATTCTTGTAAGATATTTAACGTTATTTTCTCTATTCGTTGAATTTTCCTTGAAATTAATGGAGTATTTCCATAAACATAGTCTAGTGATTTTTGCATTAGAAATATTTATTGGCAGAATTGTTTTCTTTCTAATACATTTGACAGATAATTAATCAATCCGTGGCAAGAGGCTAACATGTAATCAATAAGAAGAATAGGATATTCTCACACGATTTTGTTTTGCGATATGTGGCAGAATCAACGAATTTGACACAGAATTGGAGAAACTATGTACTAGCAGAAGAAAAATCACAAACTTCCACCTGGGATAGAAAATCGAGGTTGCTAATTTGATTTTTTCAACTGCAATCAGTTGAGAGAAAGGGAAGGAAAGAAAGGAAAGGACTCAAGTTTTTAGAGGATTTTCTTTGATACACTTATCCTCTCTCTGAGAAAGTAGCTTTTGGATATGAACAGAAATTCGGGCCTATTCTGTTTGCGTATTGCTATGAATCTTGCTGTTATAGTCATATTGCTATCTTTTAATTTATAACAGTATGGCTATTATAAATATTTTATTCCGAGCGTTATTGTAATGTTATATAGTTATGAATTTTATTATAGCAATATTTCTTTCAGGGTCTTCAAAAATCGGTGATTTAAGATCTGACAAACTGTATTTTATGCAATGATAGCAATATCTTCATATTAGCAATATTTTTATCAGCAAACAGACTCGCACCGATTGTCAGCCAAATTTCATTACTTTTAATTCCTCGCTCGTGAGGATGATATTGAATGAAAACTATTTCGTGCATATCTGGAATCCCAGCAGTGTCTTGTGCAGCATCTCGAGTAGTGAATTTGATGTCAATCTCAATATTCTCAATCATGCCGCCAAGTCGTACTTCTTTCCACTTGAATTGGCGCACTTGTTTACCGCCGTAAGCGATGTACCGTGATTCCTTGGCCATTAAACCAGATGATATAAAAACTTCAGATCAACTTGCAGATTCATGACTTTCAGCCACCCAAGTAACGATTTTCAACCTAAAGGAGCTTTTTACATTGGATAGACATCGGATGAGATACATATCGCAAAAATCAATGGTCAGAGCTTTCCTGTATATATTTCGAGAGTAGATTTTCATGTACCAAGGAAATTTCGTGGATAGTTAGGCACCATTGTTATACGATGACGTAATTATTCGAATTCTAGCAAAAGTATGTTGTATACGTTAAATATGTCTCTTTTTTATTATTATCGTGGCTGATGATCAAGAGTCAAGAGCGAGTCCTTCATCCGCAGATGAAAGTAAATTTAATGAGAGTTAGCAGCAGCCTATTGGTAAAGTAAAAGATCTTTTTTCTACAAGCGCACGCTTTCCACCCTTTTCCCGCACGCATTTCAATTCGGAAAGAGTCACATTTCCAAACAGTGCGGGAAAAACCCCTGCTATTCCATTCCCGCACACTTTTATTAAAGAATAAACTGAATGATGATAAGTCAGAAGTGCAGAAAGTATCTTTCTCTACTCATTTGTCAGATCCGTTCATTCCGCCACATCCTGTAGAACAAAACAATATTTCATTCGAATTTCATTCCAACACTGTTTAGTAATATTTATTGATGACATGTTGGCCTCCTGTCACGGATTTATTTAACATCTGTCAAATTTCATGAGAGAGAAAACAGTTCTGCCAATCAATATTTTTCAAAGCAAAAACTACTAAACGATATTTACGACAATATTTCATTAATTTCGATTAAAATTGAGCGAATTAGAGAAAATAATGTATGATACTCGTACAGAAGGCTCGTTCTAACACTCGTTCATTGCTAAAACTCGCCACTTCGTGGCTCGTTGCACTTGTATCATAAATAACTATTCCCGTACTCGATTGCTTGCCCAGAAGTAAAACTTTCTGCACTTGATAGGAAAATAACTATTACCTATTAAATTTCGACATTTCTTTTTTATCTTACTAATTTTCTCTTCGACGAGAAAATGGGAAATTCATGAAAAATGTTTTCAGGTACTTTTTTCACACTTTAAGACAGGGTTTTTTTTAATTTTGAACTTGTAAAGATCAACATTTGGCACAAAATCATCAAGGTCTTGACTTTATTGAGAAAAAAATTGATAAAGTACTACAACAAACTAGTTTTGAGTTCAAATCAAACAATACAATACAATTTATAAGAGCAGTAAATTTAAAAACTATGTCAATATCATCCAATCATGTATCTGATAAGATAATTTACCATAACTAATATTTTCTTTAGAATCTGAAAAAATGTTATGCTGTTGTTATCTTTTCTTGGGCATATAAAAACAACATTTTTGTGGAAAATTTCAGTTTTCTTAAGAATTTGTTTCAGGATAAGGCTTATCCCACATATCACAAAAAAAACTATAGGGAGAACAATGAAAAATAATTCACACTTTATGATTAAAATGGAGCCTGAAAAAAGAATGAGAACCAGGATAGATTATATTATGAGGATAAATGAGAAGAAAAAAAAACGAAATGATGAACCTCTTAATAGGATCCAAATTAAATTTGTTTTTCTAATTGTATTCATTTCTCATTATTTACAAAACAGTGTTGTATAGAAAACAGTTCCTTTTATAATCATTATATTATTGTAGCATCCATATGAACAACTCGAGTGCCACTCTCGAAGAAACGATGCAGAATTTTACCTCCTCTCGAGTTCAAAGCCTTCTTACACGCTTTTTCTGTACATCCTTTGAAATTCCCGAAAATGATGGATATCGACCATCTTCTGAGTACTCTCGGTATCATTGTCATTCAAGAATAACTTGGAGTATTTCAAACAGTCAATAATAAGCCACTTCCTGCCTCGGACAAAATCAGGTTCGAAGGCCCCGAAAATCGGAGACAAAGATCTGTACGCTCTCTTTTCGCCTTTTCATCTCGAGTGCCCATTCATGGCCGGTCCTCCCGGCCCACCCCTCAAGCACCACGAGAAAGCATGATGGACTTACAATTTACTACGAGCTCCATTACTACAACAAATAAAATTCGATTCATGAAGTCAGCCATTCTTCGACGTCAGGTGGTCGAACCTTGCCGATCTTTTGTTCCTTCGAAAAGGCATTCATTTTTTGTGCTTCGAGTTGATTGTGAAAATATTAGTAGTGTAGTTTCGGGTAGCTAGAACGTAGATTAGTATTTCTATTTCTTGGTTTGTGGGTTGGGTCTGTGAGAAAGTACGTCGACACAAGACCGATTCATTTTGGACACGGTGAATTAAGAGTAACTACCCTATTAAGAAAATTTCACCTAGATAAAGTGCCGTGCAATCTTATTCAATTAATCGTTTAATGTTGTCAAGAACTCGCTTCTAGTTGTTCTTCCAAATTTGTTATGTTACTTTGAGGGTAACCCAGGGATCCAATTTAGAACCGCTTTTGCTGTTTTGTTTATTATTGACATTTTGGATATCATTTGTTCACAAAAACTACTTTTTGCTGAATATTTCAAGATTTTCAGAGAAATAAAAGGTTTATTTGATTTCTTTCAATTGTGAAACGATCTGTAGGCTGTACAAATGGTGTGTTGAGAATGAATTATCTTTGAATATAAAGATATGTGTGAAAAAGAAGTTTTTTATTTCAGTATCGTAATGAGTTTATTACAGTACTTAAAGTAGTGCTGTAATGAAACTCATTGCAGTATTGCTTTCAGTTTTATTTTTCGTTTTGTGGTTGTCAGTACTGGCCTCAGATCCTCTCAATTTTCAAATCAAATCAATTCAAATTCCGTAATCTATCAAATTTCGTAAGTCACACAAACTGCCAAGATATAAAACATAAGTCACTAATCTGAATTTTTATTTGAATTTCGAAAGTATTTCACAAAACATAACTGAAATAGAGAAAATATCCTCTGATTCTCGTTGCAGAAGGTAATTCCAACACTCACGCTTTCGAAAACTCGCTCATTCTGCAACTTGTTTCAGAATATACTATTACACCAATTATTTTCGACTATAAAATCAATAACTTGGATGTGGCTAGAGTAACCGAGATTAGTGTTTTTGGAATTTTTTATGATCCAAAACTAACGTTATCTTCTCATATCAGAGATACAACTTCTAGTACTATCCTTGTTTATAAATTTTTAGTTATATAAACAAGGGTACTATTAAAAGTCTGGGTTCTGTAATACGCAATTGTAAGGAATATTATTCGTTGAAAGCGATTTCATCCATCTATAGACTCTTGTTAGAAGTAAACTTACATTATATTGTATTGTAGTATTATAAAAAAATTATAGATTGTATTGAAAGGGTGCAGAAATTCACTAAACTCCTCTTTCTGATGAAACATGATTTTTATCCAGATAGAAACCATAGTTATGAACTCCCCTGCTTTCGTCACTGCAATTTTAATGTTCCTCGTTTCACTTCTACACCATTTCCAAGTGTAATTCAGAAACCGTCAAGTGTATTTCTGCTTAGTCACTTTTATTTCTGAAAGCGTCAATTGAATTTCAGATTAGTCAATTGAATTTCAGAAAACATCAAATGTATTTCGGATCACTCAATTGAATTTGATATTTTCGGAAATTCAATTGACACATCTGAATTACATTTGATGTTTTCTGAAATACAATTGACTAATCTGAAATACAAGTGATGTTTTCTGAATGTCAATTGACGATTACAATTGGAAATGGTGTGGATCACACAAAACATTTCATATTGAGGAACCTTATTCCTATCATCACTATTTCTGCCCATCACTCCCAACAATGTGCAGTCCTTAACAAAAAAAGAAATGTTGAAATATTATGTTTTTTCGTTAGCTCAGTTCAGGAAGCAGTTCGCTGGATCGCTCGTTGATGAACAAATTAATAAGGGGGCTTCGTCACTTTCAATGAAGTAAAGCATGTCCAGTATTCAAGAACACCTCATCACTTTACACTGTGGAAAAGCTAAATGGAATAAATTCATTGTTTCGGTTACTGTAAAAATAAAATAAACACTACTTTATTCTCACAAATGGCCATCCACCGAAGTCCTTCAGCCTGTATTGACAACTAAGTTGAGTAGGTATCAATAAGTTACAAAATCAAAGAAATATAGCTATGTATACAAATATATACACATACCTACATAATGCGTGATCCAACTAAAACTTAACACTTCGATTTTTCGGCTTTAAAATGAAAATGTGGAAAATCACACGGACTCATTAATTTCTGATTCGAGGTGGAACAACTTTTACGTTCTTTGCATCCCCGTAACTGCAACCCCCTAACGGGGGTGAACGCCACCCCTTAATTTTGAATAGGGATGTGGGGTGTTGCGATTCCTCATTTTGAAGATCTTATGGAGTACTATCTGATCCAGAATTTTTGCTACTTGTCTTTTATTTTATGTTTTGTTCTTTTCATAGATCATTTTTTTCGTCTATTTCCTTTCTGCATTTTTACACATTCGAATTTATGAACCATTTCTTGTGATAATCCGGGGTTGGACAATAATGTCAGTAATGTCCAATCCAGCGAAACTGTCGATAGTTCGTGCACGTAAAAAAAATCATTGGCAAAATTTGAGAGGGCAAGTTGTTAATATTTTTTCATATTAAAAAAAATTCTTGCTTACAATGACACAATTCGGCACCTTATGAAGGGTCCTTCTTTTAAGAACGCTAAAAAAATAAATCTTTATTTGAATATCGTCGACCGATGATCGTATTTAAAATCAGCATATAAGCATATAATGAAGTCATCAGGAACACTGCAGGTACATATATCAAACTTTGACTTTCATCATCATTAATGAGTATTATATTAGTAATCATTATGAAAACTGCATATATAGTTAGGTCCATTTCTGACTTTTTCATTCAAAGTGGCTAATAAGGTTATTACTAACCCCGAAGTGTTATGACAGAGAAGACATTAATGAAAATATTTTGACTCAAGCTTTGCGCTGTCACTGAGCATTGTTTTGAATCCTGCACTCCCTTATATGCTTTTTTTCATTCTCGGTAAACTTTCAGGTAACCCATATACATTGGACAGGTACATCAAACGAACATTTTAACAGTCATATGACGTTTTTTCCCTCTTTAGAAGGATTTTTCAATCGAACAAACTTCCTTTGACATTTTCCGCCCCAATACCCTTTATTATTCGATTATATGTGTAGGCTAGACGGATTTCACCACCTGAGAAGAATGTAAGGATTCGTGTGACCCTGCCTCGAAGCATTCACCGCCCATTTAACCAGACCGTATTCTCATTGAAATTTTCGCTGGAATTTATTGATTCGTTCCGAAAGATAAGCCTCCGGGTATTGTGGATTTCGGATAACGCCAATATCTTCGATTTAAATGGGACAACCCTCATCTTACGATGAACAGGTAATTGGGACAAGGGGTTGATATTCGATACGGTGCTACCTGTATTTGAACTTGCACTACATTGCACTTTCATCGAATTTCCGTTCTTTTCAATCCTATCTGGGTCAACCGAAAAAAATGAGGTTGATTAAAAATCGTGGGCAGCATAATAATCGCAGCACATATGAACTGGAAACAGTTTTTACTATGTACTTTTTTTATCGAAAGAAGCAGATTACATTTCACAAGAAAATGTTCACCGTTGAAAGACTAAAATATATTTTTTTCAGCACGACTTTCATGGTAGGTATCTGATAATATTTATATCTGACTCCTGATGTCTTATTCATATTTTCCTTCACTTTTTTCAACTATAATTGAGACATCATATCAGAATTTCTTTTAATTCCTCCTCATTCCCTGTTAGGTGTTTGAAGTTTTTTCTCATATTTTAGATGTAAGATACTGAAAAACGTTTTTTCAGTAATGGGTTAAAATATTAATGATTCATTAAATTTTGATAGACGTTTGTGGACAATCACAATGAACTTCATATCCTAAGTTTCAGCATCGTTCATTAAAATTCAAAGGTCCATCAAATTTTCAATAAGGTTCGTGTTCGTATCGACTTTACAAGAAAGCTCACGAAAATTTTTTTGTGAGAAATGATTTACTAGATACTTTCACCATTTTCAGAACGAGACAGCTTCGTGAAAAAGTTCTTTGGATTAATCTGAAACCTCGACAACCCTGAATATCACTGAACTACATGAGTTTTATTTTATTTATACTCTGTATTTAATTTACTATCACCAATATTGGCCAATGATACTTCAGCACCGATGTTTTTCAGGAACTTTTGGAAAGCCTGCGAGTTACTGAGGAATCTGGGTGATGATGCTTCTTCCGACGACATCTCGAACTCATCATCGCCGACAGTAGTAGTTTCTGACATACAACCGGTATGCGAAGATTCGTCTCCTCTTTCCTTCATATTTTCCAGAATTTTGATTTTATCCTTCAACGCACTTCTCAACATTTGAACCTGAAAAAATATTGCACTGAACATTATGGATGGATGATACCTCACATAACTCAAAGCCCAGTCGAGAAAACTCAAATTAATGATTATTGCGGAGGTTTTAGACATATGATTTTTCTTCTTTGAATAGTTCCTAAAATATATATATCCAATCCAATTGCACCGTAATGGATATATGTGAAATGAAAAAAGCTAATGCAAAACATTCCATTTGTCGGGTGGTTATTGAATATTTCCGAATATATACAAAAGTATGAAACTCTAATTATTATTATCCTTCAGAGAAGAATACATTTTTGAACATGTTGAAATTTTGGGGAATATTCCTCCACTCTGTATGAAAACCTGTATTCGAAGTCGTCTTTACTAGAATGCTAAATCCTGAGCATCAAAATTAAATCACCTCTCATTATCTATTTGAATGGTTGTCGCATTTCAGGATTGCAAAGAATGAGGAATCGGGTTTAGTCCTCGAGAAAAATGAAATGTTAGATAAAAAAAATAAGACTTCCTGTTTCATAGTTCCGTATTATTAATGGTAAGTCTCTATCAATTCCGTTTGTTCGGTATAAGCTATAAAGATGTTTCAATGGGTAGGTATAATGTTTTATACAGCAGAGGGCAATTTTATGAAACTGAGATTTCACTCTGAAACTTAGTCAATAATAGAATATTCTGAAACAAGTTGCAGAATGGGCTCCTTTTTCAACACGAATGCACAAAAATTACAAAGTCTACTAGTATTTTGTTGAATGAAGATGATAATTTGGCCGATTGTTCAGTAGGATACGATCTATTTGCAATAATTTGGATCGATTTGTTGAAAAATTTACTAACAAAATTTCAAAATTAAGTAGATCAATGTCACTGTGTGTACAAATATCAGAAGACAGATTGAGAAAATCTACGATTTTGAAAATTCTGAAGACTTTAAATCATCTATCTATCTTTTTTTGTTACGAGCAATAATTTTTCCGAACTGATTTGCTCCTAGCAAAGTCGTGAAAGAATGATTCCAGGGAATAAGAGGGAAATCCCCAAAAAGTTCAGAAAATGCGGATAATACCAGAACATATTCGAATGAATATCAGTGGACAAGTCTAAACTATTAATGCCAAATAGTAGAACAAAGATAGAGGTGATCTCTCTAGGATTAATTCTTTTGATACCAATGAGATTTACCTTCATTTCATCATAAGTTTTTCGGCATGTGAGATCATCCCTGGTTCCCTTCATTTTTGCTAGTACCGAACTCAATCTATCATCAAGTTTTTCAGCTTCTACGGTAGATTTATTGATGGACTGAAAAAAAGTGTGCCATTATCAACTAGTTACGTGGAAATATTTCTCGTAGAAAAACTTTTAATGACTAACGGTACCTACAATTTGTGAAAATTACAATAATTTCCCGAAACAATTCCAGCTACAGGTTCATATATTGGAAATCTAATTCTATACTCGCCTACACGATACTTCACCATTTCCAAGTTTAAATAAGAAATTATCAAGTGTAATTCAGATAAGTCATTTGAATTTCAGAAAGCGTCAATTGAATTTTATTAGATAAGTCAATTGAATTTCAGAAAACATCAAATGTATTTCGGATAACTCAATTGAATTTCATTTAATATTTTCTGAAATTCAATTGACAAATCTGAATATCATTTGATGTATTCTGAAAAACAATTGAATAATCTGAAATACAAGTGATGTTTTCTGAATGTCAATTGACGCTTTCTGAATTACAATTGGAAATAGTGTAGTGGGTTTCGTTTTGTTCAATCAGATACCTCTGAAAAGATTTCTACAATACGTCATTTGGTACATAATCGTTAGTTTAATTTTAATACATAACTCGAAAAGCTCCAAAGAATGTTCATAAGTTTCAGCAACATTTCATGAGAATTCTAAACGAATAGTTTTAATTGCTAATTTCATTACAGGAAATAAAGTAGTTACCTTTCCGAGATCCTGTTCGACACCATTCTCAAACTTCGTAATTTCCTCTAAAAGGTTCGTTTTCGAGTCGAATCCTTTCATACTCTTTTCCAATTGAGCGATCTTCATTTGAATGTTCTTCATTTCGAGTTCCGTCTGGGAGATCACATAGGGCAAAAAACACAGATTCCTGTTGAGACAAATATCAATAAAGTCATTCGTCAACGAAAAAAATTGATAATTTACTTTGCTCATCATTTGGTTCAGACTCGATTGGCTCGTGTCACCAGTAGATGGTCCTTCATTCAGCTTGTCGTTTGCGTTTTCACTTACATATTCTTCTTTCTCGGCTTGTTCTATTTCCACTTTGATCGTTCTGATATCGTTTATTCTGTTCGCCTCGTTCATTTGCATTATTCTCAAGCGTTCTTGCATTTTTTCGTACTCATTTCTCATTACATTCAGCTTACCTTGAAGGATTTCCTTGTCCCTTGTGACCTGCA
This sequence comes from Hippodamia convergens, assembly GCA_038502775.1. Taxonomy (NCBI): domain Eukaryota; kingdom Metazoa; phylum Arthropoda; class Insecta; order Coleoptera; family Coccinellidae; genus Hippodamia; species Hippodamia convergens. The sequence goes on along the minus strand of CM076611.1, from coordinate 12,008,270 downwards.
AGTATAATACTAAGTCTTAATCTAGAAATTAATTATTTCACAATGAACCATGAATCGACTCCAGATCATGCATGGAAAATAACATTAAGAAAAGTTCAAGCATTGCAAACTGAAAACAGAGAAAGCCCCTTTCCCTAAAAGTACAAACCTGTTCAAGTTGTCTCTTCAAATCGTCCACAGAAACGGATATTTCTTCCAGCTTAGCTAGTGCTACTTTTTTGGTCTTTGTATTCAGCCTGGACTCTTTGGTTGCGTTATCCAAACGTTTCTGTAGGAGCTTTTTCTCTTCCATGAGTCCTTCTATTTCAGTTTTGGCGACATTGTTCTCTTTGAGTGTTACGTTGAGTCGTCGGTTCAAATCTCTCTTTTCTTTGGCCATTGCATCAAGTTTTCTCGAGAGCAACGCGTGTTCTTTGATGGAATTCGATTGGACTGTCAGAAGTTCTTCCTTCAGCCTAGAACACTCCACCTTGAGAGCTTGGTCGCATTTAAGAGGTACCGTAGTGTGGAATATCGTTTGACAAATTTGATCTGAACTTTCTCTCAGCTCTGTGTTTGAACTAGAACTAATTTTGAGTACACCGCCGTTACTAGGAACAGCTTCAGGAGGTATTTGTTCTGTGACGGTATCTCCAATGGGACAGGTCTCAACTGGTGCAGTTTTCTCTGGATCTGCAGATGGTACTTCTTCAGATCTGAAAAAACGTACAGATTTTTTTTCTCTGAAGTTTGAAATATCGTTTCTTCATGAGATTTTTCATACTCACTTTCTTAAGTATCTACATATGATTGTTGCAATAAACTTGGCGAGCGAACAGAAGACGAGTGACACTACAAATATTAGAACATTCACGAGAACCATAGTGAGTCCCAGATCTGAGCCTATTTTATCAGAAGATGTGGATTCTAAATAAATCGTTGATGAAGACTTTTTCTCCTCAGCTGGTGCTTTCTTAGTTTGGGAAATAATATGAGGTGGTTCTGAAAAGAAATACTTTTTTCAACGAATATTCTGAATAGACTTCAAATTCGATGCTACTAGTTATACCATATTGGAAAAGGTACGCAAAAAAATTCGGATTCTATACTACCTTCAGAATTCTGGGACGCAGACATTTGTATTTCTTTTAGTTTCTGATATTCCTTGGCGATTTGTGTTTTTCTGAAGCAATATTCGTTGTTTTCCATATCTGAAGAACTGCTAAACGATACTAGTGATTTTGAATGAAGATCATTGGCTTCATGAGGGTGAAGAAGTGAACAGATTTTCTTCACCAAAAATTCATTTTGAACGCTTGACATCGATTGTCACCTTAGCAGCAGATATCTACGTTATAGATTATTGATACTCGTTTTCAAAATCTTATTTCCGCTCAAGAATAAGAGGTTCACCTGACGAGGGATTGTGACATTTTTCATTCTCCATATCTACACAATACTGAAAACGTTTGCAAATAATAGATGTCCCGAAGAGATGCGAGTTTTATGTCTATCATGAGATTCCTGAATCAATCGAAAATTTGCTCGTTGCCACTGATGGTGGTGTGAAGAAATAATTTTCATGACGTTTTATTTTTTGAAGTCCTTTCTTTCCAGCAATAGAAAACTACTGAGTTAGGATCTTACTGGTTACTTTTCTTATAATATAATTCACAATAATTAAATACCAGCAAATTAAAACATTATAATTATTTTTTCTCACAAACTATAGCTTTTTGACAAACCCAGAATCAGAAGGAAATAATGGGAATAGCAAACTTGATAAGATTTGGTAAAAAAAATGATAATCTTTTTGAATTCGTAAGCTTTTGAGAAAGAATGGGATTTGAACGAAAATATTGAAGAACAGAAGTTATACTAACCTCTGAATTATCAATTCTAATTCTCAGAAACGAGTTCAGATAACCATGTTCAATGGAAAATGTTAATGGTGTTCGATTTTTAATTCTTCAGAACAGCGTGGAGGGGCATGGATTCGAGAAGAATCAAAGAAATCTGGCATCTACTAATGAATTTTTCACCAGTATACTCATATTTAATAACAGAAATTTGAGTAGATGCTTGTGAAGCTAGTTTTAATCAACAAATGAAGAATAGCTTCTTGAAAAATTTGATTCTAATCATTACCAAAACACTTTGCCCGTTGGACATAATCATAATTTTGAAGGAATTTAGATTCTAGAGAAATTTTACACAACAACTTTTCGCGTGTAATTAAAAGTAGCTTCGCATTTCCAATAGGCTTCGAAAGCCATGAGCATATTATTCATGATTGTCCCTTCTACTAGGCAATTAGTTATTCTGCAATACAAATTTGAAATGAAAAAAAAAATGAATCCATTTGAAAAACTGTATAATTTCTTGCCAATTTAAGTAGGCTTCGTCTGAAATCTTCAAATAGTGAATTATTTTCAATACTTCATTACTGAGTACCTTTTTAAGATGTGTATGAAGAATTATTCATATTCATATGTAACTTATCAAATCAATGGTACCATATGTCTTTAATTTAAGTACCAACTTCTGCACTCACCTGGGATGTATGACTGGAATACTTTACGAGAACGAAAGACATCTGTTGCGAACAAAACGACCCAAAATAGGAATCCTAAAAGGATTAGTGGTTTCCAGTAGACGTACATTATGAACAAAAAATTCAATTTGGAATTTTATCCATGGAGTGAGCATGTGTTCACGGGAAAACTAACAATCTTAACATATTGGTATTAACCGAATTTTTTGATGTCAGACTGTTCCTGACAAAATTTGACATGGTTGATGTCGACTCACTGGATAGTTTGTTTCAATTTTTATCGCATCCACCATAACGTTGCACGAATGTGTTTCGACAGCGCATTCGCCATAACTATTTTCGTTCGAGAGCTTCGTGTCCCATGGCAAGTTCAAATTTCGTATTTCAAGGACTAATTTTCCACATGAGGACTTGATTGTATTAAGAATCTAAGTGGAGAGCGGTTTTTAGGGCCATCCAAGTTTTTTATTATTAAATTGTTTTTCAATTAAAACATCTGGTAGAACTCGGGATTCTTTGAAAATGGAATTAATAAGCAATTTTCGGCAGTTGTTCATCATATTTCGGTGAAAATTCTTATCCGAGGGATTTTTGATATCTAACAAGATAACGCTAAAATCAAAGAAATAGTGGAAAGGATTAAGAATGCCTGTAACTGCAAGAGAATACTCTAACATGACATTGCCGTTGTTTAACTTCAATTAAAAAAAGTTAACCTTTTTTTTATTGGCTCGATTCAGGTTGTTATTGAGTTTTAAATGATTTTACAGCGATTTTCTCGAAGAATACATACTTTTCAAAACGATTGAATACGATATCCCTAACTCTTATGGAGCAGTATATTTTAATCAAAATAATCTTGAAAATTAAGCATTGAACAAAATATTGAGGATAACTGTATTGAGATGTTGATGAATGTAAATCATTTTGGAGCTGTATCATACTGAAAAAAATTTGAATTACGTTGAAGCGTATTTTTCATTGATTGAGATGCAAAATTTGGAAGAATATACTAGGTACATAGAGTTCTTCGAAAGCCCTTCGGAATTTGGATAGTTCTACTGTTAGGATCAAGGTAATATAATCTAAATATTATTTCACTGTCCAGGTGGTGGATAAAATTCTTAGCATATATTTCTCATAAAATATAAATATAAATAAAATTCCTAAAAAATAATTTGTACATAAATAAGATTCTCTAAATAAAATTTACATCAGATGTAGCTCAGCACCAGCTACCAGTCATTTCAATGCCATTTTCTACAATCCTCTGGTTCTGCCCTAAGTTCCACTTCAACGAATTGCTCGTATATTCGCCATTTTTTTCGTTAAGTCTCAGATGAGATGACATATCTCCTTTATAAGTTCGCTTCACTGATTTTCTAGACTCTCGATTGGAGGACTCATGAAGGCCAGTTTCTACTGATTGAAGACTCTGCGCTTTATGCAAGGATAGCCTCAAAGGTTTTTTCGGAGGCATTGGCCGTTTTTGTTGTTCTGGGTAACAGCTGATAGATTTCTTGTTGTTGTCAAGGGGTTCAGATGTATAATCAATAGATTTGCTGCAGGATGACAGCTTTCCGTTCAGTTTAGATGAGTTGCAGTCACTGTCGAAATCCAAGGATTTCATACTTTGGGAATTTTGAATCCTTTGCCGGTAATTACAGTCACTTTCGTTCCCATTCAGTTCTTCTGTGCTCTTACAGTCGTTATATTTTGGCCCAATGAGAATCTCAGAACGGAAGTCTAAGACAGAAGTAGATTTTCTCGAGTTGTAATGTTTCAGGAGATCTCCGTTATACTTTTCTGATGCCATCAAACATTTCTGCCTGTGTTTTTCGTAGGAGCTTACATCGCTCCTCCTGGTCAAATCGTGCACGATTTTAGTGGCTTTATGGTAACTCTGATCCATAATGTTATTACCGTTCTGAACCGATTCCCTTTCTGACTTGTGGCCGTTTTCTAGGTTTTTCTTGTTGTATCTTGAGATCTGTTCGATGGCCGAGTTCGTTTCAGAACTGTAATCTTTCTCCTTGTAATGGTGATGATGATGTGAATGTTTTCTATATGTTATCTTGTCATTTGCTTGGTCCAAAGTCTGCGTACTTCCAGAACTGGACATCCCATTTCTACTTTTGTGTTTGTGACGATGACTCTTGTGACAGCTATGACTTTCTGATATTGGATGACCTGATGATGAATGATGGGCATTCGAAACGTTGGATAAACTACTTTTCGACCTGACCGGGAGGGAGGTGTGATTGTCTTTGTTGGGTTCAAGGCCAGGAATATTTGCTACTAAGGCAGTCACTTGTGGCCCCTTCTGAAACACTTGAATATCTTTGGAACTACTGCTCCCACTTGGCGATGAAGGACCTGATTGATGAGATATATTGATGTTGGTGATATTTTGGTTGCTCTTCACTGTTGAGATGATTGGGCTCTGAGTTACTACTCTTATATCGGAATCTGAACTCTTTCTGCTCAGAAGCTCTGATACCTGAAAAAATAAACATAATCAAATTCTGCTGGAACTATCTTCAAACAATTTTTGATTTTCAAACATCAAATATTGCTCCAAATTGATGAAAATATCCGACGTACCAAATTTCATTAGTGAGTGTATCAAAGATATTGATCTTGTTGAATAGTTTTCTCATGATTTTACAGAATTGACAAATGGAATTTCTAAGAGAATTAGTGATTCATAAAGCTCCATGCCAGAGAAAATTCATTGAAACTAGTTCAAAATTATTTATTGTTAAGTTAATCACTATAGCAGGTGACGAGATTAATATATTTGGGATTTGGGATATTAAACATTTTGGACAATCCCATTTATCAAGAAGTTAATTCACAATTATAAAACCATAGGATGTATATGCCTCAAATTATTGAATAAAAGGCTTTAATATTGAATATACATATTCGAATTCTGCCTTACAATACAGAATAAAATTATACTGATATTCCATGCAACATGCAAGCGAGAATATTTTGTTTTCACGACTGACTACATAGAGTGATTCTCGAAAAAAAGTTTAAGATTATAATTGGTTTTGAAAAGTAATTCAGATATGAAGAAAATTCGTTGATGAACGTGTTTGCATATTGTGAGTTATCGTTTCTGCTCTCATCAATTTGAATTTTCAATTAAGTTTGTGTAAAATGAAGGATAATTTGATCAATGATAATTTCTTTTTTAAGGTGAGTGCAACCCTTAGAAATGAGTCAATAAGGCTGAAGTATCCTCCCACATTCCTCTCCACTAAAAAAGGTTGAAGTTTTACCTGCTCTTCTAAGTAGGAAATCCTATGTGTCAGTCTTAAATTATCAGATCTAAGACCATCTTTGGCTTTCTGAGCTTCTTCAGCTCTTTCTTTAACAGCATCGAGCTCCGTTCTCAAGGCGGTCACTTCGTTTTTGTAATCGATGGACGTCTTCACCGAGGAGGTGTTGTTCTCCATTTTCCTGAGAACTACCATCTGTGCCGGATCCGGAGCCGCTGCAAGAAGACGCGCCAGATCGTCTCTTGTTTTTGTCAAGACTATTTTTCCGTTTACCTCGATGATCCTGTAATGAAAAGATGAATTGGTTGCGGTAAGATGTTAAGACGAACTTGGAATATCTTCGATCGGGAATTAATTTAATTAGTTTCGTAACTGATTATGGTATCGAACATATATTGAGTCGACGGTTCAGGAAGAATGCGCGGAATTGGAATTCATGAGTTGCTGGGAAGAAGTCTTCCATTTCGGTCACTTTCTGATTGAATGTTAACTCCTAAAATGTTTTCAAAATGTTGAAAACACTAATACCGATAAACGCTGCAAAAAGTACCAAATCACCAAGTCAATTCTGATCGATTGAATCAAAATTGGTTCTTCAATATGGCCGATTTATGTCAAACCGTTGCCGCTAAATCTACGTGATGCTCGTTCATTGATATTCTTTATTGTATGGTCCATACTATTACTATTTTTTTATTTATCTATGTTTCAATAATGGATTTTACTTTTTCTCTTTCTTAAAATAATCTGGCTTCAGGGTAGCAAAAATTTGGACGTTTCCATTTTCCATCACTTGGAGAAACTACGAAGAACAGAAAGATACAGTTCAGAGAAAGAGTTATTGAGGTATTGATGACCTAGATTCGTTTCCTTCTTTTATATTGAATATAATTATATTGTCAGAATGACAATTCTCGTAATATGTCTTTAGTTTTTGCTCCTGAAAAATATTCTGTTTTCTTGTGTTATAACATATTTGGTTTATCTATGGGAGATGATTGCCTTTCATTGGGGTCCCGTAGCGGTCTTCAAACATCTGTTGTGCCGAAAAATCATCACCTGGAGGGTCGTATCTGGTTTGAAAAAACCCTCACGACCAGAGAGCAACAATTTGTGAATTTTGAATTTGAATATCGAAGGAATTTCGAAAGGAAAGTGTGATTACGTCTCCAAATTAGCTGATGAACATGGTATCAAAGAGATTCTTCTGCAAGAAACCGACACGGCAACAGAAAAAAAATCCTCGTGAAAGAGGACAGTTGAAAGGTTATGTATTAATTGATTTTTTACAAGTTTAGCTTGTTATGTTGAAAAATTATCAGTTTCGTAACATTCAACAGATTCGGAAAGGGGAAATTGATGGAGTTTTTTTTCATTTCTTTCAAATTTTGTGACATTTCTGTCATAAATATTTATAAACCTCCGAACATTATTTGGCCAAGAAATCTTAATGTTGATGTTTTTTAAAGTAGCAAATGCATTTTCAAAATGCATTCGATTTATTCTGAATAATCGGTTTCTTTTCTGCTTTTGTCCTTTTTCATTTCAGGTTAAGAATTACGAGTCGTTTTGGGAAGAATCTGTGCATCCGAGCCCATCGACGGATAACATGAAGATGATCACACTGATGTCTTTCAAGATTTTCCTGATATTTGATATTTTATGTTATTTTGTTTACGGGGAGGCAGGTTTTTTCGGCTGAGGTTTTTTCCCCTGGCTGTATAGTATCGTATGATAGTAGTGTTGATAGTATCGTATGATTCTATAGTATCATACAAAGAATGTTATGATACCCCGTTCTTTTTTTACCTCAGCTCAGGTACTTTTTGTTTCAACATTTAATGTATTATTTTAGCTCTCCTTTTCATAAGAATATATATATATATTGAATATTTTGTATGAGCAGTATACGCTGAAATAATCTATTTTGATGAATTGCTCCACCTTTCAAAAAAAGCTTCACCCTTGAAAATCCCCCTGTATATAAATAAAAGTCGGGGTATTTCTATTTGGTAAGGGGATATTTTCAAATATTTTCGATACATATTCGAGATTTTTGAAGATTTATTGTTGTTTTTCTTTCAGTTTTGAGGTATTTAATACAGATTGTTCTCCCTTAAAGGATCAATAAGAAACTATTATTATTAGGTATAACTCTTGACAAATTTAATAAACCCTACCTTTTGAGGAATTCTGAAAGAAAATTTTCAATCAATATTGAGATACAAACTACAATCGCTTCATGAGAAGATTCCCTTTTACAACAAGGGATCTATTAATGATTTCGTGGATTCATCTCACAAGAAGTATGAATATCGAGATGAATCTGTTATAATTTCAACTTAAGTTGGAATTGGTGAAGCTGAAGAATTCTGTGTAATCTTTTTCCACATCAAGATGAATCAACACTCAATGTACTTGCGTGCTGAATGCAATAATGACGAAATTCTGCAAAAACATAATTCCGGGTCATTCAGTCGGTGTGAACATCAATTCTATGCCTTCCGAGAGCTCCGCAACATAAACAGTAATTTTCCACAAATCACTACAGTTATATCAACAAATAAGGCATCTAGTTTCAGTTAAAGTACAGAACAATGGTGAATAATGCAATACCTATTACACATGGAACATACGTCGGCGCTATTTGTTTTCGAGAATAAAGGAAGATAAACCAGCTCAGAATTGAGTTGTTGAGGAAGTCGGCTAAAACATATGAGCTTATTTGGGAGACCGAAATGGATATTGGCATTCAATGGAGTAAGTTCATTGTTTGGTATCAAGCTCATTACAGGTCGCGGATCGATCCTTGTTCGAACAAAAGGAGGTTTCAGGAGAACGAAATTAGAAGTTTCCACAAAGGTTGTGTGGACGGAAATTAAAGGGAGTGTACCTATTGAGCTATTTCATTCAGGTCTTCATAAAATCATTCCTGTAATGATTTTTATGTGGTGCCTCAATAATCTTTCACTCTATAACAGTTATTCAGGTTTGTCCAGAAATGATGATTATGATATGGAACGATGTAGAGGAAGGCCAAATTGTATACTTTTGAAGGGAACACCTATTTCTATGATGGAAAGATGATAAGTGAAGTCCAATTTTCATGAAAAATTCATTGGCCAAAACAGCATGTTGATTCTATCTTCATTATATGTACATAGTTACATCTATAACATATACAGGGTTATTCATCAATATATATATATATATATATATATATATATATATATATATATATATATATATATATATATATATATATATATATATATAGAATATTTTTAGGAAAGACTCTAGATTCAGGATTGAAATTCTAAAGTTGAGCTTCAAGTAAGAAGACGACACTCGTATATTTTTTGAAGGTTTTAGGACTTCCGGTTTTTGCAGAAGTGACATCAACTTTCGTTTTTCAAATGGAAAGACCCATTTTTTATTGCATAAATAGATTCTTCAATGAATTCTTAGTCTTTTTGATTCCAAAAGTTTGAATTTTCCCTAGAAAATTCTCTTCAAATGAGGAAAAACGAAAAAAAAATCTCAAAATTGAACTCTGTTGAAATACAGACAACTTCGAGGTTTTTCATTAAATTTTTCTCATTTTTGAGAATCTCCGAGAAGAAAGGCTGATGATTCTTTTCCGATAGCGTGATTTTCAAAATATGATACAGGAGGTCAAGTGACGAAATATCAAAAAATCGTGTTTTTTTCAAATTGGAAACCAATTTTTCGAAGCATTTTTAATAGAAGCATACGTCCAAAATGAATGTTTTTCGAGATATTCTGGAAAAACGATTTTTTCTTCAATTTTCAATCTCATTCCGAATGTGTTTTTTTACTGGAAAATAATTAGCGGTCAAGTGATTTTTGCAAATCTCTGTTATCGAGAAAATATTTCCTATAGTTCTGTAGTTCTGAACTATAAGGAAATATTTTCTCGATAACAGAGATTTCCAAAAATTTCACTTGTCCACAAATTATTTTCCAGTAAAAAAACACATTCGGAATGAGATTGAAAATTGAAGACAAAATCGTTTTTCCTGAATAACTCGAAATTTATTCAATTTGGGATAAAAGTCTTGGACGTATGCTCCAATTATTTTTTGACGAAGATTTCGAAAATGCTTCGAAAAAATGGGGTTCCAATTTAAAAAAAAACATTTTTTGATGTTTCGTCACTTCTAACTTCGACAGAGAATTTGTGACCTCTTCTATCATATTCTGAAAATCACGCTATAAGAAAAAAAGCATCAGCCTTTCTTCTCCGAGATTCTCAAAAATGAGAATTTTGAATGAAAAAACTTCGAAGTTGTCTGTATTTCAAGAGAATTTTCTCAGGAAATTTCAAACTTTTGGAATAAAAAAGACTCAGAATTCAATGGAGAATCTATTTAGGCAATAAAAAATGGGTCTTCCCATTTGAAAAAGTCCTATAACCTTCAAAAAATATCCGAGTGTCGTGTTCTTACTTGAAGCTCACCTTTAGAATTTCAATCCTGAATCTTGTGCCTTTCCTAGAAATATTCTATAGATAGAGCCATGAATAACCCTGTATATATAATTTCATCTGTTGAAATTTTTCTCCTTCTGGAAACATCAACGTTACATTCGTAGACGTTATACAATTCGATATTTTATCAGATATCAGATTTGTGGAATTTAACCTCTTATATTTTGCTCATTTCGATAAAGTTTGAAATGAAAAATTCAAAAAACACAGCCTATAAAAATTATCGAGATATAAAGCTTTCAGAGTTCGTTCAGTTGAGATGGGTTTGGCATCAAGAGTAATATTTCAACAAACAAATTTTGGCAACAATTGGATTGCGAACCAAGGTTCTCATCGCTGGCGGGCTAGATTGTCTGACCTCAGTCCTATGGACTTTTACCTTTAGAGATGATTGCAAGATACTTGTATAATATATCGAATGCCGATAAAGTCTAAAAAAGAATTGGTATTGGCGCTAGGTTACTATTACCACTATTCTAACTTAAATTCTCGTCAACTTATTGAAAACTATTTACAGAAAATATGCTGCATGAAACTGGTCGAAATTTTAAACACTTCTTGTGAAGAAAACCTTTTCGTTCTTTATCTACAACTTGCAACATTGCATTATGTAAGTGTCGTTTCGTATAGTTAAAATTTTTATAGTTTTCATCGAAATTAAGTCACATAAAAGCCAGCAATTCAACTTATTCCTCAAGCATGTCTTGTTTAAATTTTGTAACAAAAGGAGGTTTTCATGATGAAGAACTCAAACTTGTTTTCTACATATGAAATCAATTAATTTTCAGATAAACCAAGTGTGAGTTCGAAATAACAGAGAGATTTCAAATTTTTGTTTGTTTTCAAATCTTTGTTAGAACCTTTTCGAGGGCCAACTAACAGTTGGTAAATATCAATTTCCTCGAGAAATTTGAGATGAGAATCCACAGATCGCTATCAAAATTTTTGGACAATGGTGGCTTTAGAGAACTACACGAAACTCTATTCATCCATTTTATAAATTACATGTTAGTAATTCATACAACAAGTGAGTTGAATGAATGTTTATTCATGAGGAGAAAGATTAATATACTCGAATGAATAAATATTTATAACTGAAATGGTGTATACAAAATTTTACGTCATTCTGATTTAGACGATAAAAACACATTCCAAAAAAATGTGAAATGAGATGAAAGGTATCGGTTCGAGAAATGATTGTGGTTAAAAAAAATCTTGCATTTGGAACAACAGCTATAATACAATTGATAACGAAAACTTTGTTTCTGGTACTCGGGAGAAAAATAAAATATTATTGGTATCAATGAACAAATTATTTTGTCGTAAATATATTTCAGAGCTATCCAGAAAAGTTAAGTCGTCATCTTCATGGTAATTCTACTCACAAACGATACAAATGTTAGCTCTGCAAGAAAGTATAGATATAAGCGGATTTAACCAAGCCACTGCCTTTTTGAAGGAACGTCCGAGGGGTACATAGCGAAGTCAAAGATATTAAGTAGAGATTTTCAGATAGAGCTCTAGATGTGTAATATTTATTTATGAAGGTTATTATGGGTGTTGCTGGAGGCTGTAGAATTGGAGAACTGGTGAATATGACATTCGGAGAGTCTTCCCGGCTTATTGGCCGTGGTCTATTATAAATTATTTCACGAAACGTCTCTTTTGGTCTTATTGCCATATGAATTTCTTTGGTATTATACCCATTAGCTATGAATGCATGCTGTAAATGATTATGTTCATATTAATATATAAAACTAAGTAGGCCATTTTGTTGGTTACACCATTTATAACTCAAGATTGGATGAACTGTTTGTTATGAAAGATTATTTTTGGATTCTTCTACGACTGGGTTAACATAAAATACATTAAAACTCTGAAAAATTTGATGAAATGGAAAAAAAAGGAAATAATTTTTCTTTTTGCGAATAACGCCAGTAGGTGTCGCTACGGTTAATAGCGTTTTCGTGAAAGTATTATATTTGATATTAATTCGGTGAACTACATTTTCTAATAATATTAACGCATCTGAGTCCATGTATTATTACACCTATCTTTCTTCCGAACACTACGGAAAATTTTATGACGAAAAGTTTTGAACAAATCTCCATTCTACTATTATATATGTAAACAATTACTGTGTATTTGGTTGACTGAACGAATGTTTTGGGGGCGCATTGATTCTTTTGTCTGGTGACTACAACCATTACCGTTGATTCCAAAATCGACGGCTGCCGATGAAATAAATGCTTGCCTAAATTCATCAACCTCAAATTTGGCTAGGTAATAACGCTTTCAATTCAGTTGCTTGCGGTTGGAATAGTACCAATAGATATTTGCAGCCCACAAAAATGCAAAAAACACCTGCATCACAAAAATTTCACGTGAATAAAGTGATGAATAAATGAAATGATGATATTTTCATTTTGTTGTTTTGAACAGATAAGAGTTGCTTCTAGGGGTTGAAAAATAAAAATAACTAAAACTAACATTGATCCAAAATCCTGTTATAAAATTTATTGATATAATTAATCAATTATATTGATAAAGACCTATTTTTATACATTTTATGCTGAAAGATGGTGGTTTATACGGTCTTGAAGTAAATGAAGTCCTTCATTAAACTTCATAAAACGCTACTGAAGCCCAAAAATTATTTTGATTTGCGTTAGAACAAGTTTCTTTTAATTTTGGATAAAGGGGTGGTTTTCACCCCTTAGAAAAAATAAGCATATATCGGCATAGGGTAGGAGTAGGAGGCAAGTATAGCTTATATCCAAAATTTTATCAAAATCGAAGCATCTTGATAGAATTCGGAGGTAATGCCTAATTTTCGCCCTCATTGACTGGACTAATTGTACAGGACAATTTTATGTCCACCTTCAAGGTATTATACCATAATAGTTTATTATAATATTGAAGTTGCTTCTTTATTTATCGATTGAGGGAGGCAGTACGAATACGAAGTCTCCCGGGTCAGCTAGTTCCCTATAAATCTAGACTAGCATAAACGTCGGGCTCTCCCTATGATGAGTGATTTCATAGTTCATCGTTTCTGTTGTGGGTGACTCCTCACCTCACATATCATCGATAATAAATCTAGTTATATTTTTCATTCATTTATCTGAACGGGGTCTCCTAAACACTTCAGAGAGCTTGGTGTCCCCGTCTTTATTATATATCACAACTGAAAAATTTTCTTGTTTTTTCTTACAAATCTATCCGTATAGATGTAATTCATACAGGTGGACCGTTGGATTACTTGTAATACTTTTAAACTCCTGCTCTGGACGGTCATATGTTCCGCTCTTTGGTTCATAACTGCCGGATACATGGATGGGAGATCACTTACCTTCGAATAATTTCCGGTTATTGTCTTGTACGTTACAAAACTGATGAACTCACACTGTTTTGTATAAGTTTGAATTCGCATTGCCCAAGGAACTCCTTCGTTCTTTATCAGGACTTCAATAGATGAATCAGAATATGTACCTATGTTGTTCAAGAATATAGTTCGATCGCTGGCACTTAAAGATCTCCATAGTATTCATGAATTTATTCCCGATTTAGGTACTCCAAACCAAGGATCAAGAAAAAAATTATCGGAGTCATTGTTGTGATTCTCGGTGTTGGGGAAGCGATGACATTGTTACAAAAAGATTTCGGTGATGCGTGGAAAAAGCTAAGCTTTAAAAAAATGAGCTCGTCAGAGTCAATCGAAAGCGAAGTGATGTTCACAATTATTTTCGATTACCACGGTTTTATGCTCCTGGAATTCTAGCCAGAAGGCCAGACAGTAAAATGAATAATAATATTATCTGAGCGAAATGCGGCATTTCAAAGACAGTGGCGGCTGAGAGAGTAGGTCGATCGCATTTAATATCCAGGTAGCGAAATATCAAAATTATGTAGATTTAGTTTGGTTCTGATACAAAACTGTCTTATTACGTTTTCAAAATAATTAGAGAACGGGAAATGGTTTAAATTTTGTCAATTCAATTCAATTCTTTTTTTTCATAAAAATCTTGGAATAATTGAAGAATTAACTTGGATTAGAGCATTTTTTCACTCTGGCTCGATTAAAAATGGGAAAAATTATAACCAGATGAAGTGTACAAATTAAATAGAAATTTAGCTGAACGATCAATTTTATATGTAAATTATATTTGTTCCAAATAGATCACAAAAAAAAACATTCATTATGACCTGAAGGATTAAAGTGCGTACTAAATCTATGAAAGGGACCACAATGGAATGGAGGCTACATCCTTAATCCTAATTTTCAATATTCTAGACGAGTAAAGAATGTTTCCATTCCCACTGATCAGAGATGATGAAAGCTGATTGCATTAGACTTTGTATCGTATATGCTGTTGCTGAATTATATCCAACCCTTCAAAAATTGTTTTCACTGTGATAAAAAGGTTTATTTCAATATAGAACAATCATAAATATGTCAGAATGATCTTATGAGAATTGTCTGTAGAAAATCTCGAAAACTAATCAAAGCTTCTTAATATACGTATCTTAATATAGAGGGTGTCCCATTATTAGATCGTAAAACTTCTAGTGGATATTCTAGACATTATTTGAGACGCTTTCGACCAAAATCATATAGTGCAAATGCTCCGTTAAGGTGCTAGTTGTTGGAATTTTACACATTGGCTACTATTAAGAATGCGCATCGAATGGTTCTGGTAATTTATTTTCATCCCAATCGTAAACGTATCATTCTGGGGGGACGAGGGTTATTTTTAGTGACAACTTTCTTACTTTTCATTATTTCACAAGTTTTACATCAAATTCATGAACTTTAATATTTTTCCGTGAGAAAAGGTGCTCTTGTGGGACATCGCCTAGTTGCACCAGTTTGTAGAAAAATGGAATTGAAATTTTCTTTCTTCATCATTTAGTTAAGTACAAGAGCTCTTTAAAAAATAAACTTCAAGGGAATTGAATGATATCATATTATGAGTGTTTTGTGAGACAAAAGTCTTATAAAATTATTGAAATCAAATACAATAAATTGATATTTTACTAACTCCCTTATGATTCTTCACATAACGAACATTGAGTAGTGAATGAAATGAAAATTCCAATTCAATTTTTCTCAAAACCGGTGCAACTAGGCGATGTCAAACAAGAGCACATTTTTTCAAAAAAAAAAAAAATATTAAAATTTTGATGTAAAACTTTTAAAATAATGAAAGGTTAAAAAGTTGTCACTAAAAATACCCCTCGCCCCCCAGAATGATACGTTTATGATTGGGATGAAAAAAATTTACTCGAACCATTCGATGCGTGAAATTTCAACACTTTAAGTAATGCAGTTTTGGATATATGTGACAAAAAGTGTTGCCTGGAAGTCATCTTCAGAGGGCCCTAGCACCTTAACGGAGCATTTTGGTACTATATGATTTTGGTCGAAAGCATGTCAAATAATGTCTAGAACATTCACTAGAGGTTTGTCGGTCTAATTATGGGACACCCTGTAAATAATTCTTCTGTACGAATTTTTGTTAGTGAACTTCTCCTGGAAGGCTGAACCGATTTTTATGAAATTTTTGGCGTGTGTTCTAGTGAACTAGGATAGTTTAGATTCTCAGATCATAATCCCTGAGTGACAAAGGTTATATCTCTCAAGGTTGACTAACTATTCTCTTTTTATTGTAATCAAATCAGAAAAAATCCTGCCTTATGAGAGCTATTTAGGCGTACGCTGCCTAAAACTTTGAACGACACGAAGATAATGTATCATGGGATCATTTGTCCCCAAAAAGTTCTTAATAAAAGTCCGCAACAGCATATATCTATCATTTGTATGTAAAAAATTATATTTTCACTCAATTCTTCGAAAACGAAGAGTTATTATATTCATTGGATTTCATTCCCTCAAAAAAAAATTCAAGAAATCTGACATTTTCTTTGTACGTCGAATTTAGGAAAATCCAGTAGTTTTCTAATACTTCCTGAAAAAAAATATTCTTCACACTCTGGACCAAGCAATTAATTTTTTCTTTATGATTAGTAGATTGAAATATGTTGATATTCATTCACAAGACAGATCTTACATCAATTATTAGGCTAATTTAACTTATATAATTTTGTTTATGATAGCAAATAATGACATATAATGCCTAGGAACCAACTAAACGTAAGGCACCAAACTGCAATTCAATTAGTGTTCTCGTGATATAACATGTCCAGTTGAAATTCACTGAATTATTCTGCGCAATTCAGTCATTTTCTGTGAACCATTTCTCCTTATTTACATGCATTCGCCTTTCCTTCATCAATCAGTCACCGGTAGAGAAAGAAGAAGAGTTGAAAACCTGTTGTTAAAACTTCATTACCATCTCTACACAATGAGCTATCCTAATCTCTGAAATGAGGTTTTATATGCCGGTGAAATATTTTGAAATTGTGTGAACTGGGTATACTATAGTACGAGATTATCCTGGTTTAATCACTCAAGTCACGAAAATATTGTTAACAACTCGCCAATTACAGGCTTAGGCATCGTTTTGTAATCTCCATTCATCATCAGAACAATGCTCTTGTAAATTAATTGAAAGATCTTTCAGACCCCTCTAAATTCCGGAAGAGATTGCTGAATCTCAAGTGAACTGTAATGCATAGTTTTCACTGCTCATTCTCATATTGTTACAGTCTTGAATTACTTTTAGTTGAAATGCGAATCTTGCATTCCGATAACAGACTTATATGGAAACACTCTTATTCCAATAAAAATATCTTCAAGTGCAAGCTATGGTTCAATACAACATTTTTATCAACAACAGGAAAATGATAAGAATATTTTATATGAATATAATTTGTATTAGATGAATAAAAAAAAACATAAATAAACAGATTAGTATCTGAATTTTGGCTAGTGTTCTATCTTCTTTCAGAATAATAATGATAAGAGAATGTAAAAAGAAATGCATTTTTCAAACTGATGAATTTGAAAATATTCTATTTCATGTATTCGTTACGATTTTGTATTATATTCGAAATGAGAACTTTTTATTCGTTCCATCAAATTTACTAAACGTTCCAAGACTTAATTTAAAGAAAGTATAGGACAAGCTTTGGCAGTTCGGAGGAGCCAAATATGAAATGATTAAAAGATTTGTTCTCTTCTAGAATCAGAGTTGACCAATCCTTCCAAATATATCAATTATGTTAGGACTTGAACCACGATATTTTTTTTTCCGAGGAAAAAAATTTTGGGAAATTTTCCATATCAAAACTTACCTATCGTCTCTACATAGTCCCGTCTCTTCCAAGGCCCAATCAATCCAAAGCCCCCCCTGCTCCTTTTCGCCAGCTCCAAACTTCGGACTCTTTGAATCAAATTCAACTTCAATACCAACTAGAGTGATGTTACTTTTTCCGTGCACACAGCTGTAGGAAATATGTAAAATATAATTCACGACCATCGGGAATACAAATGCTACTCAACTCACCTGAAGAGAGTATTCATTGTATTGTTGATTTTGTTCGATTCGTCCAAGCATAATTGGAGGGTTCTTGTCTCTTCCAAAAGGGTGAGTAGGTTCAGTTCTTCTCGACCAAGTTGATACTCTAGTTCAGCTTGCTGTATTCGTACGTCGATATTACTGGAAATGGAATATATAGGTCATGATATTCTTTAGAGAAAACATTAAATATAAACATTGAATGGTTCGAGATTACATAATTTATAACTCACTCAGTTATATCTAATCTTTCTAAAGCCATTTTGAGATTTTTGATTGCCAGTCTCTTGTTATCTACATCTATCTTCAATCTGTTCAGCCTTTCTTCTGCTTGCTTCTTCTCAACGTCTGTCAATTCTCTACTATTAACAGAATTAGTCGAGCCTCCGTTTTTTATATTGAGTAATCTTATACCAGGGATTGTCAATTGTCCCTTCAGAGTTTGTATGATATTTTCCTTGTCTCTCAATGCGTTTCGTAAATTTTCCAGTTCCTTAGTGGCGATTTCTTTAGGAATTGTACGAATAGATGAACCTATACTGAATCCACCTATGCTTCCGTTCTTCTTTCTTCTAGGAGTACTGGAAAGGGAAACTTCTATACTGGCCATCTGAAATTGAATAAGACTAGTTCAGCACGAATTCTAAGTGTTGTTCAATATTGCCGGAAAGTCACCGCCAGCTTATAGAGTACCATATTTGAAAAAAAAGGTACCATATTTGATAATATTCAAACTCTTGGAACAAATTATTGAAACACAAAAATTTGTAGAATAAATAAGTACTATTTGCTTATGAGTTTAATATACACAACTCGTCAAAAGTTTTGGCTCTCCCTATCACCGCTAAACTTGTTGAATGTTACATGATAATTTTTTTTGTGTGTGGAATCTTCATTATCTGATTACTTAATTGAAAAAAATATAAAGTTCGGCCGCCGTACCCCTCTTGTTATCGTTGAACGAACAATGACCGGTGCCATCTACTTATAGAAAACATCATTGAAGCAATCATTGTTCCTCGGTGCAACGAATTTGGGGATGATTTTATTTATCAGGATGATAAACATTCTTTAAGAGAACAATATCCAGAGAATGAACTGAACAGCAAACTCACCAGGCATTAATCCGATTGAGAACGTATGGAATTAATTAGCGAGAGCAATATCCAATAGCTAAAACCCACCTTCAACTTTTCAGAAATTGAGTTTAGCCCTTCAGAAAAAATGGAACGATATGCCTGAAAATTTCCTTAATGACTTGCTTCGTATTGGACAGATGATTTAAACAATACGGACTATTGAATAAATAATCGATGAATTGATTTTATTCTCATTTTTCCTATTTTGTCTCATCCTGCATAAAGCTGAGAGTACCAAACAAATATTGTGCATTCTAGCTGATAAAATCACCGCTCAGATATTTCATTAACGATTATACACAGACAAGGGTAATCAAGTTTCAGAATTATGTAGCGAGTAGGTATGGTCTGGAGCTAATTCCCCCATGAGAATGAGAATTCTAACACTTGTTTATATATTTCATATTTTATATGAGTAAATTACGGTGAAACGATGTTTTTTCATGGGGTCTGTCAGAAAAAGCCCAACATTGTGAAGAACCGATTCGAGCATCTAATTTTTTTCCTAGTATATGTAGATATTCTCTATATATTCGAATTCTCTCAATTCTGCTTTTCATATTTCAATTCGTAAGAATTCGAAAAAAAAAACAAGTTGAAAAGATAATTTTGATTGACCCAATAAAATACAAAACTACAATCACTGAACATAAAAAAGATATGAACATAACAGAAAACTCTACATCGATACAGAAGAATAATTCATTACGACCAATGACGACAATATTAAGAAGATAATTATCATCGTAAACCTCATGTAACAAAATAATTGCAACATTATTCATTTTCTAACTGTGAGTAACAACACCGAGTATGTTTAACAACCTTGTATGTTCATTAAATCTTGTATCTATGAAGATAAGGACACCATAAACTACTTTCTGAATATTAAGCCAATTCGGCTGGAAATCTTTTTCCTTATGAACGTACAGGATCCATAGAATCTTCAAAAGACAATTTATTCAGGTGGTGGCCATTTCACTAATGAATTACCAGACAAAAAGTCTGTTTCGACGTCTTCAAACGAATGTGGAGCCTATTAAATGGCTCTGCTACGCTTTCGAATGGCCACCCTGTATATAGAGCGCCTGAAAGCTCTTATGAACCCTATTGGAATGAAAATTTTCCATCTTCTCTACTGCCAATGTTCAATCATCATGGGAATGTTGGATCATTACACGCTCAGGTTCTCGTACATCCATTGTTTATGCCATCAGATGGGACAAGTACGGGATTTTTGAATAATTGTAAACGACGGTTCGCTATTAGAACCAACCATGCAATCTCGAATAATAAATTATATGCATATGAAAGATACCAGGCGCACCACCCCAACAGTGAAGACTCTGCCATTAGCGTAGGGACTCGAATATATTTTAATTTAATTCTCTCTGCATGATAGTTCCGCCTGGACGGGTTGGAAAGATTAGCTGAATTAATTATTTATCGATCTTATTATTGCGTGATGTATTGTAGGCGCCAGAAATTAAATTCATGGTCGACTACATTGTTCGAGGAATTTTTTCGAATGCCAAAATTGCTATGCAGGAATCATTGAATTAATCTCTTGCTGTATTTACGATCTCCCGAGATGTGCATTATGCCATTCAATAAGCTTATTCTTTCAAATATGTCAATATTCAACAGTAAATGGGCTATTTTTAAATTTGAAATGATAGCAATTAAATCGAAGTAATTGAATTTTGTTTTAATTCAATGAATACAGTGAAAACTGAAGCAACTCAATGAATCAGGATAAATCGATGAAACAGCCATTAGAATAAGAAGATTGTTGTTTCAAAAAGACAATGCACCGATAAAAACTATGATAAAATAGTATAAATTCGGGCACGAATTGCTTCTCCATCTTCAGATTGGGTCTCCAGTGACATTTTCTTGTTATCAGATCTCAGAAAAGTGGTATGAGAAAAAACAATGGCTCCGATGATGAATTTATTCTAACTGAAGCCTATTTCAGTTAGGGAGACATACTACAACATGTTGAAAAATAAACTAAAATTTTTCTCCTTATTCATTCTACCAACTTGTTGAATGGTATCTCATATGAATTTGCACTGTCAATTTATTTCCATGTGTTTATTCTTGTTCTATTATTTTCCTATCAAAGTCATAATTTTTGCAGTTTACATCTGAATGGATTTAACATCTTCGGAGAAGTGAAAGATATCTTCTAAAGGAAAAATAGTTATTTAACATAAGTATGTAGTAGTAAGAAGTATTTTCATTGTTTTCATTTTCATATAAAATGTTCGAGAAGAAACTTGGCGCAGATTTGACTTTTTCGGTTAAATTTAGGTGAATGAGATGGATCTGCTTCAGAATTATATAACAGGTGGAGAAATATAAAAATTCTACAGTTTCGTACGTCAACCGATAAGAATCGAGTGTAAACTGACGTTAGGAAAAAACATACTTGGTTATTCACGATATAATAGGCAATTTGAATTTTTCGAATTTATTTTTTAGTCTCTTTTAATAATAGTTGGATGCTTCTGACTCTAACAGACTGATACAGGATAATTCTAAAGAAAATTAATTATGCCTTCCGCTTCATCTTGAGCGATGCATGCTCATGATAGGGAATAAAAAGAGAAGGTGAAGATTATTCATTGTTGTAATAAGTTTTTCATATAAATTATATATTATCATAGACATAACATTATGTGCAGAAAAGAAATTTAATCGATCATTTCCTTCTATTTTCTGGTATCAACAAGTTCACTTTTCCTATTAATATTCAGAAGAATTAATCATCATAGCACATTTGACTAAAGATGAAAGATAATTTCGAGAAAATTATAGGAAGTAAAAAATACATATTATGATTTGAACAGTTGTATAAAATTTGCGAAAGTTGGAAAGTGATAGAGTTCATTAAAAGTAATCAAAATGGCAAAATAAGCCTCTTTGAATCCTCAGGCATCAACCACATTATTAGAGAAAGTCTTTCAGTTTGAACATTCAAGAATTGTATACATTTCGTATATTCTAGAGAATCTAGAGATCAGCTAATAAATATAGACAAAATGTCCATTAAATTCGAAGAGCAAGGAGGCTGATAAGCTGGCGACATATTGAATAACATCCTTTGTCTTGTACAATGTTGCGAGAAACTGTCGAAATTTGCCTCTCTTCAACTGTATCATCACATCCAACATGCAAGTATCAATAAAATAATAACCACTATCAACTCATTTGGATCAAACATACGTAATTATAATTTAAGATACCTAATCTTTATCGGCTGATTGATGAAAATGTTCAACCATGAACGGTGATGGAAACATTTCTAAGAAGTGTTTGTATTTACATATTTTCCAAATTTTTACAATTCACCAAATCACTTTTCTAGGGCCTTGAGTCACCTACGCCAATGAAAAAGGTCGCTATGTAGCATCATACCTTCGAGCGATGTGTAGGAGGTTTCTCAGCGATCCAGTCAGTTTTCAATAAAAATCTATAGCTTTCATATTACGAGGTACCATAATGGTGTAACATTATATCCTTCTATGTACACAGGTTGAAGACATCCAGGCGATAAATTTCGATTTGGAAAAAATGGCTCAGGGGTATTATCCTGAGAGTTCATTGTTCAAGAGCGTTGCGCTGCTATGGTACATCCTCTTAGATTAATGGTACAAATGTGAGATAAACGTCCTGCGAAGCTCCATTCATTATGGTCTTAAGACGTCTTTCCAACCCAATGAAAAGGTACATCCACTAGTATCAAACGTATTAAAAGTCTGAACATCTTTAATTCTAAATGTTAGGTTTTGTCTGGTCAGATTGTAAAAAGGAGCTAATATACATATAGGTAGATGATGATTTATCAGAGTGTTGAAATTTGAAGTAGATTTTATGGAGACGATTTAACTGCTGAATGTTATTTTCGTAATTTTCCTAAAGCAGGGCATTTGAAACTAAATCCCCATATAGATGAAATTTCCTCATATAATTCGTGTACTAGTTTTGCGAGAAATTATGCGCCCTCAAAATCGAATGATACGAATCTTAAATTCAATAGAATACTTTTTTTTAACCATTCATCAACATACATATTCGATTCAATATATGTCAGCAAAAGTACTTCGTCGAAGATTTAACAAAAATTTTTTGAAATGGGGAAAAATCAGATTCTATATCACCTAACATTTTTGCTGGTAACATACTTGGAAGGCCAATAAATTTAATATTAATTTCTGTAATGCTATGTCAAATCCGTTCATTCTGCCACACCCTGTAGAACAAAATCGTGCTAAAAATATATCAGTTTCACACAGATTTTATGGTGATATTTCATTATTATAAGTTGGTACTCAACTGTCAAATTAGTGATGCAGAAAAGGGTTCTTCCAACCAACATTTTTCGATTAAAAAATCACTTAACGATATTTATGAAAATATTTCATTAATTTCAATTAAAATTTACTGAATCAGAAAAAATAACGTATTATAGTTCTAGAGAAGGCTCATTCTAACACTCGTTCATTCAAAAACTTGCTATATTTTCAATTTTCAATTCATGAAAAAATGTCAGTGCTTTCTGCACTTGTATTATAAATAACTATTTCACAATTGTCGTAGTAACTTATATTTCTCAATTTTCATATTAATTTGATCTAAGTTTGTCAGTTATTAAACAAAACATGGAGCATACCTCCATAATCAGGTTTAGTTCCTAGAAGATTCAAGTTTTCAATATAAAAACTCATGGATATATTTTTCAATAATTAAGAAAATGCTAATGCGATGATTTTTTTTAACATTCGGCATCTCTGAAAATATGGACATTTTTTTTATGTGTCAAGTAAAATGTTTTCAAAATTAAAATTTATTGTAATATTAAATTAAATTTTCATTTAATTATGTGATTCCTCCAGCAAGATTGATGTTTGGATACTACTTTTAACGTAGCAAAATATTGAGTCATGTTTTTATTCATTTGATAATATTTCATTCCAAGTGTTAGGACGGTCTTTCTGAAATGCTGGTTGAGAAATACTATGTATTTTTCTTTAAAAAAAAATCTTACCTTCGCTTCTAGAGTTTCCAATTGGGCCATTCTAGGTTGTATCACACCGGGCTGAAGAGTGCTCTGAAAAAAAAGAGAAATTATATTATCTAATATTTACCTAAGAATACCAATATGAATAAAAAAGGACTCAGATTGAATCTATGATTTAGATCTAGAACCAGAAACACTCGGAACATTAATTTGCAGTTATAACAGTAATTCTTCAATCTCAATGTGAACGTGTTATTACCAAAAAATGTTCCAAATAATTTTAAATATTTATATTTTAATAGTTACAAGCAGTCTAATCGTAGAAGATTTTATAAAAATGAAATTAAGTTTTATTTTCTTAATAGACACTTGATCATGTGTTCCATGTTTCATCAGATATAATATAGTAGTAAAGAATACTTATACAGGGTGTATCAAAAAAAGGTGACCCCCTCTCTAGGATAGGTAGGAAACTGAAAAATAATTGGGGTTTGCTCAGTAAAAAATTTTCGTAACGCCATCCGTATTCAAGATACAGGGCGTTGAAGAAAAAAAAATATACACATTTTTTTTAATTTTGCAGAAACTACTGGCAACATTGTAATGAAATTTTATACTAATATGTTTTGGAAGCTGATACATCCAATGAATTCATTTTTATGTCTGACTCTCGTAGAGGGCGCTAGTTACACGGTTCGTACCAAGTAGTATTGAACATAACTTTTTTAATATTAGATTTATTGAGCAAAATTTCAAGCCTACTTAAACATCATTCAATTTCACACAAAAAAGGTACTCTTGGTAAAACTCGATACTGTGTACCGTTTTCGGAGTATTTTGATTTGAAAATTATGAAGTGATAACCGATGTTCGTATGAAGTAATGATAAAAATTGTATGTATTAAACAAAAAATCAGAAAATTCAAAAAAAGGCTAATAACATAAATATGATTTCATTACAATATTGCCAGTAGTTTCTGCAAAATTAAAAAAAATGTGTATAATTTTTTTTTCTTCAACGCCCTGTATCTTGAATACGGATGGCGTTACGAAATTTTTTTACTGAGCAAACCCCAATTATTTTTCAGTTTTCTACCTATCCTAGAGAGGAGGTCACCTTTTTTTGAAACACCCTGTATATTTTTAAATATCGATGTATTGTGTATCGGATTAATTTCATTTTCAAGTTCCCACTATAATGTTAAAAAATCTGAGTGTAATGATGGAAAATCAATATGTAATAATAAATGGAATAGTTATTTATGATGCAAGTGCAGGCATTGATATTCTTACATGAGTTCAAAATTAAGAAACGAGCCACGAAGTGACGAGTTTCTGAATGAACGAGTGTTAGAATTAGCCTTCTGTGCGAGTATCATACATTATTTTCTCTAATTCGTTGAATTCTTATCGAGATTAATGAAATATTGCCGTAAATATCGTATAGTGATTTTTGCATTGAAAAATAGTGATTGGCAGAACTGTTTTCTATCTCACAAATTTGACAGATGTTAAATAGATTCGTAACAGGAGGCCAACATGTCATCAATAAATAATACTGAAAACAATGCTAGAATGAAATATTCTAACATTGTTTTGTTCTACGAGATGTGGCAGAATGAACGGATTCGACACATTATTAGAGAAACTTATTATCGCTATCATTCTTTTCTGTCAGATTTGGCACTTGAATGACTTAAACAACAAGTGAATGAGATATCTGAGTGGTTTCTATGAAAATTCAAGAAACGACTAGGGCGATGCCTGGATATTTTCTTAAACTCCATATCTAGATTAAATTATTAGGTAATTTGAAAATTATGATAACTCGAAATAGTCAAGATACGCAAGCGATTTCATAGAGTCGATAAACTGTCATTCAATTAGTACCATCGTTGGTGTACAATTAAATTTTAAGATTTTTTCTCGATCATAGTAACGAATATCGTTTCATTAATTGATTCACCTTGTGTCTCGTCCTGAGCCAGCAAAGATGAATAAAACATTCTCTCCGTCAGTACCATATCCACGGAATCCACGGTTTAATTGAGTTTGAATGAAATATGCATTTTATGTGACCTTAGCCTCACGATTCCGTGACTGAGGGCTATCGGTGGGAAGCATGAAGCCGCAGAAAGCTGAGGAAGACGTCCATGCAGGTTGTTATTTCCTTGTTTGGGAGTGACATGCAGCAATCACCCACGTAAATGAAAAAATCAAAAATTGCCCTATGGTATGTTTAGGTGCCGTTATCCTCTGGTCTTTAGTTCAAAATAAGCTGTTTGGATATGCTTGTAATCGAGAGAATATGACTCTGCCCATAGTGGGAGAACTCAAATCGTTAACCCACCTATCTCATGATGGAACCAGACAAAGATCAACAAAGACCTTATAGTTAAGTTTGGACAAATTTGGCTCCTGATTTGAAGTGGAAATGGTAATGTTTTGATTATTAATAGGTCCCCTTAGTCTGTCCATATTATTCCTATAATATGTAACAAATATAAATTGTGAGATATTTTCATTGTTGACAGATTTACCCTTGGTGTCAACGTAATACTAGTTTTTTCCCTCTATTTTTTGGATTAGCCTTAATACGCTTTGTACCTACCCAGTCCTTATGTAGCTATATTTTATGTATTTTTCCGTCCACCATACGGCACAAATCGAACCCGCATGTGCTAGACTTTTGATTTATTTACACTTGGCTTACATTATATTAATCGTTCTTTCTGATCGTATCTCGCTCCCCATAGATAGACGTTCCATTAACGACCAGAGAGGATTATTTAAGAGGCAGTGTCATTTTTACTAGTGCTATTAGAAGTCCATTTTTCATTGTCTTTAAACGTCTACAGTTTTCCATTTTGAGCGATTGTTACGAAAAATTGACTAAGACGGATCATCCATCAATAAAGCACCTGAGCACACATCTGAGTACTTTTTGTCTGAGAGTTCCACTCGATTTTGAACTTCTTCGGTGTTCGAGGTGATTGAGATGCTTAATAATGAGAATTTAGTGTTGAAATTGCTGTATGCTTCTTGTCTTCTTTTAAGATAGTCAGTCAAATGTTTCTTTACCAATTAATGAAGAAGTTATATCTTCGACAGACTTTTTGTCATTTTCATATTCTTTGACAAGGTAAGTGGTAGTTGAAATAAATAGATCTTATATGTCATACAATAAGCTCAAGGATTTGTTAACATAATATTAGTCGATTTGTGTCTTTTCGATTAATCATGCCAGTTTACGAGCCGAATTCTCGTCATTTGCGGGAGGTTTTAATTTTCTGCTTCAATATGAAGAAATCTGCGGCTGACGCTCATCGAATGCTCTCATATACCTATGGTGAGGCCGCTATCAGTGAAAGAATAGGCCGTGAGTGGTTTCAAGGATAAAAAAAAATAGAACATTTCCAAAGAATTATAGAAAGAAATTAATAATAAAAGTAATCAAACAACTTGATATTCATATATCATTTCATGAGAGTTCATTTTGGCATTTTCTTTCATCAATATTTACATTTTAAAAATACATAACCTCTAAACCTCTGCTTTGACAGTTCTCAAAACGTGTTGTGCTTAGTGAGGATATTTCAAAGTCGCTCAGAAATATGGCGTCATATCACTGAACGTGTTGTGCATGCGATCACCGATCAAACGAGTTCAGCGAAGATTCTTGCAACTGTTTTACAACTGTTGTGTTCGCTGAACGCAGCCATTCGGTAGTATTTGGTGTACTCTATGGTCGTGAGATGTTTGATTCACTAGTTTTGGGACACCTAAACACATACATGTTCATTATTAACAAAAAATTTTCGAACTACTTTAACAAAGCAATTTTCGGAATTTAATGTATAATGCTTAGCATATCATTATAAAAATGATTGCAGTCTTGATTTTTTAGTCGCTTTCAACTGCAAAAAAATAGATCGAAGTGTAAAAGAACATAATTGAAAATAGTTTTGTTCCTAAATAGCTCCGTCATGGTTTTAATGTGACCAATTAAATTGCTGTTCCTAGCCATATGTACTTGCTTGGGACTGTTCGAAAATGAAACTCGATACAATGATTTAGTATCCAGACTGTGGACAAAAAGGACCATCAGAGCCCAGCATCAATCGCCTTATTTCCGTTCTATAAATTATACGAATCTTAAGGTTGTGGGGTAAAAGTTACGAGCATTGCTGTAACTGGTACCCATTATAACCGGCCGTTATTACGACCTCTGGACTGTCTACCCGTTCATATTATTGACGTTTAATGTCTACATGAAGCCCGGATTATTTACGATCAATTGCTCCCTGGTCTATTTTTATCTTGGTTATAACCGTACACTTGAAAGCAGATGCGCTTTCGATTCGTTCTGTTATTGTCTGTGATTAAAAAATTAGATGAATATCGAACGGGACATTTCCTTGGATAATTAAGCGTGCAGCCATTAATTGGAGATGGATTTTTATATCCCGCTCACGTATGAATCTAATTAACAGTGATGGGTATGAAAATTTCCTGACATTGAGAATATAAAAAATTTCCCATTAAGAATTACTTTCATTGGGTATTATAAAAAATTGGGAAAGAAACTATTGTCTTGTAAGACAGCTTATTGATTTTGGAGTAAGAAATTATCTGCAACCTTTGCATTTAATTGATCATGAATATCAAAGATTGATTGCATGTAGAAAGGCCTAACCTATCCTATATATAGAACTCAGCTTTTGAGGAGTTTGTTCACGACGCTTTTATTTTTATGTTCGAAATTTAAAGGACATTTTTCTGTTCTTCTGTGATGCCGCCACCTTATATAATAAAGAAACAGTAATAAGGCTCTTAAAGTAGTTATATACATACTCGTTTTCGTTATACCTGCAAATAATACTGAAGTTGACAAATCCTAGTTCCTGGCATTTATTATGCTATAATTAATCTATTAATTAATGTAGTTTTTTCATTTTGAAGATATGTACATAATATTTTCCTGAAAACTTAATTTGAGTTTTCTCTCCCAGTCTCCGAAACAAGAAACAATTAGAACAAATTTTTTAATAATATAAGAAAGGCCCCTGCTTAAAAATTTGAACACTAATTTGTCAGAGGCCAAAACTTTACGAGAAGAAATTGTTGCCTAACAATGGACAAAAAGAAAACACTTTGATCTCTTAAGTAACGTTTCGGAGTCTAAATCAGACTCCTTCGTCAGACAATAACTAGTTTTCATTCAACTTTGTAGAATCGTGACAATTTGTTGATTTTTGGATTGACAAATTAGTGTTCAAATTTTTACGCAGGGGCCTTTCTTATATAATTAAAAAAATTTTTCTAATGGTTTCTTGTTTCAGAGACCGGGAGAGAAAACCCAAATTAAAATTTCAGGAAAATGCAGAGATCTCCCAGACAATATTTCAATAGATACCTAATAGTTTCAACAAAAATGAATTCGACCTAATTCATCTCAACTCAATTCTTTCACTAAAAACAATATCAATTTCGATTATCGGTCATGTACATAGGGAGCCTCAATTTTTTCTAGAAAAGACGAGAGACTTATTCAAGAATCCAAAATTTCCGTGAACGTGTTGTATCAAAAGATTCTATCGACCTTGAGTGACCTTGTATGAAACGCAAAACATGGGGAAGAATACTCCAGAGCAGAAAAAATAACTCAGCTATATGTGCTTCTTTCCAATATCCCATTCGGAATATATCCTCATCCCTATGCAGGGAATAACTCGCAAGAATCCATATGGTCGCCAATAATTCCCCCCAGTATTTTTGAATCGCAAGCAATAACAGTCACACATCTCGGATAAGAATAATTGAAAACGTGACATATGGAAACACCAACTCCTTATCCAAGTCTCGAATCCTGTCCACGTTGTGGGAGGGCAAATCTCTATCTCTGAGATACAGCCGGGCGTATCGTGATAATTGGAAAGAACTAGATGCAGCCAGCAGTTTACCAAGAATGACATTCTGCTATCGTTGAAGGAAGTGCTTGAGAACCTACATCATTATTAATTTGTTCGTAGACATTTCGAACAACCAATTTCGTGATATGAATTACCTTATATTGAACACCTATTATTGTCGATGATAATAGTCAAGAGACTCCAACGTCCGACCAAGCGAGTAACAGATAGTCAAAAAATTTTATACGCACTTTTTCACTTTTGTACAAATAATTAATTCATTATCCGATATAGTATTAGATTGTTAAGTTTGAGTCACCCCTTGCTGATTTCTTTGTACGTTTTATCATATAAAGAGTTCCTATAAAAATCGAGAGACTCCAACGTTCGACCAAGCGAGTAACTGAAAATCATCAATTTACGGAAGTACAGGGTCGTCATATTTCGATGATTTAGTACATCTTAGATTAGTACATATTCTAAATACCGCAAGTCGCTACTGTGTGTAGTATGCTGCAGAGTGATTTTGGAATTTGCCCAATTATTATTGGCTATAAAGTTATAGCCAATACTGCAGAAGTCCGCAGTATTCCAACTACACTCTCGAAACAAAAACATCTTCACGGCAGTTCCTTTAGTATTTTTTACAGATTCTAATGAAATTTTCGTGCAATTTCAATTTCAAATTTCGAAGCAATTACAATTTTTTTCAAACTGGCTACCATAGCGTGCTATGATATTTTTCAATAGACTTTTCTCAGACAATTTCAGAACTATATGTCATGATATACTTCCGAGTTTATATATTGAAAATTTCGAAAAAAACATTTTTCGATCAAGAAAATGGAAGAATGTTTTGATTTTGATTGAAATCTTTTCAACTGAGTGGGTCATAGAACTTGATATTCCACAATTGTAAGCTACCAAATTGATTTAGAAAACATAAGTTATATACCTAGTCATCAACTAACGATAATTCTTCATTTATTATACCTAGTCATCATTAAACAGACTCTAGGAGTTTTTCTCGAAACTTTTTGTTTCTATTATGATTTCTCTACTTTTAATTAGAAATTGAACAGTAGTTGAAAACAGAGATTACTTATTTAATGATATCAATATCACAGTTTCCAAGAAAGTTAATGTGAGCCTGATTGAAATTTTTTTTCGATATATAATAAATTCGGACACTATGGTTTATATTTAAAAAAAATTTGTTAATTGCTCTGAAATTTGAAGTTGCTCAAAAGTTTCATTAAAATTTGTTAAAACTACTGAAAAAAACTGCCCTGGAGATGTTTTTATTTTGAGGGTGTAGTTGCAATACTGCGGAACTCATAGAAAATTATGATAATTGGTCAAAATCTAAAATTACCCTGTAGCATGGAAACTAGACACCGCAGCGACTTGCTGTGTTCAGAAATTTATATGTTTCTCGAAAAAACAGAGCATATGTATATTATTTTGTTCTATCTCTTTTAATTTAGAATATGTACTAATCTAAGATGTACTAAATCATCGAAATATGACCACGCTGTACTTCCGTAAATTGATGATTTTCAGTTACTCGCCGCTTGGTCTCTCGATTTTTATAGAAACTCTTTATATGAATAAACGTACAAAGAAATCAGCAAGAGGTGACAATACCATATCGGACAATTAATTAATTATTTGTACAAAAGTGATAAAGTGCGTATAAATTTTTTTGACTATCTGTTACTCGCTTGGTCGGACGTTGGAGTCTCTTGACTATTATCATCTACAATACTAGGTGACAAAAATATTTCTTTTTTTTCTTTCTCTTTCAATTTAAGAGAAGTAGTACCAAAACATCTAAATTTGGCCACCCTTAAATGCACTTGATCACTTTTGTGCAAATAGTTATTTCATGCTTTAATATTATTAATTGTTAAGTTGAAGTCTATTGATCATATGCACGGTTTTTCTTGATACTTATGCTGAATCAGATATTGACAATACCCAATGTGAGTTTTATTCAGTCCACAATTTTCCAAATGAAAATAATGCTCCAGTAGAGGGTGAATTTCAAGAACTTGGACTCAAATACGTGAATATTAAAGGTGTAACTTCATATCATTATTGAAAATCCTTCTAGAGAAGTTTCATGCTATATAAAAACTATGAAAGTTGCCTAATTATAATCTTATATCAAATTGTTTTTCATTGTTTTATGTGAAGATATTTTCTGATAGATAAAATTTATATATTTTTTCATTTTGTCAAAAATACTGCTTCATTTTATCACGTTATATCAACATTGGAATTTTGAGAAATGACACCTCGAATATTTCTTCACCATTATAAATACCGAAAAGTCCGTCATAATCTTCTATGATACAGCTCTGTGCAAACACTGAACTACCTCACGGAAATGCCAATACGGCACGTTTCCTTAAACGGATATGAAAAAGTTTGTTTTTGTTGTAACGATCCTATACTCCAACAAGACGCGTCGAATATCTCCATTATGACAGTATAGATGCGAAACACGAAGTTCGTTTTACATTTTTCCGCGATTCGATGGAAGTGTTTATGACTTTCGTTCAGTTATTCCTTGTCAACGGTTTCACAGTAAATGATAACGAGGGAGGCATTCACATAAAGAAGCCAGATATATCAATGAGTGAGAAGTTGTAAATGAAAAAGTTATTTGAATGTCGTAAGAAGACCTAATAAAAAAAGTTTGTACATTTATATCGCGATGAGAGAGTCAAGGTTGACACCTGCTGGATCTGAACCTTCTGTGGGTTGGGAAAAAAAATTTAAGGCACTCCAACAATAAGAAGCGGAAAATAGAACAACGTTCTGGAGAAATACTTCAAATCTTCAGGGCTTCTTCAGGGCAATTCTTTCAATATTTTTAACCGGTGCTGTCGAAACTCAGTGCCGCTTCAAATTTTAGAGAAATAAAATGAAATTTCAAATGGAATCCATTATGTGCAATGGTATTTTGCGATAGACTTTTCTCAGACAATTTCAGAAATATATATTATGATAAACTTCAGATTTGAATAATTATTGAAAATTTCGATAAAACACTCTCATTAACGCGGAAACTGTGATTGAAGATTAAAAATCTCTATTTTCAAATACTGTTCATAGAGAAAACAAAAAGTTTGGAGAAACTCTACTCGAGTCTGTATAATAATATAACTATAACTTATGTTTTCTAAATCAATTTGACAGCTTATGAATTGTGAAATATCAAGTTTTTCGGCTTCCCCAATTAGAGAAAAAAACGAATCAAAACATTCCATGATTTTGTTGATCGAGAAATGTTTTTTCGTAATTTTCTATATACTTCGAAGTATATCATGATACATATTTTTTGACATTTTCCAAGAAAATCCTATTGAAAGATATCATATTTTTTTTCATTTTATCTAAAATTTCATCCTGCACTGAAATTTATATAGCACCCGTAAAAAGTACTGAAAAAGCTGCCCTAAAGATGTTTTTATTTCGACAACGTAATTGCAATACTGCGGAAGTTATAGAGAATTATAAAATTTGCCAAATTCCAAAATCATCCTATATTACTGGAACTAGAAAAAAGAGAACATGACATAAAGATTAGTATTTTCTTTTTCTTCTAATTTAGAAATTGTAGTACTAAATTATTTCACCTAACGTTTCACAAACAATTGCGGTATTCATCTTCAAAGGATTCTTGTCTGAGGTTGTACCTCGAACGCTGAATTTCTGACATACAAAGAATATAATATAAGTGCCACAATTTCATCAATTTTGATTTAATTGATTAAGTAGGTAAAGTTTCAACCCCATAGCTGTCTTCATTCGGTGTAGACGCCAAACAAAATTGATTTCGATGATTAATCACAATTCAGAGGCTATAATCTGTTGAGATGGAGTCATCCTGTAATTTAGGAGATGGTAAAATCTCCGCACGTTTCTCATAAAATTTTCCTTTCTTCGGAGACTACTATTTGTTTTTGAATTTTGAGCGTCTTCACTTTGGTTGATGAAACACTTGAAGTTTTCAATACAGAGTGTGACAGATGTACGATGGCGCATGTTAACTTTCTAGGCCAGTTCATCAAATGTCTCATTTCATGGTGGCTTTTTTAGGTCTTCCGGTAATCTTCATCACATTTTAGGAAGGAGACTTATCCACACTAATACAAAAACTGAGACGGCATAAATATTGAAATCAAATATTCGTAATATCAAGATTTCTGGTGGATCCATTTATGATGAACTTACTCTTCAATAATTAATAGGCTTTCACTAGAAAATTGTTTAAATAATGATATTTTTTAAAAACTATGACTTAAAAGTGGTGAGATATCAGAATGAATTACCTGTTTTCTAACTCCATGGACAGATGGATAAAAAAACTGTCAACTTCCACAGAAAATTCAATGAGAATTTATTAAAATTTTTCTGAAAATTTTAGGGTAAATGGCTCAACACAAACTCTGCTCTTCATGACACTCAACAACAATCCAATTCAAACTGCGGATTCCCTGAGTAGAATTTCCATTTTTAATGGTGAAAAAAGGGGCAGAAGACCGTTGCTCTTCCTTTTCCGGTCTGTTATACCTGTTCTCAACCGACTGTTTATATGAAGTTCAAGAAACAGGTGATCAATTGGTAGGAAGACCTTCTTAAGGTTAATGAAAGTGGTATAAATTCCATAGACAAAAAAGGCGCGAAAGAATTCTCTTCTCGACATGAATGGTGTTCGGTAATACTTTCCTCAAGATTTTATAATATGTGTATATGAGAAAGATTACAATTAGGATTACAAAAGATTTAGTTTCTTACTATTCATTTCGAACGAATTATTCAATCCATATCTTGTTCTACGAAGTCGTGTACATAAATCCTTTTGAGAATTACAGTGATTAACGGTTTTTATTTCTTATACAACAGATTTCAGTATATTATATTTCCGAGAAAATGTATTCCAATTTACATAAATTTCGAATAAGGTACATTTTGGTATTAATCTAATATTGGCAATGGCAATCGATACTTAACATTTAAAAACAATGCATCGTAGAAAAGGGCATTGATTTTTTTGTCTTGAGAATTTCACGATGAATAGATGGTGATTTGTCACTGATTCGAAAACTTGTAGCCTCTTAAGTAGCCATCACGATTCATTGATGATGAATCTCTTACATAGTAGAAGTATATTAAGTTCCCCGCGGGACAAATTTCAGGTAAAGAACGTGGATACTACGAAGAATACAAACATTTCATAAATACATAATTGGAAGAAGATTTGGGAAGCTGAATTCAAGAAATTTCGTTCAAGAAATTGCTTACGATCCCATTTCTCTCGGGGCTCAGCTTTGAACTATGAGAAAGAAGGAATGATAGGCAAGCAGGTTATGTGAGATGGGTGGATTATAATTATATGATACGAAGCTCGAGGATGGAACAAAGGCAAGTAACATGAGAACTGAGAACACTCCCTGGCATGAGTTCAAGGGACACGAGAGTTATAACTTCTGGCCTGGTTTTTAAAATGCGTGAAAAGATGGAGGCTGGTGATTTATTGAAGGATTCCCATTCGAATTTATGTTCATCGGTTATATCCATAATTCTTTCGAATGTGAACGAGATGGGAACAGTACTCGCTGCTCTGTTTCTGATTCTATTGATATTCTTCTTCTATTCAATTTGAGCCTAACCAATCCGGTTTCTAGCTCTAGCGATATTACTGAGAATATTACACATTAGTGTCGCATTTCTGGTACCTTTATCGTAATGTATATTAATTATACATAGTACATAGGGAAATTTTATTTCATACTGTAAATATACAGGATGTTTCCTAATTGACTGCCAATATTTATGGGAGTGATTTTTGGTCACATTCTAAGAAAAAAACTTCATATGAACATATGTCCTAAACGTCTTACCTTTTGAGGTACAGGGTGGTAAAGTTTTCAAAAATAAAGAGAGATTTTTCCTGAAATAAAAAGTATTTTTGAAATTCCCAATCATTTCTTACCGAAGTTGATCCATTGACTTTTTTAATCCGATGTACGGTTTTCGCTTAAAAAAATAAAAACCGTTTACCTCCCTGTATCTTATGAGGTAAGACGTTTAGGACATATGTTCATATGAAGTTTTTTTTCTTTAAATGGGCCCAAAATCGCCCCCCTAAATTTTAACATTCAATTGGGAAACACCCCGTATAATAATTTCTCAGATAGATTTCTAAAACTGAGATGAAGTTTGTGGAACGTCAACAACTTTAAACAAAATTTTTGTTTCAAGCAATTCTGATGAAAAATCCGAACCTGCAATAAAAAGATACGTTTGCATTTGAAATTTCGCCTCAAATCTCGTGTAAGGCCTGTTTGCGCCGGAAATCTGATGGGCCCTTTCGATTCCTCGTGCGTAATTACAAAAGACCCCATTATCAGAATTCCGATTTTCTATTTGTCCAGTGTTTTGAAACAACCGATATCACTGACCATAATCACATAACTAGTTCACCTTTTTATTTTCTCTTCAACAAAAACTTCGAAATGCATTGTCACCGAAACCATTAACACCTGCCATATCTTAGCTCTATCGGATGCCTGCTATGCTGAAAAAATGAAGAACAATTTTGAACCGGATAGACTGACAGAATGAGAGACGATGAAAACAAGTCAAACAAACGCTTGTGTACGGAAGCCTCTAATTTCTTCATTCAACCTGACCGGCGTATGTTCAAGTTCGCAGTAATTCATCTCAGCTACAGAAGGCAAGTTGTGCTTCCATTTAAATTTTTCATAAGCTTCCAAGAAAAACGAAACAGTTCATCTCAGAGAGGTTCTGCATACGAGAGTCTACATTCTTTGAGTTGTTATGTTCCTTATATAGCTGAACGATTAATCTTAATAAAGTCCATTCATTCCCGTCAGAATTTACAGCATTTGAGCATTAAAGGTCATTCGGAGATTTCATGTCCTTCCTTACGGAATACCTAATATTTTTTTCGATGCAAAACTTTCATTGGTTCAACTAGTTTTTCAATAACAAAAATGTGCTCAGTTTGAATTTCACCAAATGGTAACTCAGAACTACATATTGTGATATTGAATACAATACACCAATAGACTTTCGTGTTACCCTGTATGTTCTCTTTAGTTCATTTTATCCATTACCCTTATCGGCTTCACCTGACTTGATCACAATATTTTCATTATATCACTGATTTGTTATGCGTTCCCTGAAAAAGACTAGGTTTTACATAATTGAAAAGAGATAACAATGTGTCTCCATTTTACATTTTGGTGCTGAAGACTCACAATAACAAAAAATGAAATTGAAAATTGAGTTATACAATATTTCGAAAAACACGCTCGATCTACTTTTCGGAAAAAATCGACCAATTTTTTTAAAGACCCCGTATAACGTCACAAAAAGGTTTAATTAATCTTCTGACACTTTTTGGCTCGTGAAGCTAGGATCATTTTTAAGAAAATTATAGAGATTTGAAGTTTATTCGAAATTTTCAATATATTTAGACAATTTTCATGTGAATACACCTTCATAGATTTAGTCCATAAAATTGTCGATACAGATAGACTCCATGATACTAATTCAAACATAAAGAAGCTAAAATACTATTTCTCGCGAGATAACCTGTAGTAAGATTATGCATGGATTATAGTGCGAGTATATTTGAGCTACAAAGCAGTAAAACAAGAAACTCGCCTGCCCCAATGACAAAAACAATTCGCACAGATTTCTAAAGATAAACTAAAGCGTGACTTGAAAGGTCAACAACGAAGCAATGAACTTACGATGTCGATGGTTGCTCGAATGCATATTTCGTTTCCTTTCCTCTCAGAAAGGAAATATTTTAGAGTGAAAACTCAGTAAGTACCCAAATATCTTTAATGTCTACGATTTTTAATAATTGTGAGTATTTTCGTTAGTTTTCTGAATTTATAGCATCTTGGTTAACCAGTGTTGGAGTGATAGATTCGTCATCTAATTGTGATACTTATAATGATAACTTTTATTCGATCGATTCAATAACAGCAAATACATTGAATATTCCCATTAGGAGATAGATAGTGAAATAATGAGTTATCTTTATACAATCATCGTATTTATGCAATAATATACAGACTGGTAAAAGAATAATACCGAAAGATATCTGAAGGTGATTCCTTTCCTTGGTTAAAAAAGAACTGATATCTATTGAAAATTTTTACGCAGGGGCCTTTCTTATATTATTAAAAAAATGTTCTAATTGTTTCTTGTTTCGAGACTGGGAGAGAAAACCCATATTAAGTTTTCAGGTAAAAAAAAACTGGTTTGTCATATAAAACTTTGTAGAATTCCGAGGTCTTGCTATGTTATAACCCTTGAAAGTATGGATAGAGTTTTCAGTTTTTATCTACAGAACCAAAATATTCCGACATCCCGTGAATATCTGAAAATTTATCAAAGAATGGGGAGGGGTTGTTTGTTTCGAGGTAAATATCGCAAGGGATTGAAAAACTAGTCATACTTGTACTATTTATGAGACCTTGAAGAAAATTTAAATGTATGTGTATTTTGATTCTGTTGGAATAAAATTCAGAAGCGAAATATTCATCCGTTCTTTCAAGGTTCATAACTCGGCAAGGGATGAAAATTCGAAGAAGTTTTATATATGACAAACTAGTTTTATTTTTGGCCAAGGAATCACTTCCTGAAATCTTTCGGTGTTGTTTTTTTAACACTCTGTATTTATGAGTTGATAGATTTTGTCGCCAAGTATTTCAAACATTTCGACTTCTACCTTTTGATGGATATCGAGTGGATGTCATGTGCTCTTCAATACAAGGGAGCGCCTAGTGGCATCAAAGAAAAAACCGTCACGTCCGTCAGAACATTCCGTTTCTTGCCTAGTTAGGCCCGGTTTTACAATCGAAGGTTAACTTCAGGTTAAGGAAATTTTGCAGGTTAGGCGTTTTACAATAGCACGAAACGTGGTTAACTATCAGTTAACTTAACCTACACCGAAAGTGTGGGTAAACCTGAAGTTAATTCAAGAACCATAGAATTATTCAAAAATGTATATGTATATAACCTAAAAACGAATGTTGTTTCGTTTTTCTTTGATTCGAAAATTATTTTGGTTGATAATTACTCTTCAGATTTTCTGTTAATATGGATTTAATGGGTTATGATATAAACGCTTATAGCAGTGATGAAGAGGATTATCGTAGACCATTGACTTATTAAACAATGTCGTAGACCTAAGGTGATCCGTCATAGACCAAATTATTTCGATATTTACGACGATGATGATTTTTTCAAACGATTCAGATTATCGAAAAGATGCGTTTTGGATATTCTCAGCCAAATAGAACATTTGATAGCTCATCCAACTAGAAGGCAGTTGAAATGCTATACTTTTGTAAGTACATTTTAATAAAAAAGATTTTATTTTCAGAAATGATTGTCTATCTGCAAGTCAGCAGCTTCTACTCACAAACTATTATGCTTCTGGATCATTCTTGAGATGTAATGGAGATTTTGCTGGTGTCAGCAAAGCAACTTCAAGTTCGGTTGTGAGACGTGTAACTAGAGCTATCAATACTCTCAAGTATTGTCAGTTTTCCAAGGTGCATAGGTGCTATTGACTGCACCCATATAAATATTCAATCGCCAGGAGGTGATCAAGCCGAATTATTCAGGAACCGTAAACAGTTTTTTTCCTTGAATGTACAAACAGTAGCTGATCCGTCTCTTAAAATTAGGAACATCGTTGCTAAATGGCCAGGTTCAGCTTACGATAGCCATATTTTTCGAAATTCTATGCTGTGCAGATCATTGGAAAGAGGGGATTTTCCTCACAGTGTATTAGTAGGAGATAGTGGCTATGGAATTAAGCCTTATTTAATTACACCTTTAGCAAATCCAAGGACACCTTCTGAAAGCTTATTTAACGAATCACACATTCGTACAAGAAATGTCGTTGAGAAACAGTATGGTGTGTGGAAACGTCGCTTTCCAGCCCTTGATATGGGAATGCGTGTCAAATTAGATACAGCTCAAGCTGTGATTGTGGCAACAGCCATTCTTCATAACATAGCATGTGACCAAAAAGAATTGATCCCTCCAGTCAATGATGAAGAAGAAGCTGCTGTAGAATTCACTACAAATGTTGATCTTTCAGAATTTCCCGATCAAAGGCATAATACAAGTACTTCTACTAGAGATACCTTCATAAATATGTATTTCAATTGATTGAATAACAGAAATAATTGAACTCATGTATGCATAGACAAAACTGTGGAAACATTTATTAAACTGAAATAAAAAACTTTAAATATATTCTTGTATAAATCAATCATCGATTTTAATATTCTGCAAGGCACATTTCTTATCCATCAATGCCAATTTTCGACGTAAGATCTTCATTTTTATTTCATGTTCTTCTAGATACTCCTCTTGAAAATAAACTAAATAAATAGCTGTATTTTAGGCAATTGAGCTAAGTCCTTCAGACTTACAAAATAAATTATGTGAAATAAAAATGAAATTTTGAATTTAGAGGCTTACTTTGCTTTGTCCGTAATTTTTTCGAAATTGGCCGCCTCAGATCTTTTGATGCATATGGCGTCTTATAAATTCGTTAATGCGTCCGACCTACTATTTAGATCAAAAGAACCATTTTTTTCTACCAACTTAATAAAATTTAAACTCCACTCATAGTTACGAAACCTCCATCGGTAAAATTATTGTAAAACGCCAGGTACGAGTTAACCATCGAGTGCCGGTAACCTAACCATAAAGGTTAACTTTCGATTGTAAAACCGGCCCTTAGAGTTGTGTTGGTCTGATCAAACCCAACAAGCCAGAAACTGGGGTCGATATTGTAATCTTTATGGGGAGTATTATTCAAATGGAGTTGTCAAAACGATTATGTAGTAAAGTGCAGGTTATTCAACACATCTAGAGGAATGCCTATAAATATTCGTAAAAAAAACCGGTAAAAAATGCAAAAAAATTATGCTAAAATCAACTTTGAAAATAAACATAGGTATTTCATAGAAAAAACAAAAATCCATAACGGAAATGGTAATGAAAAATAGCGACAAAATCACTTAGGAATATATAAACATGAGTCTAAATGACCCAAAAAGACCATGGATTGAAGAGAATTCAACATAAATCGGTAAACGTACAATGCATGGAATCCTACGATTCGATGATTCATTATATAAGTATAAATACAGAATTATCACATGGCATTGGAGTTAGATCATCCCGTCTTCTCGTTTTACTTTGTATTGAGTATTTCCTCTCTTTTTCTAAGTATGTAATGACTAATATGAATCATTCGATGTGTCCACTTCTTCATTTAATACTGGGACAAATTATGAAATTAATAAACTAGGCTCATCTAGAAAGTGACTGTCAATTTTTGTAGGCTACAAAAAAATTATAAAAAAGTTATTCTTGATTCCATTTATGATTTTTCCAAATTATGGAACGGCGTGACCCTCTTGATGGACAAATCGTGAGATTCAACGTCGAATCGAGATTTTTATGGCAATCACAATAAGAGTTTGCAGTAAATTTATTAGTCATTCATTATTTTAGAATTACTCACGTTTTTCGTTCTCAATCTCTTCAAAAATTTCATTCTCACTTTGGCACTGAAATATTCTCGAAACACTATACGTTCACACCATTACCACGAAATTTATTTGAAACGTTTTGTTGTCGGGACAATCGAAAAGAAGCCAAATTGGGTTCCTCGATTAAAACACAACATTAGAACATTTTCGCTAAAACGGAACTGACTGCATTGGAAGTTTTAGCTTTCAAACATTTCGAGGAGGAGCCCCCATTAAACAAAGTAGCATTACAAACGAAATTAAAAATTCAATCAAATTTAGATGATGTCAGGAAAATTTTCGTGCTTTCAAAGAAATTCAAGAATTTAACGAGCCCATTATGTTTTCATCGCGAAACAAACGATTTATAACAATCAGAGAATCAGGTTTTAGTTCAACTTCTTTCAATTATTCCCTAAAAAAAGTTTTGTACAATTTTGTTGAACCTATAACTCTGTTATTTAGGTTGCCTATTAGTTATTCATAGGATGTTATGAGATTGCTCAATATGAAAGGGTCGTGTAACTATTGGAACAAACCAATGGTTATCACTCACAAAGCAAAATAGCGTACCTAAGCTAAGGAATGGTAATTCCGACC
This sequence comes from Hippodamia convergens, assembly GCA_038502775.1. Lineage (NCBI taxonomy): Eukaryota > Metazoa > Arthropoda > Insecta > Coleoptera > Coccinellidae > Hippodamia > Hippodamia convergens. Next base: position 11,966,164 of record CM076611.1, on the reverse strand, counting down.
GAAATACACCGAGAGGACCAAATATTCTTCATATTGTTGTGTGCAAAGTTACAGAGAGATAAATTTGAATTTTTATAGATTTTATTGTTTTTTCTTGAAAAGTTTACAGAACAGAGGCATAATTTTTTAGAGTAATATTATTATTCTTTGTACAAGGTGGTTAAAAATTTTTATTTATACGTTGGCACCTTTTTTCGTGAAAATCATCAGGCTCAAATTTATAATAAATTTCAATCAAGAATTTCATTCTACAGCATCCTGAATTTCACACTGCTTATTCCAAAGAACCTACTCATCTACCTATCAACTCGAACCAGGAAATAGTTCAGGACAACACTCATTTCAAGAGACTAAGTTCCATTTCGATATTTTCAAGTCATTCACGAGTAATTTAATATTCCCACTGCACCATTCTGATGAAAACAAAAACGCTCCCCAGTTTCAATTCAATCTTAACACCTGATAGCGGGCATCCATGAATAAAAGCGGCCAATTATTCTCACCAATTCAGTCTTGCTCTTCGAAATCTGTTCGTTTGATCTCCACAAGCCCATTATTCATTCTTCAAGGATTACAAACCCACGTTCCCCGTTTTTGCTCTGAAAAACAAACAAAACGAAAGAGAGCGAAATCGAAACCTATGGTCAAGAAAGGCAGCGAAAACGTCACGCAAACTTTGGATCGCATGAAATTTTAATGGACTATTTTCGTGAATTTCTTTGGATCCCCGTCAGGAATTTTACCAGTAGAATTTATTCCAAGCGATGAATAAAAATGAGAATGCATCCAACAAACAGCAATAAAGGATCAAAGAGAGAATGAATGATAAAAAAGCTTTTCTCGATAATGAAGAAAATTCTCCGTACAGATTATAGAATTCAGGGTGATTGATCAAATCTCTCACACTCTTCATAATATATAGCTCTAGGTATTTGAGAGGATTAATTGTAGGAGCAATCATAATTAGAAGAAGATATTTTTATGGGGTGTTTCTAACGACCTTCCTGAATAAATCTAGGGCACAATACTATTATTTTCTAGAGTTCGAATTGAATAATTCACATAGTGACTTAAATTCTTTTGCTTCAATGCTTCACTCACATTTCAATATAATTTCTGTAGAAATATTCGTTTCTGGTTTCGAAATATGCTTCTTTCTTCATTCTAGCCAAATTTCTTTCCAAGGAAAGAGCAGCATTTATGTGAAGTCTGCTCACAGCCACTAGGCTGTGAGCTCAATATCTTCAATTTTGAAAAATCAATCAACGCTTAAACGGACTACTCTATCAATCAACTGAGGCTCTCTTTGATTCGGGAGTGCTTTAATGGATCCATGTCTCTTCCACTGTCTCAAAAAGTTTCTTACGCTCAAACAATTATAGATCTTACATATATTTTGGAGCTTACATATAAACAGCTTTACTGCCGTAAATCTCATTTTAGCAGGTCATAGTTTAGTAGGCTATACAGGGTGTCCCATAAGTAGAATTAAAAACTAGTAGATGTTCTAGACATTACTTGGAACACTTTCGACCAGAATTATATAATGCAAAAATGCTTCGTTAAGGAGCTAGTGCTCTCGGAAGATGACTTCATTAATTAATCAATAAACTGTTTTATGAGGCGAAAATCTCATGAAATTATTGAAATAAAGTAAAAGAAATTGATTTTTCACACTCATTATAATTTGTAACTCACCGAGCATTGAGTAGTGAACGAAGTGAAGAAAATCAAGAAAATATATAAAAGTTTATGAATTTGATGTGAAACTTGAAAAATAATGAAAAGTGAAAAAGCTGTCTCTGAAAATACCCTTCGCACCCACCCAAAATGATACGCTTATGACTGAGATGAAAAAAAGGCTCTTCACCATTCGATGCATATTCTTGATATTAGCCATTGTTTAAAATTCCAACAGTTCAGGTGACTCCGTTTTTGAGATATGTGACAAAAAGTGTTGCCTGGAAGTCATCTTATCTCTAGCAGCTTCTGCTCTAGCACTTTAACGAAGCCTTTTGGTATAATATGATTTTGGTCGAAGTCGTCTCAAATAATGTCAAGAACATCCACCAGAGGTTTTTCGGTCTAATTATGGGACACTCTGTATATAAACTGTTTGTGAAATTCTTATTTTTTATTGTATATTGTCCGCAAATAAAATTTCTTATTATTATTTAAATCGAATCACAGAAGAACGAAGAAAGGTAAAGGGAAAGTCACATATAGATGCCAAAGATGAACATAAATCATTTTCACCAAGTAACGAATACTCATAAAATTCATAATCATAATATTATATCAAATTTCGTCCAAAAAAAAAAATCTATCCCTGACGTGACTTTGATATGTCACTTTTTAACATGTAAGAACTAATATAATTTTTGGTACAATAATGTATTCTGTGATCCATTTCCTATTTTCTGGAAGTTTTTTCAGGGTTTTCTCCCAGAATCTTTGAAACAAAAATCAATCAGAAAATTTTCAAATAAGAAGAAAGACCCCTGCCCAAAACTTGTGCACTAATATGTTAGGAGTCAAATCCTTTCAAAAAATTATTGCCTAACAATGAAAAAACAAATAACACTTCGTTACGTTTCGGAGTCTTTATATCCGACTCCTTCGTCAGACAAATTTTCAAATTCATTAAACTCTTCGGACTCGTGGAATTTTTGACATTTGTCGATAAATTATGACCATATATCGATATTAATTACTATGATGGTGACCTTGATCTACTTTATTTCAAAATTCACTGAAATTAGTTCTTTTCTAAACGAATCAATCGAAGCAGTCTGATATAGACTCCAAAACGTTACGAAAATTAAAAGTTGGAAGTATTATTTCTTTTTTCATTGTTAGGCGACAATTTTCTGAAAGGACTTGGCACCTGACGAATAAATGCAAAAGTTTCATGCAGAGGCCTTTCTTCTGTCATTTAAAAATGTTTCTAATTGATTTTTGTTTCAGAGACTGGGAGAGAAAACCTGAAATAACTTCTAGAAAAGTTCACCTCTATTTTATAGATACCTTGCTTTCTGAGATTTGAAGTAAATCAAGAAACAATTCAGTAATCAATTTTGTGTTTCCTTTTTTTTCTTATCGAAAAATGAATCCGCTGATTTAATTTCAATATGAATCAATCAAATCTATCAGAACTATTCGTTTGATAATAAGTAAAAATTTCAATTAAAATCGAAGATTTATCCCGCCACCTCCAAATGTTTGGATTCTTTATAGACTAGGCGTTGTTACCGTGTCCTTACCCAACCTGAGGCACAGCACTGTTAATGAGAAAATTACATGTCTTACCAGCGAAACAGATCTTTGCTGTCCAATCGTAGACGAGTCTTCTTGTTCCGTGAGACAGTCGGAATGCAGTTGAGAAGGGGGACGTGAGCACACCGAACGACGGCCCCCTGAGGGCAACTGGGAGCGAGACTGGAGGCTTGGCTCTTCCTGGTCATTCATGGCAACATCCTAGTCAGTTATTTGGCAATAGACCAACGATTATGCCTGAAAAAATCGAGAGCATTCTTAAGAACTCATGAATACTAAAGTCGCAGGCATAAAATGCCCATGAAAATTTCATTACCAATTAATTCGGTCTTAATGGAGAAGTGTCTAATGGTCATCACAAATGAGTCTCGCTCACATAATGAGCATTTCTTTCGTGCTAAGTTCATGATGGCCAGCGACTATCCATGCAATTGAAATATTGTTCATACATCACTGGAGTGATTATTTGATGTGGAAAACGTTTTCATAGTTCATTGAATTCAGATAATCAACTTGTCGGATCCGAATTGATTAATGATGCAATGATATTTGATTTTCCATCGTTTTATATGGCGTTGTTGTTGGACATTTGTCGGTTTTGATACAAAGTGATCTAATTAGTGGATCACCTTGTTTCATATTGATTCAATCTTATTGTCGCATGAGGTAACCAAAGAGTAGACTGAATACATTCAATTTCAACATCAAATACATTTAAAATGTTCATAATCAGCTGTTCGCTATAGAATAAACAGTTACATTTAGCACAGGTACCAAAGTTTCGAAAATATCTTTATGGAATGAAATTAATTTCGGAATATAAGTTTTCATTGTTATGGTGAATTCTCTATACAAAATTATTTTCGTTATGACCATTACATTTCATTACATTCCATAATTATATCAAAAATTCAACTCTTGAAAGTAAGTTGAATGCTATTTAATGAATATGTGGCCATTTTAGAAAAGAAAAGTATTATTAAAAAAAATCTATATCAGCGAAATTAAAATACTTTGGCTGAATACATTCTGTTCGAAAAATGTTCAGAATTAAATTTCTGCTATTTTTTTTCTGAGGTTCAGACAGTACTTATATGTTATGCTCAAAAAAACCCAATTAGCATGTTTTCAGGGGTGACATACCCCAGTATGAAAGTTTAAAAGGGCTATATCTTTTGCTGCAGGCCGAATCGGGAAAAATGGTATACAAGTAAATTGTTTCTTTTATCATGCAGAATCTATTGTTTAAATTATATTTATGTCAAACACTCACCCTGTAGAATGATGTGGTAAATAATAGATATACTAATTAGTTATAATTCTAGAAACATCACTGAAAATTATTTTTTTTATGGATTTTCGATGAATGGTAAAGAAAAAAGAGTTTTTTTGAACTCAGAAAACTACTGTTGAAATATATGTACAAGACAAATATCTACCCTATATACCATTTTCTAAAACAAGACGTCAGATCGGACATTATAAATATAATAAAAAGATTATTTTATAAATACTCCAGAAGGTATGGAGTTTTTTTGAGTAACAGTCCTAGTTTTACAGTCCAGTCATTTTAGGGTTTCCATCTCGCAATTCGAGATAATTGGCTGTAAACTTGTGAAAGCCTTTATTTTGACATCTCGAAACTTGTTTCAAATCCTACCGCTATAGGGAGTCCGCGTCCATGAAGTCGAAGGTCAAAAAAACAAATTTCTCTCTATATTTATCTATTATAAATATTGTACAGGAATAAATTCTCTACAATTTTTGATTCACAAGTTTTTTTTTTTTGTACTTCGAACTGTTTTTGAGATAAAGGCTACTTAAAGCTTGTGCGAGTTAGAATGATGGGTGTGTTTTGTGTAGGCTTTGTTACTGTGTCCCGACGCCACCTCAGGCACAGCACTGTTAATTGTTTACCCAACAGTGAATGTTTCACAGGCAATTATCTCGAATTCCGAGATTTTGACTCTATTTTGATATAAATACTGGACTATTATACAGGGAATTCGAAAGAATAAAGAATATCTTTTGTGATTTGAAAATTTTGAATGGATGGATTTGATTGGTCTAAGTTTATGATCTACTCATGACACACGTTCTTGAAATTTTCATGAACTGAGGTTTCTAAACACGCAATAATATACTGGGCGTGCTATTTGAAATAAGAATTCTGAGGATATTATAGAGAGAAAATTCAGTGTTGAAAAACCTCATCTATAAATTTTTAAGAAGAGTAGGTACGTGAAATGTTTTTCATAAGCGTCAAATAGACTATCTTTGTGAATCACCCTGAACATATAAAGGGCACAGCTCGAAGTAAAGTCTTAATTTCATCATGGCCCACACCGAACACTTAGGAGAGAATAGTTCGCTGACCTCTCTTGTAATGTTAAAAAAAATTAAAATTGATTTCGTATGTAATAATGAAGCAATTATATACCTAAATCGAATGTCAAATAGTGCCATAACTCTTACATACTTTAATTTCAATCAACATAACAGCTTACTGGTAGGGCTTGTGAGAACATAAATCAAAAGATTAAGCATAAATCAAACCAGGAAAGTCCTATTCGCTAAATGAACATAAATATTTCGAATGAGTTATGATTTAGTTGGAGCAGTCGAAACTGATGAACTGGCTTTGCAGCAGAACATTTGAACATCTGCTCTGGGATGGTTCCAGTCTAGTGGTTAGAGTGGACCGTTGAATTGGGGTTGGGATATAAACTTTGGGGAACTTCTGACTGCGTTCTGGATAATTGTAGACATTCAATTATTTCTGATGTTGAAAAAGCCACAAATTATCTCTGAAACTGTTATCTGTTCAGAAATTGGTTGACGTTGTGTAAGTGAAAACAGGATTATCAGCACAATTAATAAACAGCTCTTTTTTTATTATCGAAAATTTCGAACCAGAAAGTTTTTCTTAACATCCTCAGAACATTTCACACTTTTTGGAATTAACTATTGATCAAAATACTCTAGTAATAGTTTTCGTCTTATAAATCTTCGGGTTTTTTGGCAACAGATTGAAACTACAGAGTGCAAAACGAAAATTTCAATAAAACTTATGCTGCAACTACATTCAAAGATTTCCTGCTAGTAAAATCCCTAATCACCGTATCTAATTACGTAATTCAGTTTTGCGTCTTGTCGTTTATCTTACAGTAATTTATTGTGGGAAATTCTGTAGCAGATGCCATAAGGTTTCTCATTCTTCAGAAGTAAAGAATTCTGGGAATAATGCTAAATATTGCAGAAGTTCATATGAACAGTTATATGTCAAACATGCAATCTTAACTGTCCCATGTAAGTAAATTTATTTATAGATTATTTTTACTTCAGAAACAATGGAGCTAACATTTTATAATTGTCCATTCGTCATATATGATACTGAACGTTTGTATACATTTGGGAGCACATCCACATTGAACTCGTTAATAAAAAGTCTTTATGTCTATTTTCAACTACATTCTCATAAAAAAGTCGTTGAATTTTTATAAGACGATGTTAACTGCAACCCAAATTATGAACCCAATCATTAATTTCATGAATTATGACTTGACTTATGTAAATTGCAATTGATGATATTAAAAATATTATAATAACTAGATAAAGAGTTTTTCATTTTGTCCCAGCTTTTGGCTGAAAATAATTTACCTTCTTCATTGATACGAAGGCGTAGTCATGAGGGGTTGACCCCCACCAGTCAAGGGAATCTTGTTAGTTACAAGTTTTTTTTAAATTTCTTCTAATGAATGAAGGGTTTACACCTCGTTGAGCTTATGAATCCACTTTCCAAAAAGCTTGGAAAAATATTTTCAGTTACATGAACAGTCCTATCCACCTGTTGAATTAGAATACTCATTTTAAGTTACCCGGGTGATAAACTTTATATGAAACATGTAAAACATTTTGTGGTGCCAACTATTTGAAAATTCACTAAATCTATGTTTATGATTCAAATTTTAATTGAAATATTAAATTTCTCAGGATAGTTTCATATTTTAGGGCACATATTTTCTGTTGCATACTATGTATGAAAGATTTACAAATTCTGAATTATTTTGAAATTTATGTTGTCCTTTCAATTGCCGTTTGAATATTCCACTTGTCATACCTACGTTGTTGGTACCACGAATTATCAGGCGTTCTGGGCCTACCGTTTATCTCAATCGACGAAACTGGTTATGCTAAATTTCAACCACCCCTTTTTCTGATGTTGATGAACAGAAGGGTTGAATAAATGGTGTAATGGTTTGCACACAATCATCAAATGATTCTACTCGAGTGTCAGTTCGTTCCAGTTCTAGCTTCGTTATCAAACAATAAGAGCAGATCCAACCACTGCAAAAATGGGTGAACTCCAGTTCGTTACACCGGGGGATATTGAATACGACGGAAAAAATAAGATTAGAAACATCAATCATTCTTTAATATTTTTATTCCAGACCTTTTTGGTCCTTCCGACAAAAACGCTTGTGTGTTATGGGCGTGACTGTGCAGTGAAATGGGCGTTATCCATTCGGAAGAGTTTTGGGAATGTATTTGAAGAATGGACTTTTGTTACCTCACATATATGCGATATTTTCCTCATCACTGTGAATTTTTAAGCTGCAAGAGTTTTTTAATGGTGTTCCTGAAAATCATCTTTTACATGACCGAAATCTTTCAACTGCTTTCTTCCTCGGTGGAATCTTTATTATGAATTATCTGATTCATTTCGGTTTGAATAATTTTTATTTTCGTTCATGTTTTCTGCTCTCGCCTCCTTTTTTTGATATTTTAATTTGGGGGCCATTAGAAGAATTAACAGCATCAGTATTCATTATAATATTGTGTTGGGAACATTGTAATTTTTTTACAGGAGTATTTGGAAAAGAAATGAAACTATATAATTTCATTGAAATAAAGAAATAATATCTTCCGGATGGATGAGTAAAAATGAAAACAATGAACTATGATTTTTAATTTTTACAAACACGGTTTTCGCGAATGTGATGGAGCCAAATCCAGATGAAATGGAGAATATACAACGTAATATGTTTTCAATTAAAAAAAGTATGTTTAGGGGAACAATGTCTGATTGTACCTTAGTACATAAATTATTATGATGTTATTATAATATAAACTGCTCCACATGAGTTAGGGATATGGACTTAAATTGCAAAAAAATATAGTTTAAATGAGATTTCGTGATGAAAATTCATATTAATATGATTTCAAGTTGCAGGAAATGAAATTAATTTTAGCCTGTAGGTTTGCAGCGTATACAGGGTGGTTAAGAAAAATCGAGTAAAATAACGAAATTTTATTTCCAGGGAATTCAATCATTTTAAGACTATCAATACAATGTATGGCCCCCACGGGCATCAATAACAGCTTGACATCTTCATTGCATACTACACACGAGGTTGTTGAATATTTTTTGAGGAATTTGGTTTCATAAACGGGGCAGAAGCTCTCTCAGATCATTTAAGGATTCTGGGGTAGGTTGATAATTATCTAATCTTCTTTGGAGGATATCCCATGCATGTTCTATGCAATTCAAATCTGGTGAGTGCGGAGGTAAATGTGGAATACCAAGCTCCTCGTGCGCATTCTCAAGTATGGCTGCACGGTACGGTCTAGCGTTATCGTCTAGAAATTGAAAGGTTTCACCAATAGCAGCGTGAAAATTTGACAAAACATTATCAATGACATGCTCCCTGTAGTTTAAGGCGGTCATATTCCCAGGACAAATGTGTACATATGTGCGCCTGTTGAAACATATCCCGGCCCATACCATAACACTTCTTCTCTCCGAAACGGTGATGAACCGATCCTGAGCAGGTGTTGTTTTTTATCGCCCACCAAGCCTTGATCATTCCAACACGGAACTTGTCTCCCTAAACCTTTTCCAAAATCGAGATATCACACTTTGGCTGACTTGGACCCTTTCCGCTACAACAACCTGAGTTAGGCAACCTGTAGCATTCCGATAGCCCCATTAGCCTCAGCGTTTGTTGATATACGTCTTGGCATTTTCAGAAAACTCGTTTCAAATCGAAGCCGTTGATAAACTGGCCCCATTTCAAAATAAGAACATTCATGAAGCATATGCAACGAACCAAACTTCAAAAAAAAGGCGACCAGATTGACGAAATGTCTCATACTGATTTTTATTGGATCGATTCAAGTTGTTATTGAGTTTAAAATGATTTAACAGCGATTTTCTCGAAGATTACATACTTTTCAAAACGATTGAACACGATATCCCTAACTCTTGTGGAGCAGTATATATAAAATTTTCCTTTAACATTAGAAACAGGGTTTTTGCTTGAACGGTATAGTATACCTACCTGATTGAGTAGGTACTTTATGTATAAACGATGTCCCATAAAAAAAATGATTTATTTTTATTTTTGCAAATAATGAAAATGAGTGCCTTAATCACGTAGGTAATATTTCACTTCTTCTGATCGACATCTATGGTTACAATTCGATTTTGTTGAATACTAACTGGCTCGCTGAAATCACATCGCTTGTCAGCAGATCTTACCGGGCCTAACCCAATAAAACGTACCTAACCCTCGACCTAACCTTACCTAGCCTACTCTTGCTTTAATATATTGGTAATTGTATGTGTCGAATAAATGCGAAATGATCTTCGATTATGTATTGGTAAACCACGCCCAGTTTATTAGATATACATATATAAGTGCACTTACATCTGACCGGTTGTTTCTCATAAATAAATGAATAATTTGGGCCAGCATTTTTCAAGAAATAGCATTAATTTATAATCTCTTTGTGAGTAGAGTCCTTCCGTTATCAGTGCCTGATAATTCTAATTGGTGAAGCACAGAATCTAATTTTATTCACTTCATTAATCGGGAAAACATCCATTAGACTTAGTGAGGGGACATAATATATTATTCTCGGACATATGTCAGAGCTATAAAATCTCTAAATTGAGGTTTTATTACTTTTTGATAACATGTGAAATAAAAAATCGATATCAACTGTACGGGGCCACAGAGTAAGGAACAATCTGGTGTAGTAATTATGATAAAAAGTTCGGCGTTTCTGTATCACTTCATTTCAAATCAGCTGGAATTTAGTTGACCATTCTTTTTTTTCCATTCTGCATCAGAATGAACGAAAACAACAGATGAGAACTCAATTCATTTCTTCTTGGATCAAGTCCAATAGTTGGTAATTATCATAAGGCTGTCTAATATCGTCGCCCAATGCCAAAGTCACGAACGTGATGTTTCGAGAAAAACGCTTTTTGAAAATTGAAGACGCTATAAATAGAAATTTCATTTTGAAGCACCAGGCTAGAAGTAGGAGAAGGGGAAACCAAACTCTTTTGAGATTTTGGCTTTGATATTATAAAAATAATAGACTTTGGCTTTGGACCGACGATGTAATAATGAAAAAAAAAAAATACATAGCTAGCTAGTATTAGCTTAGGAAAAAAGGTTTTACTGGAGCTGAAAATGAGTGAAAAAGAAGGTGAAGTAAGTGAATACATACAACTGAAAAAGAATAAGAAACAAAAAGGAAATGATCCTCATATAAGGCCAATATTTCTTTTCTACCACTGCGAAAAGTTACTTTCATCCTGGAAGATTTCAAAAGTGATGTTTCTACAATGTAAAACATGAACCCGGAAAATTCTGATTAGTCATTTTTTAACTCAAAGTACGAATTAGGTTTTCAACATATACTGATGGTCGCTGATGGTAATATATCTTCTATCTTTATGAAACTCCTTTATTAAAACCAGTGATAATAACTTTTCTGCAAAACAAGCCGGTACACCGTAACTCGAACAAGAAAAACCTGTGGACAAACATAAATCTTCCTCTGGAGTGCCAATCTGTTGGTACAATTTACGGCTTACAAATAGAATATGTCGATTGCTCAAAACTCAGGACTCGTAAATCTCACGTAATACAACGTCCAACGCATGGATCCCCTGTTATTTACATATATTTCCCGAGATAACAGTCTAAGTAAATTGGCTGAAATCTTCAACCAATTAGGACCATCTCGTACTACACTCATGGACTTCGATGAGGACTGGAACTATTGCGTAATAATAATAATTAGTTAAGTCCATTTCTCAACCAGGAAAACTACATTTACTATCTGTGAGCAAATACGTGCGATTTATAGGATTTTTCTCCATAAATTTCAATAGTTTTTTCTCCACTTTCTTATCGCCAAAGATTTTTGTGGTAGAACTAACGAATTCAACACCAAAACACTTTTACGTAGAAGTGGTTTTTTTTTTCAGAGCACTGTTTTTGAGATTGAACACAAACGTGGAATTTTTCAGATGGAACACCCTGTATATTTTAACGTGAAATTTCTTAATTTATTTTTATGACTACATTGATGTATCACAACCCTACCTTCAATAAATTTTAAAAATCATTTATATTTATGTTGGTTTTTTTAATAGAAGGTACATGAATTCTTTCATACATGCATAAAAATTTAACATACATAAAAAAATTTCAATATAATTATTAGAATTTCATTCGTTTTCAACATTTTCAAGTAGTATTTTGAGTATTTGTTCAATTATAATAAAATGAATAGGTTTATGTTACATGACGTTTTAATAGTATATTCTAAAACAAGTTGCAGAATGAGCTCCTATTCCAACACGAATGCGAAATCTTTCGAAAGCGAAATTCAAATGAAAATTCAGATCAGTGACTTTTGTATTGTATCTTGGCAGTTGGTGTCACTAACGAAATTTGACAGATTGCGGAATTTGAGTTGATTTGATTCGAAAATTGAGTGGATCGGAGGTCAGTACTGACAACCACAAAACGGAAAATATAACTGAAAACAATGCTGTAATGAGTTTCATTACAGCACTACTTTTAGTACTGTAATGATCTCATTACGATACTGAAATAGAGAAAAAAATATTAATTGAATGCATGTGTGAAAGAATTCATGGCCTTCTATTAAAAGAACGAACAAATATGAATTCTTCTTATTTTGAAGCTACAATTTACTAAAGGTCAGGTTGTGATACATCAATGTATTCAGAAAAATAAATGCAAAAATTCGACGTTAAAATATACAGGTTGTTCCATCTGAAAAATTCTAAAAATCAGTGCTCTGAAAAAAAATTTTTAACTACGGGACTGACTTCTACTTAATAATATATATTGAAAGCAGTTTTAATTTTTTTCTGCCTTATACAGTATCTCAGATATAATTATATCTCAAAAAAGTGAACATTTTAGTTTCCGCTCTGTATTCCTTAAACAAAATTAATTGGAATATTTCTCTTTGTGGATTTGAAAGTTTCACAAAAAATCACTTTCACTTCAGCGGGTTGGTTATGAAACGAAATGAAATTAATTTAATCCCTAACCCATCTTATTTCTAAGCCCTTTAGTATATTTTGAATATTTTGATATTTGGTTTTTATCATTTTTGCCAACGATGTTGCATTTCTTATCTCAAATCTTGTTTCTACCTGTTTCTGGCTTTCGGAAATATCAGTATTCTATCAAATTAAGGTATGTGGGCGCACAAGTTCCTAGATCCGCCCCTGATCACATAACGATATTAGTTCTCGCGAAACTGTCTCTTCGAATCTATTCGAAACCGTTTTTCTGCAATTCTGATGAAAATTGTTATGCATAATTGAAGTTAGTACCTCGACGACTGCAAGTACCTACTATCAAATTTTATGTCACAGTTAACAAACACTTGCAATAGTGAAGAAAATCTTATAACTGTACACCTAGTCTGGTACTATAACATATACGAACGTAACCAATTCATTTATTCATTTCCTTCATGCCTTAGGATATGTCATTTCCTCATATCTTTAGTGGTCACGTTTAACTGTTATCGGATTTTTGTCAACAGTGATCAATATGAACTACATTTAATTGAATTGGCCAGCTTAATGATGCGCCTAAGGATGTTTCAACAAAATGGAATTTTCGAACATAGCGAAGATCGAAATCTCTGTTATTATTCCAATATAATGTCCGGTATCTAGAAGGAAGATATGTATATGTGTAATTTCTGTAAATAAATCATCAATTAATACCAACAGGACGCCAACTTTGATAAATATGCCGATAAAATCAGATCTGAGAACTACGCTACTTGGAATATGAAGTTCGTTTTGATTCATTTTCTGATGGTAGATATGACTGTGGATGATGCGATGCAGCATCTGAACAGGTAAATGCTTTGAAATGTTTGACAGAACCGCACATAACTATGCATATACAGAGTTGAGAGGTAACCAGTCAATTTATTTTCAATATTCCACATTTTCGGTTATGAAAAAAAAATTTCTTATGATCCCCTTAGCTCATTATACGATGAAAAGATAAATGTTATCAGATGCAGGTACTTGGAAAAACTGAAAAAAATGTTGCATTCCCTGAGACCTCAGAAGGCGGTTTAAATTTAACAATCGAACCATAGAAATCACTGAAATAAACTAGGTTAAACATATGAAATATCTGTACAAATGCCAGATACTATTTCTCTTACTTTTGCTCTTATCGATGTGAAATGAGAATTTATTCAGAATATAACTTAGCATACCGTTTTTTTTTTAATGATAACGTATTGTAGTTTGTATACTGAAATGATACGACATGACGAATTTGGACTTAAAAGGATGAACTTCATGGGACTCATTTACATTACTTTCTAAATTTTTTTCAATCTCATATGAAAAATAGTTAATGTGAATTATTCAGGCAAATTTTTGAATAAAAATGCAAACAACTAATTTAAAACAAATTCATGTGGAAGAATGTTACAACGACCTGAAAAAAAAACATAATACCAAAAATTATATTGCAATACTATTTTTATTATAATTCGTAACATGGTTCGTAAATTCTATAGATGAACTAAATTGTTAGAGTTTATCAATCCTTTACTAGGTACATGGACAAGATTTTTCAAACAGGATCCTTCAAATGAAATAAAAGAATCGAACCTCACCTATGAAATAAGTTGAGCATGTTTGAAATCGCTAATTATTCGTCAAAAATTCATCAGGATAAATAGGGTAAGCGGTATAGTCGTTGACACCCCGATAGTGATTGTCACTCTACACACTTAATCCGTCATAATAACATATTGGTATTTACCAGCGACTTTTTTCTTCTACCCACGTATGCTAGAAGGTCCAACACTCATTCAATGAATGTTTTAGTTCAGTAATTTGGCCTCCTGCTTCGATCGCAAAGAGATATTTGTCGCGAAGTTGTGTAGTAATGACAATCGGTTCAATCGTTGACGTTTTGTTAAGGAAAGTGACTGCACATATGCGTGAATTTCTTTAGATTGGGGTATCTGAGATATATGGAAGAAATTTTTCAGTGTTTGAAAGATTACAAAGATTGGATATTTCTATAAACGTACCCTTGATTGATGTTTTCTTTCAGAATAAATTGCATGTCAATGACTGTCTTGTTTATATCACGTCGGAACAATGATTGACATAGGGTGTCTATCACCGTCTGAAAGTATCACATTTTGATATTCGAGTTCATCGCGTATTTGAGAAGTTGGAATTTAACTGATTAGCTTTTTATTGTGTTCTCTTTCTTCCGGATCGGATAAACATTGGTTGACACCATGTCAATAACTATTTTCTAGGAGGGTGTCAATCACTAAATATCTCTAGTAAACTACCTTACAGAGTGTTCCTGATGGAGGCTGTTTGTTCCTAAAGGCCCTACTTGGTTCTCTGATGACTTTGTGGAGTCTACGGGACTTGTTTCAAACTGACCATCCCTCTAGAGAAGAACTATTCTGTAGTACAGGTTGAACTGTATATTGTTCTTGTCTTCACGCTGGAGAATAACCAAATATCAGTAGATGGTACTCCGAGATACTCATGTTGTGACAGTCAGTGAACACTAAAATCCCTCGCTATGACAGTGGTCAAATACTACTTACTAGGAGAATGCAGGAAATCTCTTTGTGAGCTGGGCTCCTGAAACTTTCTGAAAGTTATTTGGTCCCGGCTCACGCTGAGATGTGGTTATGAGAGGGCAGATGTATGGATGAGCAGGGACACAATCAGCTTTCATTGGTTGGGAGTCGACGCTTCACATCCACCGTACAACTTTCAGGAGTTCATCGGGAGATGGCTAGACAGAAAATTTCTCTCTGAATGGAGCACAGAAGTGATCTTAGGCAGTCAAGGCTTCTCATTGGGAGTTATCAATAATGTCTATATTATTCTTTTATAATTGTTGAAGATGTAATAAATTATTATTATTATTATTGTTTTTCCTCTGGGTCTGAGGTCGAACAACTCCTGAACCTTGAGGGGAAACACCTGTGACTGGTGTTTTGAGTGATCACCTGTTTAATAAACATTAAAATCGCTAATCTCTGGTTGGCCTCTTTACCGTTGGTGAAGGAACACAGATGTTGCTGTTGAACATACCCTGTTTACCTGTGGAAACCTTTATTACTTCAAGACAACACATCTGGAAAACCCAATACCCACTTCCTCCCATTCCTATGGCGAGAGGGACTTCCTTGTCTACTCGCGACATTTTTGACAGCATGTCTTGAAGTTTGACTTTCTTATCCTGTATACGGTTGAACACTAGGCCACTAGGCCTCCAATCAGCCTGGAGAAGGCACGTCACCAAGAAGAAGAAGTAAATAATTTTGTTGTTTTCGTCATCAAAAAAAGTGAGAATATCATAAATTCTCATAACTTCATATATTATTACCGAAGTTGGGCACATTGTGTCGTTTGATCTTTTTTACCTGTTTCTTCGGCCAACAACAATGATAGTAGATATATCCTATATCATCAACATGATTCCAATTTTCTCCACAATATATTACAATAGCCGGAGACTCCAGAGAAAATAACAAGTTCGAAGAAACTGCTATTCATGAAAATGTCTTTCACCTGGGAAGAAATGACAGAAAAATATAGAAAAGAAGGAAAAATATCCAGCTGCAGAGGGGAAGAAAAGATCAATTCTCAAAGCCAAAACTGACGCCGAAGAGAAGAAAAAACTGAAAAAATTGAACCTGAAAATAAGTCGATTTGTAAAGTCAACATTACTTCATCAGTGATTTATCAAACCGAGCACATCCACAGATACTGCAAGTGTAAAAAATTATTAAAATGTCGGAGTTGAATTGGAAGAAAATACAGAATAACCGGTTGCTGCAAATTTGTTTCGTGAGTAATATGCTTTTATAGAGAACAATTCTGTATTTTCCTGATGAAGCTTCATCCGCTGCAACAAGTTTACCAAAATTATAGTTGCAAACGATGTGTATCATCATGTTAAAGAGAATACCATATCGTTGGTCCAATGCCGAAGTCACGATGTGCTTTTTTGACGTTCCGGGAAAAACGTGTTTCAAAAATCGAAGACAGTGCTATAAAAATAGATTTCTGTTCGTCCTATTAGGCCAGAAGTAGGAGAGGGGGATTAGCAAACTCTTTCGCGATTTTGGCATTGACACCATGACCATAATCGCGATATAGTGAACATATGCAAAAAGCACATTCGTGACTTTGGCATTGTACCGACGATAAAACATACCTTCTGGAAACTTGACCAGATGAAAAAATTTTTACTTGTTCTACATGGAAAAAAGAACATGAAAATACTCAGCCCCTGTGAATGTGCATCTATGTTTCTATCTTCATTATTGAATATAGTGAATAACATTATCAACATTTTCATGAATCGTTCGTTCTACTCCATATACAAGAGTGTAAGTGAATGATATGAAGGATGTCAATGACTATCATTTTGTATGTCAATGATTGTCGAAGTCTGTCAATCACTATCAAATCTGACGCTTCGAAAAAAAATCATTCTCATTCAGTTTTCAAACAACATATACCAAAAGTTCTGAGTGTTAACCGAAGAAGCATAATTGAACTGTAATATTGTAAGGGTCTCCACCTTGTTGTGAGAGAATTACAAGCTAAAATCATTAATTGAAAGTTTCTATGCGCTTAAGGTGTCGATCACTATACCTGTTACCCTAAGTGATTTTTTCGTTTTCATCGTCCCGAAGTAGAAAAGAATCTCGATTCATTCAGAAATGGGGGTATATCTGATAAACAAATCACACTTTTCTAATGAAACTGTGATTTTTTCGCTAAGGCGAAAACTGAACATAGTCGTAAAGGGAATAGATGTTTTAAAAATTCATGTATAAATATGAGTCTTCAAGTAATATTTCCAACGAATCAATTAATGCAGCAATTACAATTCAATTCATAACGATAATTCTAAAGATTACCCATGTAATTCCACAGAAATATCGCATTCGTCTTTCACAACAAGAATCGTCGAAGATTTGATCGCTTTCATTACCACATCAATTGAAAATTCGAAACTGTGGAGACTTCAACGTGCGATAAAGCGAGTAACCATATAAGGTAAATTTGCTTCATCCACCAAGAAAAATCATTCTAGTAGTCTTTTAACCATCTGGGATATAAGAATGATGACCGTATTAAATAAATGAATTCACTCGGCGGCACACTGAAGAAGAATATACAATTTGGAAATTGATAAACTGAAACATTCGGGAGTACCGACAAACATATTTTTCCTTGTTTAATTCGGCAGATGACAGCCTTACAGCAATTTATTCGGCCGTATCTACTTAAACAATTTCCATTATTCAATTCGACCGAATAATCTCGAGTGATGGGAATGTGTCAGGAGGGTTATGTATGAAACAGGTTGAGTGCTTTATTCACCGCGAAATGATCGATTGACCTCCATTCTTCAAGAAGCGCGTCACAAAAACTGAGACTATGGATGTCCTCAGGGCTCCGAAGCTAGTTAATCTTCACTATCTCTTCGACAACAACCTCACAGAATTCCAATTTCCGTTCGA
Organism: Hippodamia convergens; assembly: GCA_038502775.1. NCBI lineage: Eukaryota > Metazoa > Arthropoda > Insecta > Coleoptera > Coccinellidae > Hippodamia > Hippodamia convergens. The sequence goes on along the minus strand of CM076611.1, from coordinate 11,947,987 downwards.
ACATTTTCACTTGAGTGACTCAATAACGATAATCTTGACGGTCGGCAGCAGGAATAACCTCTCAATATATACGCCCTATTCTTCATCTTGCGGGATATCATTGCACACCTTGGGACCTTTCATCTTGAGTTACGGTAGCTGGAAGTAGCATTATACGAACCAGACGTTATACATAAATTCCGCTCATTATTGCCGTGGACTCCGTCCAGGCGTGCCAGGATATGGCGAGAAAGAGTTTAACAATACGGAGCGAGCGTTCACCGAAGCACAAAATTCGATTATACGAGTAGGTTGGATCTTGACTCATAACAGGTAAGGACATGGAGATCTCATAAATATACATAAGAATTGGATTTAATTTGGAACGTCTTGAGTGTCGATCCTCGATTAAAATATTTTGTTTAAGAAAAATGGAAATTGAAATTAAAATGAGCTTGTTCAGGGAAAGCAGTTTCGTTACAGTGGTTTATGATGATCATACGTACAAATATCTCCGTGTCGTATTATTCTTGGTGAAATCAACATTTCAATGTTGGCAATAAAATAAATAGGTACAAGAATTCATTTATTATAAAATAGTTTTTATTTCAATTTCATAAAAATAATTGTTCCTCTCCTTCATGATAGACATTCTTGCTTATTTTTCTTATTGTTTTTCGTTCTATTCTTGAGGTTTAGTAAGTGTTTTTGGACAATAAGAATACGTTTCATCAACATACATTTAAAGCAGGAGGTTTGGTACTCTACTTGGAATGTCCTTAGTCTTTGACTTCTACATATATTTTAACGAAAGATTGTCCTTTCCGTTTTTCAGATTCGGCTCGGTTGGAAAGATAAAGGCTGTTGAAAAATTCATAAAAAAATTTAATTTTTGAATATTCCTATCTCGTGAATTATTTCATCGAATGAAATTATTTTCATAAGTGTGGCAAATCTTCTACGAACACATGTTTTATTTTTTTCATTATGACGAATTTATACCATAATATTCCATAATTATATCAGAAATTCTGAGGTCCCAACTCTTGAAAGTAAGTTGAATGACATGTAATGAATATTTGGTCATTTTGTAAAATAAAAGTATTATTCGTGAAATCTCGTGAAACGTACAATTTCCGAATAATTTATGATTTAAACAAATTAATCCATATCAGCGAAATTAAAAAATTGGTTACTTTGGCTGAATGCAATTCTGCTCGAAAGATTCAAAGAACTAAATTTCTGCTACATTTTCTCGAAGGTTAAGGTGGTAGAACTGATGCTCGGAAAAAACGTAAGTGTCATGTTTCCAGGGGTGGCATAGGTCTTTATGGAAGTTTAAAAAGACTCTATATCTTTTTATCTAAGCTGAATCGAAAAAAATGGTATGCGAAAAAAGTAAGTCTTTTGACCTCAAGAGTCTATGATATAAAAATATGTCAAAGACTCACCGTGTAGACTGAAACCCAAAAATTTTTGAAACATTCAGTTGCTCCGTCAAAAAAAAAACATCCTTAATGCTATCCCCAAAACACAATCGACAACAAATCGACTATGAACATATCAATATCGGTTAGTATATGAACAAAATCAAATGCATCCTTAATTAATTATTTATGTAATATATCAATTTTCGATTAACATCAGGATTTCTTCGTCTGGGTCTTTATTTATTTCGAAAAAGAGAATCAATATCATACACACTTTTCAACGAATGAAAAGATGGGTTTTTTATCATAGTCATTTCGTCATGAGTTCAATAAGTCTTAACCTTGACTGATGCTTGACAAAAAGTGGCTTGTGCGTGAAATGAATGTTGGAGCTTTGCTATGCACTATTGCTTCTCTTTGTCCCTCAATTATGCATAAAATTGAGCTCATCAAGTATGACAATGCCCCGGTTTTTTCTCTATCATGAAATTTTGAAATCTGTTTCTGCTCACTGTAGCGATGGTAGTTCAAATATTTGTTGGTAATTATGTGAAACTCGTGGGAAAATCCTTTCGAATGAAAAGTATATCTGTTGAGTTCGAAAAATAAATAGAAGAACCTCAACCTTTGAGAGAAGTTTCAGATACAACATCTGTAAATTGTACAATGTGATCCCCGATGAGATAAAACAACTCAGAGATTGCCAATTCAAAAATAAAATCAGAGAATTCTTGCTTAGTTTTCTTTAATCTCCGGGAGAGTAAGAAAAGGGAAGAATATGTTGTAATTTCTATACTTTGTTATTGTTTAAGTTAGATTGCACACAGTGTATTCATTATTATAATTTTTTTCTCATGTCACAACAAGGGTTAAGTGGTAGAATACCCATGGGTGAACTTCCCCTTGAGATTTCTGTTAAAGAAATAAAGGCCTTATTATTGTTGTTGTTATTATTATTATTATTATTATTATTATTATTATTATTATTATTATTATTATTATTATTATTATTATTATTATTAAATTAGTCGAAATTAGTTCAAAGTGACTGTTTGGTAGTATTTGGGCAGAAAAAAATCATAAGAATGTAATAGGGTATCAGGGTATACAATTGTGAGGTTGAATTATTATAAACATTGACTTTTAAAATGCATAATAGAAATAGAAGTTAGTTGTATAATAGGACCTTTCTGATAACTTGAAATCGTGAAATACGAGAATTGAAGAAAATAATGTAATTATATGAAGAAAATGTGACACGTGGATCAAGTCACTCATTATAAAGAGTTAACATTGAGCAAATTCAACGAAATCCAAGATTTGTACTGGGTCTCTGTACAATATGATCTTATATGATTGTATGAAGAGTTGAATTCTCATTCAATATATCTCAAGGTCTGTCACATCACAACCCATTGATAATTCAGTTCATCTGGGTTTCATTTTGGATCCCTTAAAGGAGCCTTTAGATTTCTCTTGTTTTATAAGGTTGTTGCTGTGTTGCAAGAAGAGCACCACTTCTATGAACTATCATGATACTACATAAATTATCCTACCATCTTCACGAATTGTACTTCCGTTACAACTGGGATAAAATAGAGGTCGAGTCATTGTAGCAACGAAGAGACAATAAGTCAATGATTATAGTTATACACAACAGAACAGCTCTTCTTCTGTAAGCAATGGAACTATAACGGAATGCAGCCCATTGTTTCGAACACTTTTCGAGTCACAAGGTCGCAAGATTTCTACTTGATTACCATTTTTCTTCCATGAATCTCAATATTCCGAGCATTGCAGTGAGGTTGCACATTGAACAAATGGAACTGAAATCGTTGTTACCTACTCAGTTTTTAGAGTTGATTTATGGATATGAGTAATTTTAAAAAAGAAATATAATACAAAATAAAGTATTTAATTATAGGTTTTTTAACGAATTTTAGATCTCTTAAATTTTCCATATTTTAATAATACTTTACCAAAAATGTATTTAGTTCCTAGACAACCCACAGATTATTGGGATAATTCCGATAATCCAATTACGAGCTGAAGAATGTGGGAAATAACACTATGGGAAATATTGGATATTAGGAGAAGATATCGCTATAATAGTATGTTCTAAAACAAGTTGCAAATGAGCTCCTATTCTAACACGAATGCGAAGTTCGAAAACGAGCGACAAAGGAGCGAGTTTTGTGAAATACTCTCGAAATTCAAATAAAAATTCATTTTAGTGACTTTTATATTTCATCTTGGCAGTTGGTGTGACTTACGGAATTTGAATTGGTTTAATTCGAAACTTGATTCGATCGGAGGTCAGTTCTGACAACTACAGAACGTAAAATATAACTGAAACAATGCTGTAATGAGTTTCATTACAGCAGTACTTTTAGTACTGGAATGAACTCATTACGATACTGAAATAGAGAAAGTATATTTACCTATCAATATGTCGAATTGAACCTTTAACGGCCGGTTTCCGAAAGGCCGATCAACTTAAAAATCAATTAATCAGCTGTCAAATCCCTGGTCAATTGCCATTCGAGGTGCCATTTGAGTTGCTGAAAGTATGGTTAACTACTTTAACTTGATCAGCCTGTCAGTTGACAGAGTGGCAAATATTGCAGGTAAATTGTACGTCAAACGCACTTGTGGGTTTCTGAAATGCATGTTAAGGCTGAATCAGTGGTCAAACTAGTGTCAAAGAGGTGGTCAACTAATCGGAGTTGTTTGGCTAATTAACTAGGTAGAAACTTGGTTAACCAACGTAGTTTCCACGGAAATCCTAATTTTATCGGTGTGTATAACAATAATTATAGTGTCAATAATACTATTTCTTCCAAAAAGGAATTCATTTATTTTTCGCAACAATTTGTTATTCGTTCGAGGTACTATCTTAGACCAAGAATCCTCTGAAGATATCTACCGAAGTTGTAGGCGAAACGTTAGGTGAAATTATTCCTAATGGACCACGGCCAATAAGACCGGAAGACTCTTTCAATGTCAGTATATCCGGTCGTGAAAGCCTCAAACTGTTATTTTATTTTTTGGTTGTAGATAATCATCTCCCCAGAACAGAGGAATAGCGCAATAGGATTAAATCTGAATTCTAAACATTTATTACCTGGAGCAGTAGACTGTACACATATAAAAATAGTAACGGTGGTCCACATGATGAGCTTCTCAAAATAAGAAAGGGAACATTTTCACCAAATGTTCAGGTCACATGAGATGCGAACTTGAAAATATAGGATATAATTTTTGTAGATGATGAAAACATATTGACAGAGATGTGCAGAATGAGTTTTAAAATATATTTAAATACAAAATGAAAATACTTTTGTTTTTATGCATTTCAAATATAAAATACAAAATATTTTTTCGTTTTGCATTTGATATACTAAATGCGAAATAGATATTTTCAAAATACTTCATTAAAATAAAATGCCTTTACTTTCAAACTATGTTTGGCTAAGCGAAAAATTCTGTCAAAAGCGCATGATCAACTCATTCCGTCCATTTTACATATTGCCAATCAGATTCCATTGTTCCTTAATCCCTAGTGTTAGAAAAACACGTGTTCAACTAGGAACGTTAATAATGAATAGCACCCCTTGATCAAATTACCGTTGGGGAGCATCAGGTTCGTGCTGTGGCGGTTAGACTATATATTTAGCATTTCCTGAGCCCTGTGTGAATTGGGATTTTAATGAAGATATTAGTCACATATATGTTGAAATTTCTCGTTTTTCCGTTAATCCATCGACCCTAGAATCGTTGTGATATTTTGTGAGATATTTCCGTCCGATGTAATTTGAGGAAAAATGTTACATTAATTACTCAAAGTCTTAAAAAATTATTATGACATCTTGGGGAATATATATATATATATATATATATTCTTTTGAAATCTTGGGGAATTATAAACTTCCATGAATAACGAGTTTGAGATAATTCATCAATAGCTATTGGAATATAGGTGTTTGACAAAGAAATGGACCTCCCTAATAGATCAATTTATAGAAAAAAAACCTGCAAAAACAAGCCTCAGTCTTTTACATTAATTAAGCAAATCGTTGTGTGCTTTTTACACCTCACTTTCGTAAACTAAGTAATAGGTTTAGGTATTCACTTAACTAGATAATGGAAGCTTAATGGCGAAAATTACAATAAAGAATATCATACTTTCTTCCATTTCAATCTGTTTCTAAGAATTGAAAGAACGTCATTTGCAACTCATTTTAATTTGCTATGGAATGAAGAAAGAGATAAAATAAATCGTTATTGTAGCCTCACTGCAAGATAAATAAAATCGCTGTATTAAAGATAGGAATATCAATGGAAATTTTCTCTTTAAATATATTTTCCGAAAATCTTTTCAATTTATTGATTCGGGAGGAGTTTTGAATTTGAGACGTTGTTTTGCATGAATCCAGAACCTTACCATTGATTTTAATGCAATTGAATCTTGTTCAATAGAATGTGGGGAACCACTACATGAGCTCTGAGCTCGAATTTCTCTTCAGCATTGATGAAACAGTTGTTTCGCAATTTCCTCAAATGCAGCAGGAACAAAATATGTCTTCTAGGTGGTTTAGGATGGTTCTCTATTTTCCCCCACGTCCCATGACTCTTTCATATTCCGGCTGTTAGCAATTGATTCGTTGAAAAAGTTTTTGAGCTTCTTCATAGTTTCAGCGGAATTGACAATAATTTTTTTTTGGAACACGAATAAAGAGCATTATAACCCTTTGGAAAGTACAGCTCTCAACTAGAAACACAAATAACTCAGCAGAATATATTGAATATGAAAATTAAGAATCAATTCGAAAACTCATCGGTCATGTGTACTGAAATGACTTGGGATTGAAATTAACAGTTCCCAGTTTTGTAAGTTGTAGACTGTATTAGTATAAAATGTCAGGACTCTATCAGCTATTTGAGAAAAGCCCTGTATATAGTATCTTATCCTTGTGAAAATATTTTAGCTTATTGAATTTCAGAATTCCCCATCCATTAGTATTAAGGCTTGTCGGCTCTTGTGAATATAGATGAAATCTATAGATAATATCTAGATAAATGTCTCCTAAGTATTAAATAGTGCGAAACCCATAAGCGAAATCCAATGAAATCTCTTGTTATTATAAAACAAGTGATAAATCATACAGTCTAACCACAGCTTAGTAGTGATACTTGTTGCTTATATTAGCTGGGTTTATATTGCTGGCTTCGTAATACGATACACTTGTACGCTTGATTTACGATTAAGCGATTACAAAGTGCCAAAGAATTCTCAATTTGCATGGAAGTATAGTATGCACTTGAAATAAAGTGCAATATTTTACTCATTTCATGTGTAATTATTTCAGGAATGTTTTTCGATCTGTGTGCTTTTTCACAAGTGATTAATTTCAGAATGGGATTCTGATGTCAAGAATTTTTTAGCTTTTCATCGAAGAAATCTGGTTTGTGTAAGTTTTAAAAATCAGAACAAATTCGAAACCAGAAACGATAAAAGTTGCACTTATATGGCGATCAAATTATTCAACATGCTCCCAAAATATGTTTAGATAGATACTAATTGACAATGAAGCCTCCAAGAGAGAAATAAATAGAATTATATTAAAAATTGAGGTTTACTATATTAAGAAATTCAAGATGACCTGTCACTCCTTGGTACAGATTAATTAGAGTGAATTTTGTTTTCTTGTTTTGATGTAGTTAAGGAAGAATGATATAAAAAAAACAATCGATTTCTATTTCATCATGACCAAGAAAACGTGTTATGTTATTTCCTGTTACATCCGAATAAAAAAATGATTGCTATGATCACAATCTATATTTTCTTTTCCGAGTAAATTAGGGTAGATTTGAATTCTATCCGCGGGATCTGCATTTCCTCTTTTAAAAATTCTATTATGAATTCATCCTATACAATTGAAGGTCAATCAATACAAATAGAATTATGACATTGGTACAATGCTTCATGCTACAATGATTGTTATTGAATAATTATTTCAATGGGCTCCATTGTCTATACTATACGACAGTAACAAGAAAAAATGTGGAAAACATTTCATTTTTAAGTAACCTTTCATGATGAAGTTTTAATTATCAGATTTAAGAAAATGTTGCAGATTTTGTCCACCGTTATTCTGTCATTAGTTTGGATTAGGTTAATTTTATAATTATCATTTGAAAAATGAATGCATAGAATTTCGAAAATGCATTTAATTAATAGGATGCCAAAAATCGAAACTATTGAATTTTCATTCATATCCTTGCAGCATTCAAATTTCTAAAATCACAATTGAAATTTTATATTACGCTATGTATGATTCGATAACAAAAAATCAGAAACAATAGGGAAAATTTAAATAAAATGAATCCAGCCAAACTCATTGTATCATCGATTATCAAATGAAAAATGGAAATGATCTACTTATCTTGCTGGATAAAACCACAATAAAATACCTTTTAAGCGTTGGATTGAATCTGAAACTTGTTGACCCAGTTCCATGACAGATTGGATGGTGAATGATATATATGAGTCGACCTAATTTTAATAACGATTTATTAACCTAGCATTATTGTTTCTTCATCGAATCAATGCAGGCAGTACTTTGTTTTGCTTCGACTCATTTTTAATTAAAGCATTACTGTTGTGCTCTCAAATTATTATGGATCCCCAACCTTTTCATCAATTTTTTGTTTTGTGATTCCAATCAATATGTATTTATATGTTCACATCTGAAGCTTTATATTGCTTGACATTCATTATAATTTGAACTGTGAAATTTATACCCACTTCTCAAATAACATCCTCGTTGAAAATTATACATAGTATTTTCGGAGTTATCTAAGAAAGTTTCTTTTGGATATAGTATATTTTTTATTTGAAAAATTGTAGGAATTTTTGTTAAATCGCGAATCAATTCCGAAGCAAGGATTGCAAACATTTTAATGAAAAATCTTATGATATATGGTAGAAACAAATTTCCTATATCCGTTCGAGAATTGCCTCTCTAGAATTTATCGTAATAAGTACATAGCAGAATACAGTTATTACAATTTGAATAGAAACATGTAGATAAAAATGAGCATAAATGTTATGTGGCAATTAAATACGTCTAACATTAACTTCCTCATGAATATCTAGGATGCCTGTATAATTTCACATTTATATTATTTCCAAGTTGAAGGACGATTATAGTCTACCCACTTTTTGGTCTGAAAATAGAAATTAGAATATTTCTTCTGGCTTTTTGATGAGATGATATAAGAATACAGAAAGAATCACATAATATCACGAATATTAAATCTGAAACCTTTCATAAAACTTTTGTCTCTTTATTGATTCCAATGTTTTTAAATTTCGAAAAGTTATTCAAATCCTCTCCAAGTATGCTCTTTTATTATGTTTGTTATACCTACTATATTATTCATTTTAATACCACAAATCTATTGCTGAACTGGAATGATTTATGAAGTACAAAAATTGAATTTTCGTATTGAATTTACAGCATTTCTTTTTCGTGCTCTGCATTTCGCAGAGGTATAGAATCAGTCCGCCCCTTGTTACCACATTTCCTTTATCGATTGTGTTCTCATAAATGGAAGCCAAATTCTCAACAATAGCGCACATTAGCATTGTTATGGATCATATTTACCTCACGAGAAGTTGTTGACTCAACTATTCAAGATTTAAGTGGTTACACTTCACTTGAATCATAATTCCTAAATAGGTAGGTGTGTGTTGAAAGTAAACTACGTCTGAGTGCGAAGTGTGTAAAAATTATACATAATGGGAATTATATGTTGTCACCAAGATGCAGTCATGGTTTTGATAAATTGTCTTACTCTAACATATTTAATACAGAATGCATCTGTGCTATAAAATAAACTTTATTACTGGTTCTTCGTGCTTTCATTTGTATGAGTAAAAAAAATTGGCTTTTAAATCGATGGAGAGCTGAACATCTTTTAATAGATATTTTTCTGCTAATCCAGAGAGAATCAACGTCCAAAGAATATTCCAACTCAATCTTGAAATACAGTGTTGTATTGATAAGGAAAGAACTAGAGCACTATGATCAATACGGGACCTATCATGTTATATAGACATTTAGCACAAATGAAAACTCCAAAAGAGATCAAATTATTACTCCGAATTATGATGATTCATGGTAGATGAGGTTATTTTTGAATGTACCTAAAACTACAAATAAAACATTTGAGCGAAATATGTCATATAACAAAGTTATAATCGTGTATTCTTTTCGCTCTTTTCTCGTGTAGCAATTTTTCAGATTCTATTTTCTTATCACTTTTTTTTATTGATATATTTTTATGTGCCTTTTTGATGAACGGGTAAATATATTTTTCATTCGATGAAAACAATGGGCAGGTGGAGAAAGAAGTATACCTTATATTCTTAGTATTTTCAAAGAGTTTTTTGAGATGAATATACAATTGATCTTCCAATTAGTGGCCAATTAAATACCTACACAGATTTCTTCATGAATATCTGAAGAATGGGAAAGAATATTCGGGAATATCATGGGAGTGGTATTGCTACAGAAATCCTAAAAATGATCTCCCTCTTCCAACTTTTTTTCAGCAAACAGCAATTCTAGGGAATTTGATTGTTTTGATATTGGAAAAAATTTCAGAGTTGGTCCGAGAAATATACAGTTTTTATGTAATGTATATTTTATATAAGAAATCTATGTTTGTTTTGAAAAATCAAAATAAATAATGGAATAACAATAAAATTATAAAACCTAAAATGTAGTGTTTATTTCCCTTTATTATTTTCGAAATAATGTTTCACCAAGGAAAAAATTAATTTCGATTAATAATTTATATTATATTTTGTATTTGTTGAGATACGTCAAATGGTTGAAAAGGATTGTCTGTATAGAATAAGATGTAAAAAATACGAAACTCCCTCTATATAATTAAAAATTCTTCGGTGTAGGTATATCTTGATGTTGAGTTATAGATTGAAAAAAGGATATAGCACAAAAATAATCCGCTACACAGTTGGGTTGACATAAATCTTAGTCATAATGGAATGATCAGTTTCAATTAAACTAATTTCAATCGAAGAAATTCATCAACGGGATATTTTATTTTGCCTTGTGCGACAAACATCCAACCGCTAATTAAATATAAATATGCAATTATTCAAGAATTCAAAGAAGTATATGTGTTTTTTCCTAAATATTTGATCTGTTACTAGAATGATATTTCCGCAGAATAACGGCATAGGAAATGGCAGTGTAATTATTGTGAGTGATTGTGAAGTTATCAGTATTGATTTTCAAGTCAGATGATGAATGGCTCACGTAGTCTTTTGAGAGATCGAGTTTCAGATTCGCATGAGATCTATTACGTTCGGGAAGCCTACCGTGGGATCAATCGTGAATCTGTTGTGAAAACGAAAGAGTTCGTGCAAAAGTCAAGATCCAAAGATACGGCCGATTACCACACGAATCAGTTATCAAAGCACTAAGAATCTCCAAGTGAACGAATCTCACATTCATTTTCAATCTGCACTCATCTATAAAAAACATTGAAACAGAATATTCTAACAGCTTTTCGGTCATTTCAACTGGATAAAAAACACCTATACATACTCGTACTTTTGTTCGATGAGGAATTCATCATTCTTGCAATTACCCAGATGCATTTTATCTTTTTTTTAATTGAATGAATTGGCTTTAGACCTTTGGTCATGCAACCATTCACAATTCCAAGAATGCATTTTATCTTTCGAATAAACAACTGTTGTTTAAATATACTTTGTAAGGAATACGTTATTAGGAAGATTTTCATGTAAAGATCAGAAAATAGGGCTGAATTTTAACCCAAAAATGTTTTGACAAGAAATATATCCATTCATTTTTGTTCAAGAGAGGATTCTGTCAAATTCCCAAGGTCAATCAACTGCTTTTTATAAAAGTAAATGGACTATTTGGTGGTCAAGATGTATGAATCAACTTCCATTCGAAAAAGTTCAATTTATTCCAATGAAAAGTGAACATAAGACCGTGATGTTTGAGGAATATGTTTTCTTTTTTCCGACATTACTCCAGTCAATAATGGTGATATTCATTCAGCAGTGAAATGAAAAGTATAATCACTTTAAAGACTGAAAAATTATTCTTTTCTTCGTATCAAAGCAATTGAGCATCAGTAATTTCTTCTTTAGCTTTCAGGATCGTGCGTTAGAATATTTCAAGATTCGTGATAAACACTTGAAATTATGAAAAAAATTAAAGGTATCATTTCTGAAATTTTTTCTAAGAATTCATCTCTCCTATAACAAAGGTAACAATGAAATTTCAAGTGTTTTTCTCGAGTCTTTCTTTGAAAATTCTTTCGAGCGGTCTTCGAGAATCACCCTGTATATATAAATATATAACATAAAGAAGGTGCGGTGTTCAGTTGTGTACAATCTCAACCCTATGTAGATCATTTGCCTCACAAATGGACTTGCTTCATTATACAGCTTAAGTTTATAGGTCCTGTGAAAACGATGATGTAAAACCAGTTGTGTTTATGCTCTGCTTGAATTTTAAAGACGAGTTCACGTGAGAGGTGTATGTTTTGAAAAACAATCCAGGAGTGAAATTATACTACTGAGCTGGTTCTTCTCGCTGCACTACAATGAGTGCTGCAAAGGAATTCGAAGGTAAGACATCAAGATGAATGAGAAAAGAAGAATAAAACACTTTAAGGAAAGGAGAGTTATCTCTTTCTCAATAGGTGGCAGTGAAATCTACCATGGAGCATACAGGATCCAAATTATCAATCCATGTAAATTTATATAAGTATAAAGTAACGTGGAATAGCCGCTAAAAAATAAATGAATCTACATTTCAACAAAAAGGATCACAAAATTATATGAAATACCAAATCAAATTTCTCAACAGTGAGTCAAATTCAAAACCAAATCAGAAAACTGAAAAACCAAAATTTTTTCAAGCAGGAATAAATTTGATTAGGATATGGAATAAGTTTTGCAGATCATTTTTTTCTTCCATCAATATTAAGTTATTTTACAACGGGCAGCATAGTTTTTTAATTTTGTTTAAGTGATGGTCTTCTCTAAGTTCTTAATGAGATATTTTGAAGGCTACACTTCTGAAGTTTTTGCTAGAGTCTAAATATAATGGATACTTATTTTAATTCTATAAAAAAGAGATGAATGAGGGATTAAAAAAGTATTTTCTGGGAGACAAAAATAAATTATGATGGGCAATATCTCATTTAACTTTTGAAATTAGAGAAATGTTGAATGGCTATGATTAATTAGAACCTCTGGGGCATAAAATTATTGAGAATAGATTGGATTTTTCCCTCAAATATTGTTTGCTCATGTGGTGCATCTGAACCTTTTTTTTTCAATAATAAAAAACAATATCATCAATCATTATAAGTCATAATGCATGATCATGTAGATATTTAAATCTAGTTCACAAAATTTCAAATGGAAATGATCAATTTAGCCGATACAATCTCTATCATTCCGAAGTCAGTAATTCAATATATTCATAAAGAGAACTTGAATGTTTCGCATCGACCAAAGATCTTCAATACAAGAGTTAATACACCCATCAATTCAGAATTAAATTATTCAGGTTTTGATTGATGGGTTTATTATAGTGTAAGTATAACATTTTTTATGTGAATTGCTTTCCTTCGACTCATATCATGGTGGCTTCTGTATACTGATTAGTTTTTTCGTATATGCCATTAATTGAAGCATTCATCGCGTTGATTATACAATCTCGGTTTCAATCTAACAGTGGAATATAATTTTCGTGTTTTTTTTATTTTCTATTCATTCCGAAATTATTTCAAATTTCACCAATTTGCCCAGCGGAGGATGAAATTGGCGATCATCCTAATAAATAATGAACATCCGAGATCATGACGCAGATTTTCTCTCATATAACAATTATTATATGTGTAGCGTCGGGTCAGAGGACAAGCAGTAGAGAACTTAAACAATACATACTTGAAAATAAGAACGGTTTTCAAAGAGTAAATAAAACGAAGAAAAAGAATGAATAGAAGCGTAAATGAAAGTAATAAAACAAAACAAGAAATTTCCTCAACTCAGTTAATTTACACACAAATGAAAATTTGATCATTCTGCTTTTCTAATCAAGAATGCAATTTTGTTGTCTGTTAATCAAGATGCTCGATGAAATTTTCATGTTTGTCTCGTGTCATCATGAATTTTCTTATAGTAACACCGACAATTTTGATTACATGAACAAAAAAACGTGGGCTATGGAAAAGACAATGTCTTAAAAACAAATTTCAGAAAACTCTGAGAATGCAGAATTCACATTCTGTCATTCTCATCAAATCAGTCTACAATTGACCCAGATAGGAGAACGTTTTTATTGCTTTTGAATCTTTCGGGGTGACTTTCCGTAGGTATAGTTTATTTTCACATGATGTCGTAAAATATCTTGACCTGTCACATTCCGTATCAAACTGTCGAAAAATCTTTTGAATCCACCGCTATCAAGCCATAAAGTTCGCAATATATGAAGCACCAGGTGTTGGGTACCTACTTTCAAGTGTAGAATATGAGGCGTCATAGATGAATTTGACAGGACAGTTTATAGCGTGCAATAAAACTTGCCTTTCATGTTATATATACAATGACTTCGTTATTTAGTTCGTTTTCCAAATGTTATATATTTGTTTGCGGTCTGAACCATGAAATACTCTCGAATCTGGGAAGAAACAACATATGAAATTAAATATTAAATATGGAGTTAGTAGTCCTGCAGAAAAAAGGTATTCATTCCGAATTTTGAAGGATATTTAACGAAATACAGTAGGATGCTCATTTATGGTATTTCCGAAAGTTTTATTTTATTAAATTTGATGATCGTTTATTCTGATCACTTAAATATCATCATCTTTCTCTGTTATGAATTGAATAACCTAGTGATTCTAATTATTATTGTGAATAATAATAAATAAAGGAATTGATACCGATCATTTCATTCGGTATTTATCACGAAACAGAAATATAGTTATTAGATATTTTTATAGTAACCATTTTTATTGCAAATATATCAACAGTAGGTAAAAACTGATCTGAATTAATCGATCAAAATTAAGTACGAAAAAATGTTTTTCTCGCAGATAGAACAGGCATCCGAGGTATGTTCCAGAAAAAGAACGATCGTCCTATTGAAGTTTTGTAACAGGTATGTCATTTTGACTAATATAGTGACAAGAAATGACACAATATGCATAAATTTGAATAATAAAGCAGTTCGTAGTCGTACTCAAATTATAATTTTATCTGACAAATGAATTATAGTGTGTGAAGCTGTTTTAAGTGTATGTTATGTAGCAGGAGCTCCAACCTCACCAGGAGTTTCTTGAATTAATTGGCGAGGCCAATCAATCGGAGAAATACGCCACTCCAGAACAGAAATGTTTCTCGAATAATAGAATAGTTAGTAAATAAACAAATATACTCAACTCGAACTAAAAATTAAAAATAGGAACACATCTTTTTGAGTAATAGTTTTCATCATTTTTTGCGTTGGGACTGGTCGTGGGAACTTATCTAATGTTGTATGGTATATTCGAACGACCTTCCAACGATTCAGGCATCCAAAATTGGTAAAACCGAACATTCTTCTCTACGTCGCCTCAAGGGAACTAATTACGATGGCTCTCTTAGTCCGGTTAAATCATAGGAAATTAGCGTAAATGAGTCTTAATTGTACAAATCCCTGCGCGGTATAATCAAAATTCCATTATGAATTCCTCAATGATCATTACATCTGTATACACGCGTATTAAAGAATGGCACATAGTGGTATGTATCACGTTACTCAGATACGCGAGTCATTTGATATGTTATGAAACAGAATCATGCAAGACATAGTAATGAATAGTTGGATATAATGGTAATAAAGAGATTACAAATTTACAGAAGTTGATATCGCTATCCGATACTCGGTGAGATCATCAAATTTTCATTCATTCTGATTTCACAAACTCAATTAGATAGAAAAATTTTGAAAAGAAATCCTTGCAGAAAATTCATATTATTAATGTCGAAAACGTATAACAAAAATGATCGTACCTTGATACTACCTCAATTCTTCGAAATTCAAATGTGTTAAATTAGCTTTCGGACAGTGGACATGGAAGAATGTGTCCATAGAAATATCAAAGTTTACAAAAAAAATAGGTTCAAGTGTTCAGATGTTCGGTGTTCTTTCTACCTGAATTAATTGAGTTTTTCAGGCAAATTCTTTCATTGCTAGGATAGTTAAGGTTATGGGAACATAACCATTGAAACATTGTTAGTCATAAAATAAAAAAAGCCCGTTTAAGAATTATTATAGTCCGAATAGCTGTGAAAAATCGAAATTATATTGGTAATATTCCAGTAGTATTATTTGAGTTGCAGGATTTATGTTATTCGACCTTAGGACGTTTTAAATTTGAATTAACGAACCGAATATTGTTTTAATTGAGATAGTTTGTATATATTCTCGAAATTATCGAAAAATTAATTCTATATTCGAGTATTTCCTCAGTCTTACTCCAATGTGACGAAGAGTTTCATGTCAAATAATAATAGCTACCAATTTAATTAAGTTTATGTGTAAAAATCTTCAACCTCAACCTAGACTACTTAAAAACGATCTGCTTTGAAAAAATAATAGCTACTTTTCTAAGTAACATTTATAAATTTTGTTTTTCTGATGTTCGCATAGGAATTTTAAGTTACTTTTTGTTGTTAACAATTCAGGTTTTTCAGTGAGAAAAACCAATTTTTCGGCACTTTTCGTTTGTTTTTTGAAGTGATGTGACTATTTTTGTATCTACGTATACTGACAGCTTCATGTCCAGCATATTTTATGACCATCTGAGTCCAACCAATCAGTTGTCCACATCAGGTTTTTTTACGACTACAAAATCTATAGGGATTGTTTTCATAGCTCTGAGTTTAAACTCATAAACATATAAGATGGATTAATTATATATTCCCTAATACCGAAGCATCTTATCCAGCTATAACTTTCACAATACCCGAAGAGTACTAAACCCTGACGACGAATTAGGAATGTACTTAAAAAAAGTTAGTGCAGAAGGGTTTCAATAACCGGGAAGAGTCTATATTACATATGTCAATTTGTCTATAGTCATATACAGGATGAGTTTTTGGAAACTAAACAGACAATAAGAGAAGGATTGAATTTTTTTCGAAAAACGTCTCGAACACATCGATTTTTGATTCAAGATAACTATTGAGACACAACAATATCGTTTCAATCTTTGGTTTTACAACCTCACAACCCATAAAATTTGAATGAGTAGTTTTTCATCCTGAGTTTAGAAAAGTATTTTTTTTCATTTAATTAATTCCAAGTTTATTTATGGTAGCATATTTTAAAATTTTTCCATATGAATCTTGTCTGCCCAAGTCTGCCATTTGATGGGTTAACTATTTCATGATTCTTGTGATCGTACAAATAAACAAACAATCAAATAATGATTATGTAGCTCCCAGTTTACGATGATGAGATGAAGTAATAAATTTCATTTCTTACCCAAAGTCACGTGTAATCTGGATTAAATTACATCAATCTTACTTTTTTGATGTCGGTTATTTGTAGTATTCAGCAAAGTCACGAAGCTGTCTTGCATGATGCGATAGTGATTTGCGAAAGCCATATACTTAATGGATAACAAGGTACTTGTGAAGGTATATTAGTCGTAACATGTGTACTTTATCCTGCTTGAAAAACACTTTGTTCGCTAAGGGTTTTTTTCGCATATTGCGATATTTCTGCAGAAAAATTTTCACGTCAAATTATATTTGAAGGAATGAATATCGTCTGATATTAAAAACTTACAGTTTGGTTTTAAATATAATACAAATCAATTATCTGGGAACGACTGGCGACAGTTGTTATGGCAAACATTTTTTGGCAATTAAATTTAAGAGGAAAAAAGATATATCGCTGTATTTTGCTATTAATTTATAACATTTCTAAAATCAAATTCTTTGTGCCTGGTAGAATTCTTCACCAGATACAGGTATTTTTTTCATCTAGCTCATTCAGTGTGTTAACTTACCAGCAACTGTATAGTCGCCTTACCTGTATCTATGTAAAACGAATATATACGAGTAGGTCATTTCCAGTACCTAATATTCACGCATAAGAAAATGATCAATGCTTGCCTATTAGCATCGAATAGGAGTTCATTTTGAACGCTACATTTGCTCTTCTCACACAACTGAGCAGTCAATATTTCAGAAGATACCGCTTTAAATGATAACTGGTGGGTTCTAGGTTGTCATAGTCTTTGATTCCATGATGTTCTTCATTCACGTTAGGTTCATTCGAGCTTGAACCAAATCGTTATAAATAGAGAGAATTCAAAATTTTAATTTTGAAAATTTAGTAATTAGGTATGTTTGTTTATCAATTACCTACCTAGTGAAGAAATGAAAAATGAGAACTTTAGATTTTTTCCGAAATTAGTGAATTGTAAAAAAATCAGCACACTTGGCAACAGTGTTTGAAGTTGAACCAGCACGAGGACTTTTGGATGTTCGAGAAAATTTTTGTTGTGCTGAATTATGCCAGGTTTGTGCTCCTCTGTCGTGTTAGAATTATTTTTTTATACATACGGTTCTCAAGATATATCACAAAATGTGTTGTACGAAATACGTGTACATATTTCGTAAAATATCTTGAGAATCGAGAACAACAATCGAGTACAAGTCAGTACAACAAAAACTTTTTCGAAAATCCAAAAGTGCTGGGCCAATTTCATACACACTGTTGCCAAGTATGCTGATTCTCCCACAATCTATTTATTTCTATTATTTTTTCAATATGAGGAAAAACCTGTTGATTTGAGAAAATATTTACGGCACAAGATTGCACAAATTTTTCCATTCATTCGTGAAGAGAAAAAACAAAAAGTGCTGGGCTATCTTTCATTTTGTTCAATTTCGATTTTTGGGCAAATTAGGCAGACTTTAGGAAAAATTCTCAGTACAAGTGCGGAATATTTTTATTGTTCATTGAAATTTTCGGAAAGTGCTAGGCGGATTTATTTTTTCTGTTCATGAAATATCTCGAGAACCATATGAAATAAAAAAAAATTCAACTGTACAAAGCAGCACAGGCCTAGCATAATGCAGTACAATAAAAAAAATTTCAAAAATTCAAAATGGCTAACTTCATACACATCCTTCCATTTCACTTGGAGGTATCAACTCCTGGTTAAGCGAGAAAATGTGCAGTGGTGTCTGGATTTTTCCGGTCAAACGTCACAATATAAATTATTTTTGTGAGATTCTTGAATACAAATAGTTGAAAATCATATCTACTTGTAGGTATTCGTCAAGATCAGTTACTTGAATTTACTGAAATATAAAATGATGAATAACTATGATTGCAGACGCCTGATGGACTTAGTAATACGAAGGGTACGAAAAGATAAACGTGAAAACAAGTATAAGTGGTTGATTTTTTCTGCTTACGGCAATGTCTTCTATTGTCCAGATTGGAACATTTCATTATTATAAGTTTTCTTCAACACTATTACTTTCAACCGAGATTTTATCGAAGTAAATTCTAGGCAATATTATTTTTTTACCATTTGTTAGATAGGTACCAATTTGTTTTTAAAAAGCAAGTAGGTATCACACTAAAGCAATATTGAACAATTTTCAGAAAAGCACATACTGTTTCAAAAAAACACATTATATATCATATTCTTCTAAAAACAATTCTCCAACTTTTCCAGCTTTTTAAATCCCGTACTAGTTGAAAAGTTAGAAAAAAAAAACGTTTCCTATTCTTCAGTTAGAAGTCCAATTATAGAGAACCAACCCTTATTCAGTCCTTGATTTAGCAAGATCATTCAATATAATAGATAATAGTGCTTCAGAGAAAACTTCGTCTTCAAATTCCAATTATCTATTGCAAAATACCTAATTCTCTCCAAAATATGAAGCATAAGTGATAGGTGTGTATGGTCATATGGATCTGACAAAATTCGTCTAGTGCCTACGGAACCCTTACAATCAAATATGGGTATATTAATATTTTGAATTTTCAAATATATGATATTCTATTACTTATACCTGCTAAATGTTGAATAATACCAAAAAGAAACTTCAACAGCTTGATACAGTTTTGGTGATTTCAGTTTAGAAATGTACCTGTTACAGAGTGGGCAAAATTGGTGATACCTGAACTACAACTTTTTATCCGAGGGAAAGAGAGGAAAATGAATGACAAGTTACGGTGGTCTTCTTTAGAGAAACTGATAATACCATCAACTGCATTCCTATATCTTCTTTTGTTTCGAGTTATAGGCCAAAATTGAAATTTGGGCGATTTCAACTTTGGCCATTATCTCCGTTTCTTTTTGTGCTAGAATGTTGAGATGAAAACATTATACAGGCACTTTTTTCATAGCAATCAAGTAGAGTACTTTGTTTTATCCCGAAAGGTTCCTTGCTGAGCTATAACATAAAGTTGTGTTTTTTCTTATGGAAACAATAGTTTGAAATGGCTTAGAAGGAATCGCCATTTTTTCCCCTTTCAGAAATAGGTATATCATACATCATACATCGCCCTCAGATTCATTCAGATATCATGAAAAATATAGTTTGTAATTGAAATTTGAAATATTGAGTATTAAATATGCCGAATCGCAGAATAATATGTACCTATCTACGCATGGTGTCATTATTATTTTGCCATCGAATACTTGATTCAATTCTCCGTGGTTTGATCTCTGTTCAGAATAACTGTCAATTATTAGAATTCGAAGTCATTATTGCCGGCAATATGGAAATGTTCAAAAACTACGAGAAATATGATATGTTAAAATGTTTTATTTTAGCGGCAATAATGACTTCGAATTGACAGTTGTTCTGAACATCAAACCACGGAGAATTGAATCAAGTATTCAATCGAAAATAATAATGACACCATGCGTAGAGATTTATAATTCTGTGATTCGGCCTATTTCATACTCAATAATTCAAATTTCAATCACAAACTATATTTTTTATGATATCTGAATAAATCTGAGGGCGATGTATGATAAATTTCTGAAACGGGAAAAAATGGCGATTCTTTCTAAGCCATTTCGAACTATTGTTTTCATAAGAAAAAACACAACTTTATGTTATAGCTTAGCAAGGAAACCTCTCGGGAAAAAACAAAGTACGCTACTTGATTGCTATGAAAAAAGTGCCTGTATAATGTTTTCATTTCCTAGCACAAACAGAAACGGATATAATAGCCAAAGTTTAAATTTCTCCAATTTCAATTTTGGCCTATAACTCGAAAATAAAAGAAGATAAAGGAATGCAGTTGATGGCATTATCAGTCTCTCTAAAAATGACCGCCGTAACGTATCATTCATTTTCCTGTATCTCTCACGGTTAAAAAGTTGTAGTTCAAGTGTCACCAATTTTGCCCACCCTATACGGTTATTATTATAATTTCGAAATATAAAAACATGTAAATTTCTTTGATTCATTTCAAATTTCAGTGATTAGTATCTCAGAAAAAACCACATCCATTCTGAATTCACTCTTAAATTTTCGAACCAAGCTGAGAGACATCAACGAGCAGTGAAGCGAGAAACCTTTTCTACGAACAACTGCAACCCCGAATCTATCTCTATCTCATCCAAATCAACATTGAAACGTCAAATCATACGTACCAATTCGGCAAAAACAAATCCGAGATAATTTGACACTCAGTTCACTTTCACTCTCGCTTCGCAATTCCCGAAACGGTAAAAACTTCGGAGTGTCCGAAAGTACCTGTCCGGGCTATTTGTTTATTTACATCTGATGCGGACGCGCTCGGGACAGGCAGTAGGTAAAGGCACACGTGCTGCGAGCCGGCAACGAATGCAGAACTTTCGTTTTGGTCGTTAATACGTGCCGCGCTGAAGTCCACTGAAGCGCTGGAGTTATCTGAAATAAGGTACGAACTGCGATGGGGGATTTCGTGCTTTGGGCCCGGACTGGTGGCGTCCAAACCGGCGGATCGCACGGTTGAGAAGCTCGGTTCAGGGACGGGCCCGGGGGCAAAGGTCGTAAACTGGAGGTTTGACTCGAGTATGTTTACCGACCGTTGGAAAATTCACCTCTGTTTCGAACTACGTTCAAAGACAGGCGGCAGTGGCGTAACGCAAAATTCGGGCCCCCCCCCGCAAGATTTTAGTCGGCGGCCCCGTCCATAGATCTATGTTTCCCCTGCCGTTTTTCAAAGAAAAATATTAAAGAAAATGTGATAAAAATAATATATATTATCATATTGAATAACAAGAATTTCTAAACAAAATGATATAGATTCTGATATAAAAATAACTAGAAAGAAATCATTGTGATAAAAAACTTGAAGAATCGTTTAACAAAAATGCATGAATCGTTTAAATTTTTTTTATTCAAACATATCTATCAACTTGTCGATGTCCAAGCTTCAGGCTACTTCTTGTTCAAAGCTGTTGTAGGCAATGTCTGACAGTCGTATTTGCGACATTGAATTCCAAAGATAATTCTTGATTATCTTAAGCTCAATAAAACGATCTTTTGGGCGATGTTTGGAGAGAGTCCCGAAAATTTTGACGGTATATCATAAAACTGTTGAAAACAGGGTAGCACTGGGAGTAATTGAGTGATAATTCTAATTTCAATTGGAATTATTAGAAAACTTATATGTTTTTTTTTACACCATTTAGGAATTTTTCTCTATTTTTCGGGTGTAATAATTGTATCTCCATTGTTTTAGTTTTTTTTTATTATCTCATTAGAAAAATATAGCGAATCAGCAAGTTGAATAGAATGAAATTATTGGGGCCCCATTCGAAGCCTGATACGCCACTGTGCTGAATAATTGATTGTGACTCAGGAATTGGCTTATTAAAATATTAAAAAACCTTTCGTTTCTTAGGAAATGCATTATCTTTTTTTCTCTCTGGAGTTTTCTTTTGCAAGCTTCACTCAAATATTTTCTTTTCCGCTCTGACTTTTATTTTGATACATATCTGAAAAATTATGAGATATTCAAACTGCCGTTTCTAAATCGCGCATTCAATAACTTTTCTTTTTTTTTTTCAATACAGAAAATGAAACCAAAGGCACTTAAAAATTCAGAATATTCAAAAGTTTGTCTGATTGTGAACAAACTCACAACGTGGTTTTGTATTCAAACACTTGTTACACTTGTTTCTCTCACTACTAGAATGGAGATGGAAGTAAAAAGATTTCATAATATGTTCCCCTTCTTCATAAAAATATCCTGATTGGAGAATAGACAATCATTTCTGCAATAACAGATGAGCCGCAAGCCGCCTGAAGAACAACACGTCAAATAAGCCGCCGAGCTCCCAATAAAACGATCGTGTGGCGACGTTCAAAGAGAAATGCCGAAGGCTTGACGCCATATAAAAAAACTTCTGAATAGTCCTAAAAATTGGGTTTCACAAGGTACTGATATGTCGAATCGAAATACTGAAAACATTATTATGTTTTTCGAATATAATACAGGAATATTTCTCTATTTAGCGGGAATAGTAACTGTACCTTCATTGTTTAGGTTTTGTTCATTATATCATGAGAAAAATATCGTGAATCGGCAAGTTCCATAGTAATTGGGGCCCTATTCGAAGCTTTTCGTTTGGCTCGGGGGCCCCCTTAGAGCCGGCCCCCCCCCCGCGCTGCGGGGTCTGCGGGGCCCTCTGCTACGCCACTGACAGGTGGGTTAAACTTAGGAAAATTGAGGAATGAGCCAAAAATCAATGTGGCAAATAATGGGGTAACTACCAGAGGCAATTAAGGCAAATATTTTTCATTAATTTCAGCTCTTGCTCTAACTATACATAAGTCGCAAGGTGGAACTTTTGACGAAATAGTATATGAGTATAGTAAATCACATTCTCAGGAACCCGTCTATGTTGCATTCTCTCGGGTGACTAATATTGAAAAATTGAACGACAAAAAAATGATAATTCTGCATTTATGTTTTATTATAATCGAAGGCAAGCTGCATCGACTGCAAGAATTCAAAAGACTGTCTTTAAATAGTATTCAGAGGATTGCTCACAGTGTCTTAGATTTGATTAGTAATAAAAATGGCATTTCAATAATGACTTTGAATTGCCAAAGTTTACATAGTCACGAATACGATTTACAAGATTCAGTTACGAGACAAACCAATGTGCATTACGCGTGATAATAGGATTGAAATACGATATACCTAATTTCAATTTCATCGTTCAATTCAAACGAGATACTGTTCCAAAAGGTGGGGTAGCTATTTACCAAAATAGTAATAAATAAGTAACTAATATTATGACTCCGAATATTGAAATAGATATTGAAGACGTTAGCGATGTCAATGTTAGGCGCTCATTCGTTAGAGATATTTGTGCATGCTAATGCAAACTTAGAAATGCTACACATTTGCCTACACATAGTAATGGTATCAATTTAACTTTCTCCGAATCCAAAATTGGACGAGGTAGTGCATTTTATTCATCGCACTTTACTGGAATACACTGAAGAAGGGTCGAAAATACTTAGTAAAAATGGTAATAAATTTCCACTTATCTTGGCTGGCGATCTCAACATTAACTTCGCTGATAAAAAATCAGAGTGGTTGACACCTTTTCTTTCGGAAAAATTGAATTTAAAAATGAATAATGATCCACAAGAATCCACAACAAAATATGGGACCACTATTGACGCGGTATTTTCCAGATATTTAGAAGACATTAAGTCTCAAACTTATGTTTTTTATTTCAGTTACCATAAACCTATAGTTTCAATGATAAACATTCCTGAATAATCTGCATGTATTGTGAGATAAATAAATATTTTAAATCAACAATATTATCCTCTTTTTTTTTAATGGATGCTATGCAATAGCTTTACCGCGGCAGTCTTCGAGTGCCACACGTGCTCTTTTTTTCTGAAACTACCAAGCCAAATAATGGAGAATCTGACTATTTTCTATATTATTAATCTTGTTATGTTCACCAGCACCGTCCGAATAAGGCCATTCAGAGTGATTTATATTTAAGCATCAGTTCACATCTATTGAATGAAAAATTAGAATATGTTTATTTGACATTTTTTTATTCGGTAGGTATGAACTGAAGCAAAAAAATAAACGCTATAAATGGCCTTATTTGTAGAATGATGAACATCGCTTTAATATGCGCTTCATTGAGAGCAATATTGTGTATTTTTCAACTATTTTTTATGTTTTTTTTTTTGTTGGATTCCTAATATTCATAGCCCTATTACCTAATCATTTTTTCCATTGTTTTCGAGAGTTGATTTCTTTAGCTGTTATGAAAAAAGTTTTACGTGTTATAAAAATGGTTTTCCAACAAGATAAATATTTTTTCCAATTGTTCATATATAGGGTGTTTTTTTAGAGTGATCAACTCTGAATTTATTTACAACACTGCTTTATTTAACAACCTTTTCAAAATTTTATTGTTGCTTTTTGTTCAGTTGGGTCTGACATTTCATTATGAATAAAACTTACATAAAAAAAAACGCCTGCCAATTGTTGAAATTTTTCATCAAAATAATGGTTCTGTTCGTGCTTTTTGTACGTTTTATGGTGTACTGTACATAATCGCTCTTTGGAGTGGGTACTTCGAAGCTTTTTGGACCAACATCAATCTCACTGATAACGGGAACTCTGTGATAATGAAGTTGGTTAAAAAGGTTCCATCTTTCCTCGAATTATCCTCTCCAAAGCACGATTAAGTACAGGGTGGTCAGATTTCGATGTTTTAGTACTACATCACCTAAATTAAGCGAAATAGAAAAAAGGAATATACATGTCATGTTCTCTTTTGTCGGGAAACATAAATTGCTGAAAACCGAAAGTCGCTAAGCTAAGGTCTCTAGTTTCCATGCGACAGGATGATTTTGAAATTTGGCCAATTATTATAATTGGTTATAATTTCCGCAGTATTGCCGCTATGCTCTCGAAATAAAAACATCTTTTGAGTATTTTTTCAATATTTTTTACCAGTGCTATCGAAATTTCAGTGCCTCTTCGAATTTCAGACAATTTGAAAAAATTAATTTTTTTCAAATGGAAACCGTGCTATGATGATTTTAAATAGACTTTTCTCAGACAATTTCAAAAATATATGTCATGATATACTTCCGAGCTCAAATATGAAAAGTCTGCAAAAACCACTTTTCGGTCAACATAATTCAAGCAGGCTCAAGTTGTATGACTTCATCAGGTGAAAAGAAATTAATCAAAATCAAAACCCTCTCTGATTTTGTTAATCGAAATCCGTTTTTTCGGAATTTTCGATATTTAAGCTCAGAAGTATATCATGATATACATATTTTTGAAATTGTCTAAGAAAAGTCTATTGAAAATCATCATAGCACACTATGGTTTCCATTTGAAAATTTTTTTTTATTCTGAAGGGGCACTAAAATTTTAATAGCACTGGTAAAAAGTACTGAAGAAACTCCACTAAAGCTGTTTTTATTGCGAGAGCGTAGCAGCAACACAGGGGAAGTTATAGCTTATAGCCAATTATAATAATTGGCCAAATTTCAAAATCGCCCTATAGCATGGAAACCAGACACCTTAGCGAATTGCGGTTTTCAGCAATTTGAGTTTCTCGAAAAAAGAGAACATAACATGTAAATTACTTTTTTTCTATCTCGCTTAATTTAGGAGGTGTAGGATGTAGTACTAAAACATTGAAATCTGACCACCCTGTACAGCATAAAATTTACGAAACGCACGATAAGTTTGACGACCAAAACCATTATTTTGATGAAAAATTTCAACAATTTGCAGGCGTTTTTTCTGGTTTAAGTTTATTCATAATGAAACGTCAAACCCTCCTGAACAAAAAGCAACAATCAAATTTTGAATAGATTGTAAAATAAAGCAGTCTTGCTAATTCAAAGTTGTATCACTCTAAAAAAAAACACCCTATATATGAATATTAATTCCATTGCATAAAAAAAGGAAGAAGTATGAACCATTTTTATAACACCTGAAAAATTTTTCATAACAAAACACCATACCGCTATAAAAAAATCAACTTTCGAAAACAATGGAAAAAATGATAAGGTATGAATATTCGGAGTTCAACATGAAGAAATATAAAATATAGTTGAAAAATACACAATATTGATCTCAATAAAGCGCATATTAAAGAGACGTTGAAACTAGAAACGTGGCCTAATCCGGGATTGAGAGAAAATACCATTTTTCGGCAAATAAAATTTACTTTGTTCTTTCCAACAGTCTTTTGATTCTTCTTTTATATTATGATGTTTCTGATATTTTGAGGAAGTAGAGGACTACATTTCATTTGCGGGGAATAGGTATCCCAACACTTTACGAAGGACAAATGAAATTAAAATTATCAATATCAATTCCTACCCTTATGAAGTTGAAAAGATATGGACCTTCTGACTGTAGGTACTCATGCTCCAGGAGCAGATTGATTGAGCTCAACAAACAAAAGAAGACCTGTTCCCCTTTCAATATGACCCTGTATCCCTAGTATATGCGCTACTGGAAAGAAGTGTTAAAATCAGAGAATCAAATAAACTTTGTTGTTTTAATCCCGTTTCGCTTTTGTATTTGTATGTAATAGGTAGAAAGCTCCCTGCTCCCTGTGTGAAAACTTCGCAATCTAGTTGTAACACAAAATCAGGAACTCCCGGGTTGGTGGCTTATTCGGGAAAATTGTATTTTTTAATCTGGACATCAATTTTCCAATTATATAGGAAGCTGTTAATTTATTATAGAAAAACTCCCTTGAAAACTAGTTCATCGTAGATTATGTAATACCTTTGTTTATAAATAAAGTTATATAAACAAGTGTAATACCATTGAGTATAAATATAAAATATTTAATACTCAATTGTAATACTCGTAAAATTCGTTATATAAATACAGCGCTGTTACTGCAACCAACATAATGAAAAACCGTATAACTGGTTGCAGTCACATAGTGTACCCCACAGTAAAAATATGTGTACCGAGACACCGAGTACTCTGCCCCTTGTCAG
Organism: Hippodamia convergens; assembly: GCA_038502775.1. Classification (NCBI taxonomy): domain Eukaryota; kingdom Metazoa; phylum Arthropoda; class Insecta; order Coleoptera; family Coccinellidae; genus Hippodamia; species Hippodamia convergens. The sequence goes on along the minus strand of CM076611.1, from coordinate 11,920,447 downwards.
AGAAAATGGAAAATATACATACATGCCCCTAGTATACGAGAGCCCGGAACCGCGACATTATTTTAAATTTGAAATATTGGATATTTTGGTACAACAATAGGAAGCAGGAAACAGTAAAAGTTCTGTTACAAAATAGATCCAACAATTTTTAGTTCTTATGCACAAGTGAAATGTTGTCAAGAAGTCTGGAGCTCCAAGGGTTATAGGTTATAGTTCAGTGTCAAGAAATTATCTTTTATATTGAAAAAATAGAATTGCCTTTCAAATAATCAAAAGAATTTCTCCAAAATGGTGCTCTCGAAACCTTTAATGAAAGTTCTCGAAATTTATTTTAGTGAATTGTATTCCAATCCTATCAGAACGAATGCGTTAACTGGGTGAGTTAATTGAAGCATTCGTTTCAATAGAATGTATACTTAAACTACCTTCGTTTTTTCCATAGGGCTCTGATAGCCGCAGGTGGAAATTATGCATCCCAATTTTTAGCTGGGAAAAAGGTTATCAACAATCAGACCATTTTAGCTTATGGGGCTTTTGGGTGAGTAAATCTTTAGTAATATCAATTACACCCAAATGATTGATTTTATAAAAAAAGAAAGTTTGAACGGGCTTTTGTTGAACGCAGTTATGATTCTATGCACTTTAACTGATTGTTATGATGAAAGAAATACTGGACTACTGGAGATAATATGTGCATGACCTAGAAAAGTTTTTCTTACTAACCCTCACCTCTTATAAAAAAAAATTACATCATAAGTTTGTTACGCTATTGAACAAGAACACATCACATTGATAATTAACTTTCTGTAGAATAACTTTCGAGGCAAAAGAATATGCAAGTCTCTTTGTTTTTTACAATTTTTCTCATTCAATTTTGAAAATTCAAAGACATTAGAATGTAACTTGGGGAATGTAGTGTTTTTTTATGTCCAAATAGAAAACTGATCAGATTTATTGTGAAAATTGACAAGGTGTTACTTTTGCTAAGGCTTCTTGCTTTCTTAGACCCAAACCTTTGGTTTTGTATGCCATTGACCATTTTACACTGATTTCTGTCCTTACATGTAAAAAATCTTCAATTCTCTAAAACATTGTTTTTTTTTTCAGTCTCTTGTTTGGGGGAACCATTCCCCACTTTTTCTACATTGGTTTAGATAACTTAATCTCTGAAGAAGCAGGAATGGCTGTGATTAAAAGATTTTTGATTGAGAGGATTATATATACACCCCTTTTTCAAGCATTTTTCCTTTATATGTTAGCCAGGTTTGAAGGTAAAGATCACAAAACTGCTCTGAGACAAATAGAGTCTCTCTATTGGTCAGTGCTGACAACAAGTTGGAAATATATTAGTATTATTGAACTCATGAACCAAATGGTAGTTCCCCCTGTGGTAAGTTGTGAACATATTCATCTGCCTATAAGTATTTGTTTTTCCAACTTCATGATGGAAGTGCTTCAAAATCTCTTCACTTCATGTGGGTGATTTGGAAATACTTCTTTGCAAGAATTTGAGAGGGGGATAATACTAAGATCTATATCATGAATATCAAAATATTTACCCCCCTTTAAGATGATCGTTTAATACTTAATGAAAAAAATGATGAGTGATGAAAGCCTTTAATTGCTATCAATAATTTATTGATAAAAATACTAACCTTGTACATGGTTTTAAAAAATCCACCATAAGAATCAGAATTGTGAATGAATCTATGTGAACTATTGGTTTTTTCTTATGATATTCTCTTAAGTAGTTTGGAATAAAGTAAGGCTTTCCATTCAATGAGAAGTCTATTTCAGGTTCGATCTCTTGTTACAAATCTCATAGCATTCTTTTGGACCATTTATATTTCCAATAAAAGGAGACAAGAGGAAATCAGAGCAAGCAGAAAAATTAAAAAGTGACTTCTGGAAAATACTGAATGATTAGAGAAAGTGAGAATAAGTAAAAAATGCATTTTTATAATATATTGTTCCCTGTATTTGTAGTATTTTATGGGTCGTTTGGTTCTTTATTTTTAATATATTTGTTTTCAATAAATATATTTGGCATAAGTTGAGTTTTATTCAAAATATGGGGCAAAATATGATACTGCTATGACATAAAACTCGCCATCAAAACAGATTAATTGAGTGAGACAATTTCATTGATTAAGGGTGAATAAAAATACCAAGATTCACCTTAAATATCTCCTAATCAGTTATGATATTTATCGAAATAAATATTTTATGGGGGGTCTTTGCATTTTTGTGGAAGTTTTCTTAGGGTTTTCTCTCCCAGTCTCTGAAACAAGAGACAATTCGTTTTTTTTACAATAGAAGTGTTTTCTCTTCGTTGGACAACCATTTTTCGAAACGATTTGGCCCCTGACAAATTAGTGCTCAAGTTTTAAGCAGGGGCCTCTCTTCTATTATTTAAAAAAATGTTCTAATTGTTTCAAAGACTGGGGGAGAAAACCCTCACAGAAAAGTTGTTCTGGTTCAGCTATGCTTAAAATAAAAAATCAAAGTCTAGTCCAGTGAGAAGATTAACATTAAAAATGGCTTCCTCAAAAACTTCCTTTTTCTAGTACTAGTCGACAAAGTATCTACCTCACTTTGATGTTTTGGGCTGTTAAGACTTACTTTAACAATGAATAAATTTTGAATATCTCTCATTCTAAAGAATTCTTGGTTTTGAGAACCAATTAGTTGAAATAAATCATTGTATGAGCTTGTTGACCATTTCAACTCAAAGCAAGTACAAGATTTTAACTCGGCAAATAACTCAATAATTTCATATCAGTACAACCACTTTTGTAGGATACAGGGATTTAAGATTCATGCACCAAATCAATGAGCATATTATATTATTATATCATGTTCATAAGATATAGATTGGGACTTTGTTAAGAAGCCTTTGCTTTCTAATTTGTTACATACTCTCTCACCATAATATATATTCTATCAAATCTATTAGAGGCAAGTAACGTCATAAAAGAGGTCAGTTATGTAGCTGAGGTTTATTTAAAAAGCTCCAACAACCAGTACCTGTGTGAACCAAGATATGTTAAGAGCCTTAGCAGCATGTGGTACTATACACTGAAAAACTTATGTGATATTCACCAAAAGGCAAGTTGACGTGAACTGGATAGGAAAACTTCAGTAACCAATAAGTTTATTAGGAATAAACAACCAAGAATCCTTATTCGTAAACAATCAATAGTATGATGATATAAAGAAGCATAAGGTTTAAAGGAACCTTACCTTATGAGGTTTATGACAATTCTACAGATATATAGAAATGAATCAATCAAATCAATTATTTAATTCAACTTTATCTCCAAACAAACTCAGTGGTTAGATGATATTTTACAGGTTTACGTTTGTCATTACATTGAATTCTCATATTAGATTCCATCGACGGGATCTGCTTCATCTCCTGAACTAATATCATCTCCAAATTCAATATCTTCATCCAACCCTTCTTCAACAAATGTAACTGTTTCATTAATCCTGACGGATTCCGGAAATTCACCATATGTTTTGAGATTTCTAGCTTCATCTGAGGTATATTTAAGGATTACATCTGCCTTAGCATCTTGGTAGTCACGGAGTCCTATGAGGATAATATCACCTTGATTTATCCAAACCTTTTTCCGAAGTTTGCCTCGAATATGGCACAATCTTTTCGTACCATCAAAGCACATGGCTTCTAATCTACCATTTCCTAACATCTTAGTTACTTGGGCATATTCTTGACCATCCTCTTTGAACACCAACTCACGTTTCTCAGTTTCATTTTCGTTCTTTCCTCTCCTCTGTTTTTACCTCCTTTTCCCTTATTCTTCGGCATGCTGGCTCAGATGTAGAATTTCACTAATGAATTTTTACCAAAATTTGAATTACTTATATTCTTTAATTAACTAGGGACTTCAATTGCTATTTTGCATATTCTTCTGTTACTTGGAAAAGAAATTGCAAATGTCCTGTCAAAATCAGTAGTCTGTCAGACCACAGCCAAAGATTTTCTTTTCTTATTTTTATACATATCGTTCCTCGGATGTAAGCTCAGTAAAAACACCTTAGGCATAGAATACTAGAAATAGTGTCATTGCAACATATTAAATATATTACTTGGTAATACTTTAGAAATGTTTTATGATTTATTTGAAACTAAAAATGAAATCAGCAGACGCTGGATACTTCCAGGTTTCTCAAATTGTCAAAAGTTCTATGAATTCGGCTTGGTCACAGAATATCTATCCTTACCCAGAAGCGACAGCTCAAACAAATTTATTGGGGACAAAATTACGTGCGCATGTCCCAGATCTGGTGGTATATCTGTCAAACTCAGCTTCATTCCTTCTTATATTGCAGTGTTGCCGAACCTAGCGATTTTTCGTTAGAACTACCGATTTTTCGTTTTATCTACCGATTTTTCGTTAAATCTACCGATTTTTCAATTTGATTTCGGACATTTATTGTTGACCTAAAAACATATTATAAAAAACTGGCACCAGGGCCTACAAAATACTATAATTTAGCCTGTTCAACTAAAAATAAATTTTGTAATATTAATAAACCATATATTACAAACAAAAAGCTAAATCTCACTGAGGAAATGACAGAGGTTAGGGCACATTTTTTGGTAGTATCAACTTTTACAACTTCAACAGGGACTTGATTATACGAATGAATGCTGCCGGATAGGTGAATGTAAACATTTTGTTTTTCTTGCCGAGTTTCTTCTTAGGTAATTTTTTTTCCTGCTTCATATCAATGGAAATTTATATTTTTTGTTAGTTTTGTAATCGATTTTAGTTTTTTACTTTCTATATTGTATATAAGTTTGACTTGTTCAAAAAATATAATGTTCTTAATATTCATAACTTTAGTTCCTTTTTATAATTGTTCTGTTGGTGTGAGATAGGGGTACTGATATAAATATTGTCCTGACAATTTTATTCTGCATCCTTTGAAGTTTTTGTATGAGATATCCTGTAGCTGTAGCCCAGCAGGAAACTAGGTATAATAGATGTGGTTTTATAAAGCTGTGATAGAATAGTTTTCTAGTGTTATCATTGAGTTCTCGGGAACATCTTCTTATTGCACCTGCCATTGGGGGTAATTTTATTCATTATATTTTCAATATGATTATTTCAGGTAAGATTATACTAGATGACAAGTCCCAAATACTTATACTCAGTAACCTCTTTCTGATACCATTCAGGCTTATTCTAATATCACTCACATTTTGGGTATTTTGTTTGATTGTCATACATACAGTCTTATCGATATTTATGTTAGTGTACAGCACTTGAAATACTTTGCCAAATCATCATTTATATTCTGTTCACAAACTCTTGAGCCTGGGCCAGAGAATACAAGCGCTTGTGTCATCTGAATACATAAAGTACATAATGACATTTCAGATTCAGAAATTTGAACATATAATAGTTACATTAATGGTCCAAGGACCGATCCCTGAGATACACCAGTATTGACATTCTCCATATCACTTTGCAATGTCTTCGATCACTCAAGTGTGATTTTACCACACTCCCCTAAATCTCATTTTTTCTAACTTATTCATCATTATCTCTGTGTCCACTGTATCAAAAGCCTTTTTCAAATCTATGAACTTCTTGAATATATATTTGAAGATAGATCTTCCGAAACACCGAAAGGTGGGAAATATCTATTCTCCAATCTCATAAATATCAGGTCATGATATTGAACCTTTCAATTAGATATTTCTTTTAATTAATTAGATGCATAGACACGTTCTGAAATTAAAAGTATAGGGAATCGTTAAAAGCACACTGTCGAATACATTGCAAAAATATGATGAACAATCGTCAAACAAGAAATCATATAGTCATAAAACTCCTTGAAATTTTCAATGTTCATCTAACACATCAATATTCTATCCAACCGAAATATAAATTAGAAAAGTTCAAATAAACCATAAATGGTAATATTATATCAAAATATATTTTGGTATTACTCTAAACCTTCATTCCATTCAAGAATCTTTAAGAAAATAACGTTTTGAAATTAAGCGAAGAATTGTTTTTTGTTTGCAGTGTATAACTCAGAGCTCAGTGCACACTTGCACACTTTTGTTTGGCTAGTGTTTGTAGTAGTGGTTACTCAAGGTCATTGAAAATTGACCCCTAAAAATACGTGAGCTGTCGCTTCTGGGTTAGGATAGATATTCTGTGGCTTGGTGTTTGTTAATGACATGACAGAAGACAGAATGAATATTTTGTTTGAGTTTTGTTTTCAGTAAAATCTTAAATCAAGTCAAACTTCTGATTGTCCCCGGTCGTTACTATCAGGTTGCTACACTTCACTTTAAAATGGCCCAACGGTTTCCTGGACCAGCCCCATCTCAGGTTCCTGGTGTACCTCCACCTCAAAGGTATCCTCCTCAGCAAGCACCAGGCATGAGACCCTATGGGGCACCACAAACTTTTCCGGTTAGTTAGGTCATACCTACAAAAACCTTGTTTCAAATGAGAGTTAATGTTTGCAGCCGTTTTTACAATATTTCATGCATGTTTACTAAGAGGATCTGTCAAGTATTATAAGTGATTTTAAATGTTTTATAGCAGAGGGCAAGTGGTTATAACACCCCTCCTCCCAATATGGGTACTAGTGGTGGAGGTTTAATACAACGCCCTCAGCAAGCACCATATTCTCCAATGAGAGGAGGAAATATGCCAAACCAACAGGGTGGTAAAAGACCAGCAGATAACAGAAATGCCATGCAACAAAAAGGGTAAATTTTGAATGTTTTAAAAAATGCATGTTAAAGAACCGTTCGTTCGTTGTTTCGTAGGGCAGATTATAGTCATGGGACAAGTAAAAAAAAGAAAAAATTAGCTGATAAAATTTTACCACAAAAAGTAAGAGATTTAGTGCCTGAAAGTCAAGCTTATATGGATTTGTTAGCTTTTGAAAGAAAATTGGATGCTACCATAATGAGAAAAAGATTAGATATTCAAGAGGCATTGAAGAGACCTATGAAACAGAAGAGAAAATTAAGGATTTTCATTTCTAATACATTTTATCCAGCTAAAGAACCATGTGCCGATGCTCCAGAAGGTGCTGGACAGGAAGGGTTTGTTTTCTATCTGTTTTAGAAAATAAAACAACTAATACATTACTCATATTGCAGAAGTGTAGCATCTTGGGAGCTAAGAGTTGAGGGAAGATTATTAGATGACTCAAAAAATGATCCTAATAAAGTCAAGAGGAAATTCTCTTCATTTTTCAAATCGTTGGTAATTGAATTAGATAAAGATTTATATGGCCCTGACAATCACTTGGTTGAATGGCATAGAACATTAACTACACAGGAAACCGACGGTTTTCAGGTAAATGTTGTAAATCTTTTAAACTATTATGCCTTTTAAAAAAGGCTACCTTAGTTTTTAATGATTTGTAATGTGTGTTCAAATTTTACAGATTTTGTTTTCAGGTGAAAAGACCTGGTGATAAGAATGTACGTTGTACTATCTTACTTCTGCTTGATTATCAACCATTACAATTCAAATTAGATCCTCGTCTAGCTAGACTTCTTGGGGTCCATACTCAGACTCGACCAGTAATTATTTCTGCTCTTTGGCAGTACATAAAAACTCATAGATTACAGGACGCGCATGAGAGGGAATATATTGTGTGTGATAAATATTTAGAACAGATATTCGGTTGTCCAAAAATGAAGTTTGCTGAAATACCACAACGGCTGAATCCTCTTTTACATCCTCCAGATCCAATTGTTATTAATCATGTAATATCAGTGGAAGGTGGAGCTGAAAGCAAGCAAACTGCTTGCTATGACATTGATGTTGAGGTGAGTACTTTTTTTTCTGATCTGCGAAATTTGTAATCATGCTTTTCCAGGTTGATGATACTCTAAAAACACAAATGAATAATTTCCTGTTGAGTACAGCTAGCCAACAAGAAATCCAGGGCTTGGACACGAAAATTCATGAAACAGTTGATACTATCAACCAGTTGAAAACCAATAGAGAATTCTTCTTGAGTTTCGCTAAGGATCCACAACAATTTATTCACAAGTGGATAGTGTCCCAAACAAGAGATCTGAAGGTCAGTCCTAATAATCAGAAGTTGAAAGCTTTAAATTATCATTTTTGATTGATGAGGATATGCCAGTTTTCAAATGTGTGGTTTATTTCCAGACGATGACCGATGTTGTTGGTAATCCTGAGGAGGAGAGGAGGTCTGACTTCTTTTATCAGCCTTGGGCTCAGGAGGCGGTGTGCCGCTACTTCTACACTAAAGTTCAACAGAAGCGTGCTGAACTTGAGCAAGCTCTTGGCATTCGTAATAATTAATGTTTTGTGTACCTCTTCATGAGAGTAATATTATGTGTATGTTTTATACTGTATTATCAGAATACGAGCATATTATAATTTTGTAAGAAAATTTTGCGAGATTAAGTTATATAATTGAATTTGCTTTGAATAAAATGTTTATAAAATCATATAGTCAATAATTAGTTGGAGAAATACAAATTAATGATGAATTCAATTTCTTGCCTCAGCTATTGCAGGTAAAAATACCTTGGCAATTAAAATTCCTCCAACTATAAATAGTAATGAATTGACAAAAGTTTTGTAACTCTTCAAAAATGTTTTCGGTGTTGGCCTCCGTAAAGGCAAAGAATTTTTTTTTTGTTTACCGTTTTATTCTTTTTCTTAAAAACAGAATGTAATGGTTTTATTTTATTTTTCTTAAAACCCTGAGAAGAACAATAAGTCTACAATAGGTACATCTATTTATAGCAGATAGAAAATAAACAGTTAAACCGGAAAGAAGCCTTGAATAACAAAACTGCAAAATACTGGACAGATTGTAATTAACACTCTGAAAATCTCATCAGTACGAAATAGGAACAAGAACAAATTATTGATGGCCAAATATTTCACCATATAATTATTCTATTATCTGAAGACAATTATTTTGCAGACAGGTCCATTGAGAAATTTTTTTATGGGCTGATAAATCTGTAATAATTGGGATTTCTGAAATCATATTTCTTAATACTTACCCTTGTTTCTATAAGTTTTCTTATTACTTTTGATGAATAATACTTAATTGCTCCCCAAATATTCTCTTCACAATTTTGAATCTGACCCTGACTACCCATAGTCAGAAAAAATTGAATAATGACTTACCTGCTCAATCCTTGCAAAGATGATATTGTTTGACATTATCTACCAAGCTAAAATATTCTTGCAACCTGACCATTTCAGTTATACAGAAAATGAAAAAAAATTCAAAAATTTTTTTTTATTTTTTTTTCGAATTCGATAGTTTTCAATTGCGAATACATTCGTCCTAATACTTTCCAAAATATCGAGAAAAAACTGAAGAAAAAAGGACATAAGAGATATCCCAAGCACAAACCGTTTTCACATTTTTGAAGTTGAAGGCTGAGGAAACATTGTAATTTTTAGAATTTTGAAAAACTCGTCACAGGGTGTTCCAAATGTTGGGTCAAAAATTGGGATCAAGATTGGCCCATAACTTTAGTTTTTCAAATTAGAACCCTATTTTTTTACGATTGCGTTGGATTGTGCGATGAAAAATAATGATAATGTTCCAACATTAATAATTCTTGAGTTTGGAAAGTATTTTGACAAATGCAACTCTATCTAATTCGAAAACAAAAATATTTTTGGGAAATTTTTTTTTCCCTACTTGTACAAATGAAAGTGGTCAAACTCCAAGAATATTCTAGCCCAGTAAATAATTTCAAACAATAACATAATCACAATTTTTAGATTTTAAATAGGTCCAGTTCTCCAGAAACGCCTAATAGGCCGTCCAACTTGGTACACCCTGTATATTAGTTTAATTTGGGCTGGCTTGGCAGCTGTCGGTCATTTTTATTTCCATAAGCAATTAAAGTTAAAACTAATTGGAACTATTAAATGGCATTGATTCACTAGTTGAAATACTTTTTGAATCAAAGAGAAAAAAAAAAGGTTTTTATGTAAAATATTTATTAAAAATTAAATATGTGTAATATAGTTGGCTTCACTAATAGCACAAGATATGGGTAACATACTTAAATAATACATCTTTCAGTTTATATACAATCTCAGATTTTTCAACAATAGTATCTTTGGCATTTTGTAAATTTAATTTTAAAAATCTCTGGTTTTGAATAAATTCTTAATTAATAAGGTGACAGCATTATTCAAATTTCCAACAAGCTACTTCAACATTATTCTAAGGCAAAATAAATAATGGATTATCTTTTTGAACATTTCAACCTCTTCTTTGTACCTTGTATGCTCAGGGAGTTCAGTTAAAAAAAATATTTTGTCCACTTGAAACATAGAAAACACATGTTTCATATACAAAAATTTAGATATTTCTCTGAGGATTGGCTTAAAAAGGATCTGAGGAAAACATATTTTTTATAGATAATCACACAGATATGTCATGTTAGTATTATTTCAGCTGTCTTGAATGAAGAATATCGAACAACAGCTTATTAACACAGCAGTTGATGCATTGAAAAAAAAAAACACTTAAATATAGCTGCCTCAGACCGCACAGATATTTGAGAATACAATAAAAAAAAATAATTATTCAAGGACTATTTCAGAAACAGAAAAGTCAATATGAAATCAAGTTTTCTCAGCTAATAATACACTTTCACATTTGATACCAACTTGGGTATTATAAAAAAAAATCTAAGTTGTCTACATTTCTGCATATAAAGTACTACAATTATCAATGTACTGTCAAACAAACATTGTGTTTTTTTAAACTGCAAAATATTTGGAATTTACTCATATTTTACTCTGAAGAAAAATTCGGTTCAGCAGGACATTCAGGCCTCTCTATTGTTATAATGTATACACATAAAAATCTAGAAACAACATTTCGAGATCTCAACATAGCCATTTGTTTTCACAGAATTCCGACATATATTTCCACATCAGCCCTAACTATGTCAATCCATTACAGTTGAATCTTACCCTCTGAAACAACTACATACAATATCATTCTAAGAATGAAAACATCCATCATTTTGTACATGAGTTTAAAAGTGTCATAGATCAGATACTACTTATTATGATTTTCAAATATATTAGGCTTCAATGTATTCAATTGTAATATCAATTTGAATCAAATATTGTTTAAACATTTCGATGTATTATATTATAACGCATATTCCTACGTTGCATCTGCAGTTTTTTGCAAAAAATATGAAAAAAAGTTCAATATAACTTTCATATAAACAGAGAGAGTTGAGGAACCAATTAAAAACCATGAATATCTTTTTTTTTCAACAAAGGAACTTCTACTAAAATTTATTCAATGTAATTCTGCTGCCAGGGAGGAGATAAATATGCCCCATAAAATAGCTTTCTCTACTGGTAGCACAATAGAAGAATCAAAAATCCAAACAAGAAACCAAGTTTAAGTCAACATTCCTTCTGAACCAAAAAAAAAAACGTCCATTGCATGATTTGATTAGCAAATGAAATTATTTTCAAAATTAACAACTTTTTTTATCTGTCCCAAATTTTTTTATAGCTCAGGTTTCAATTTCTAATGGATACACAATTTGGGATGTACATTGCCAGTCAAAATTATAAGTTTTAAATTGAAAAAAACCATATCTGGTTTACCTGTTTCCAACTTGATGCTATTATTTCTTTTATTTTTCAATGTTTGAATACTTCACACAATTCTGAAAATTCGACTATTTTAGAATATATGTAAATGGTTTTCAGTTTAGGTTAAGCATGTTGCCAAACTGTTGAAGCTTAGCAATTCAAATATCTATACTGCTATTAATTAGTTTTGCAGACTATTTTAGCGGATTTGTATAATCAAACATTTTTATTTTGTCAATGTTGATGTTGATTTTTCCAAAATGTCTGAAAACACTCATAGTCACTTGCAGAAATTGGACTGAGGTGTGTTAAAAAAAAATCGTCATCAAGTAGGCCAGTGTTTTTCAACCTTTTTGATGATACGACCCCCCATAGTATCGCAAAAAATTTCGCGACCCCCAATCCTAGTTTTTTCCATGTATGTTAAAATTATTGAAATGAATGAATACTGAAATTGAGATTCGACTGTTTCAAATCATTTCCATGTGTGAAGATCCAAGTATGGGTTTACTCAATCGCAATTTGCTTTACCATAGAGCGGTAAAGTGGTTTTGAATAGGCTCACCAGACTTATGAAACTTTGCGATGAACTTTTAGTATAAACACAAAAACAAACAAAAGTCAGCCAAGTCAGTCAACTTGAAATTCATTTTTGACATTTTTCTTTTGAAAATACTTTTTTCTTTCTGACCTAAACGTCTTCGAGAGCAGGATGCAAGAGAAAAACTTCAAGGCTTTACAAAAAAAATCGAATTGTGGTCATCGTCTTTCATTTAGGAGATGAGAAGTGAGATTACATCAATTGACGTACCGGGTGTTTCAAAAATCTGGAAAAGGTGAATTGATTTCGGGCATAGCTAAAAGATTGAAATTCTGATACTGGGGTCTTTAGTAATTTAGTCCGAGGAATCGAATGGACCCATCAGATTTCGGGCCCAAAAAGATCTTATCGAGATATGAGGCTCAACATTGAAATTCTAAACACAAACCCATCTTTTTTATTGCAGATTCGGATTAAGCGGAAAATTTTCCAGCTGAATTGCTTAAAAACAAAAATTTTTCATCCTTAGTTGGAACCTATGCAGCGTTTTTTGTTTAAAAATCTGCGGCGTTCATTCAGACCAGGATGCAAAAATTCATATTCTAATGCTAAGTAATTTTACGCGGAGAATCGATTAGGCCCATCAGATTTTGGTCCCGATGGGGCCTTATGTGAGATATGCGGTCCAACTTTGATTTTTGAAGAAAAAGTGCTGCATGGGAACTAAAAATGGACGAAAAAATTTCGGATGAAAAATTTTCCGCTTTATCGGAATCTGCAATAACAAAAAAGTTTTGCATTTGAAATTTCATATCTCGTATAAGGCCCTTTCAGGCAAAATTAGGTACCGAAGTACCGAGTATCAGAATTTCGATTTTCCACCTGTTGCGGAATAAAATCAGTGTTTCCACACTTTTGAACTACCAGGTATATTTGAAATGAAAATGTTACCATATAATGTGAAGAAAAAATAAATTGTCTCATTACTTTTCAGTAAGCATTGAAGTACATTAAACTAAACTAATAGTCAAAGTGTTTTTTTTTTAATTTATTTGTATGAATAACATACCCGTATTTCTTTGATAATCATTTCTCTTGATATATCTATCCTTTCAGAATTCATTGATGTTTTTTAATGAAGTAGGTACCGAGTTCTCTCGACCACTCGCGACCCCCCAACAAAGGCTTCGCGACCCACACGTTGAAAAACACTGAAGTAGGCTATGGAATTTTGATGGTTTAATATTGAAGTTCAAAATTCCATGGCCTACTTGACGATGAATTTTTTTTAATGCACTTTATTATCCATAATACATGTCCATGATGCATTAAAAATTATTGCAAAGAAAAATTCACAACTAAAAATAACAAACAGTTTGTTTCTTCCTAAAATGCAATGAATTGTTTAATACGGAATTTATTCTTTCTCGAGCTACACATCATTTTATGAATCTGATTAATTGAAAATGATATAATTTAGCACATGAAGAGTGCATGGAATTAAGTGCTATTTATAATAAAAAAGTTATCTTCAAATTCACTTCATAGTTAATTTGCAAATTTTGTCCTGTATACTATTTTATTTTAGAAATTTTACTATTTATTCCCATTATTTGTGTTTAAAATATTTATAGGTCAAAAGCAACATATTAGTTTGGTAAACTTTTTTTTTCTAGTACTCTTCATATAATTGTATTATGGAATTACCACCTCTATTGTTTGCAATGTATTTCCTGAAATTACTTTTCCATGATAAAAAATGAAATTCTTCTAGTTCAAAACAAAGCATGTAGAAAATCATTTGATTTGAAATATGACTAAATGCACTAAAAGGTAAATTTAATATGTAAAAGAATTTGGGAAAATATAAAATCTATCGAGATCAAATAAATATTGAATATGAGTCACCAAATTAAATAAGTTAAACTAATTACAAAATCACAAACCTTACACCTTCGATGTGTTCAGTCACTCAAAGAGCTGCTAGTTCGTGTAATGACATCACTGATGGATGAGTTGTGTCTTGTTTTTCTCACTCCTTCCTCAACATCCATAGTGGGATTCGTAGATTGGGAAAGTGCATTTGTTCTGTAGAAATCAATCACTGCATAGCTTTCTTTTGGCTTTGTGGGACTTTCCGGTGGAACTTGAGGTACAATCGTGTCATCTTTTGTGTCAAAATCCAACTTGGCATAGTTGACTTTTCTTGAATTCAAATAAATATTTGCAGGTTGAGGTAAACTATTTGGTACATGGTTAAGACTAGATCTAATTGTTCGCAACTGCTCCATATCTTTGGCATCTATATTGGCATAGCAATGTTTATTTTCATCTTCACGACTGTCAGATTTTAATTGTTGATCTGCGTTTTCTTTGGTTGGGATAGGTAACACTTCTTTGGTATCTATATTCATGTATACGTGGCACACTGATTCTTGCATATTCACATAAGGTTCGGTATTACTTAAAGCTGGATCTGCTCCTAAATTTGCATAGTTTGGTTGTGTTTCACTACTTTCAAGAGCACTTGTATTGGTATATGTAAAAGAAGTATTTGAAATTAGGCTTCCACGCTTATTATTATTATGCTCTAGAGGATTTTCTACATTAGATGGAGATGAAATTGCAGGTGGACTTATAGGCCCAGATACTGTCACCGAGCTACTTCTCACTGCTGGGTAGCTCCGAAGTGTATGTACATTGGGTGCAGACAATGGAGTTAAATAACCCTCAGGTTGAATTTGGGACGGCATACGACGAGTTAAAGGTGGTCCAATACCACTCAGTAGATCTCCATTTGTGTTTGAATCATCTCCAACATTTCTAGAGATATTTTGTTGCACAATATTGAATAACTGCTCTGCTCTTTTACATTGAAAAGCATATATTCCTTCACCAGTTGGACAGCGACGTCCACATTCAAAAGTAAATATTTCTAGATCAAATCCATACTTTCTTAATGTGCGTAAAGGCCAGACTAGTGGTGTTTTTCCTTTTTGGTGCAGTATCAATTCGGATTCTGTTATTTCTAGTTGTCCTGGACTAACAAGCTCTCTATCATCATTTACATTTGTCACTTGAAATAGGTTGGGGTGTAGATCATTGATATCTTGTTTGCTGCTCACACACCCCATAGCTGAAACAGAATAATTCAGTATTAAATGGAATAGGAATTACAAAAATTGAAAATAGAAAAAACTAGTTCGTCTAAGTGAATTTGGGGATGAATTTAGATTTTTTAATAAGTGTATGACCTTTACTTTTCAGACAGCAAGCGTATTGTTTGTGGCTAAATTCAAAATTTATTCAACAAAGGAGGTTATGCAATAAGATTTCATGCAAAAACTAAGTCATCTACTGATAAACAAGACGAAATTACATGTCTTCAGTGTAGCAAGATAATTTAAAGTACATCTTATATCTTATCAAAACATTGTAAGTTTCTCTAGGTGCTCAAACATTGCTGATTAACCCTACACACTAAAATGACCATTATTATTCGAACACTATTTGTAGAAATTGATTTTGTTGTTCCAATGAAACGAAAACAAATAAGGAGTCCCCTGGAATTTAGGAAACCAGGGATTCAAGGTTAAATTCCATTGTTGTGTACTCACCTATCAATTCATGTTATGAATTTCAAGCATATAACATTTTCCGTGGGGATGAATTACCAAATTCACATCTTGGAGATCAGTGAAAATTTGTTTAGTGTTCGAATGCAATAATACTACCTCAGCTCAAAAATGAAAAACATATTTATGTAGCCGTATCAATTTAACTCCATTAAGGCATAACAACTGAAATTTAAATGACGTTTCTGTTCTACGATTCCGACCTCTAAAAATAGATTTCAGACATGTATTGTTGGGAGCCTACACTAAGGGGAAATTTTTTCAACTAAACCTTTGAGTATTGAAAATTCTCATTGACAAAACAAAAAAGGACCCCTACTGAATGCGAAAATCAGGATTTGTTACGAAACCATATTTTCACTATTTGCTGTTATTATCATGTACACTGTAAATATTTTGAAATATATACAAGATACATGGTGACCGTGACCAAGCTTTGAATCGTCATAGTTTATGATCGGTTTTCAGGATAAAATATTATCTTTTTTTTTCAATAATCATTTGCTCTAACTTTCTTCGTTTTCGAGTAACAGAATGACAACGTTTTAAGAGAGAATTTTGGCTTACTAGGATAAAACTTTTCGATAAAACCCAGACCTGAATTTTGTAGAGAATGGAAGAAATCTTCTCAATATATTCTTATTTCTAACTAACTACCTATCTTCATCCTAGCTTGTAAGATATTTGAATACTCATCAAAAAAAAAACAAAACATTTTGCATAATATATTGTTCCAATAAGTGTAGCTATGTATAGTAATTTGAAACCCATCATTACCTATAGGTACGATTTCGATATTTTATTATATTTTTCATGATTTCGAACTCTCTTATATTTAGTTGAACCTTATTTCTATGTTTTGACATAACTTTTAATATATTTTACCGAAAAATTAATCTGTCATGAGATTCCTTTTGTTCCCATACGTTGAGCCTGAAGGACCCAAGGAGCAAACATCTGCCCTTTCAAAAAAGACCACTTGTTTCTCCTGTCTGCCATCAAGCTGACCATAAATAACCGGACATTTTGATTGAAAAATTCCATATTTTTCAGATATTATCCAGTTTAATGCAGTATAATTTATGGCATGAACCCACGGTCCCTGGCATCGTATAATTAAATCGAGAAGAAGCAGGTACACTTTACCAGTAGCAATTTTATGTTATTAGGCAAGAATTCCTCAAATTACTGCTGCTGTGCTGTGGTGATTTGGTTCAACCGCCAATGCTAAACGTTGGTACGTTTTCGTTTTAATTTTTTCGTTTTGTTAACAGGACATTTGCCATTTAAATCGTTTTAAATCTAGCAGAGATAAGTGAATGTAGATGAGATGTTTACTGATACTGAATATAGTTGAGATACAAGATGGTATACAATAACCGAACGCAATGAATCTTCGTATTCTGATATTCCCCATCTTGATACTGCTTTGTGTGACCTTAGTGGGGTCTTTGTAGTAGAACTCAAATTACCACTTCATGAAAAGAACTCGTACCTATGGAGTGCTGGGATAATGATTCTTGTGAAAATAAAATTGAAAATGTTTTCTGTAATCACATTATTTATTCTTGGAAAAAAACTACTTTTAAGGAGATCCGATAAAATTTAATGAACATTTTCTACATGTTTTCCCGGCTCTTCTTGATAGGTACTGATATTGGCAGGGTCAGTGCACAGCTTCTAGAAAAAATAAAACCCATGGTAAATTCGAAAATAACCAATCTTTTCGATATAATAATCTTTATACAGGGGTAATTCAGACCCATTATGAAAAACTTAGGATTTGAATCCAATTCACCATTTCAAAAAAAAACAGATTTTTCCTTATAACTTTAATGTTAGTTGACGTATTGTTGTAATTTTTGGATATTTTTATTTTTGGGTGAAACTGCTTTGAATGAAGCTGTTTTCGTTTGGAACTTTGATATAGTGGCGCAGATACAGGAGTAGTTCTGCACTTCGATACCCCTAACTTCTAGGCCACTAATGTTTTTGAAGAAATTGCTTCGAATTTGAATTCCTCATTATTTAAAATAATATATTATCAGGTTTATTGTGAGCTTGAGTCAGAATGGTTTTCTTTTAAAGAGGCAATCTGAATGCGGAATACATGCAATTTTTTTGTAGCGTCCTAATTACTATTTCTTCTGATAGAGCTCCTGGATTCGATCTTCTTAGGAAAATGTTTTCTGTTCTGAATCATATGAGTTTTTCGAAAGGAAGACAGTTGAGAGCCTCAGTTATCGCATAAATAATTGTCCAATATCAGGATGGTTTCAAACATTCATGAAATTTCAAATTCATTTTAAAAATGGGTGGTCAATATCAAATCCAGTACATATAAATAATTGCTTGGTCAAATTTATATTCTGAATGTCGAATGATTTTTAGTCGCGTTCAATGTTTTTGCTGTGGCATTTATGTGTTTGTTCAGATTTTTTTATTTTGGCCTGTTGGAACAACTAACGTAATCGGTGGGTTTTCGGCAGCCTTGAAGAAATTCCATTGTTTAATGTTGCAGCTCATTTTTGTGAATCAATAAGTGCTACTCTTCATCGCGAGGAGAACGTTTTTTTTTGAGGTTTTTCTCCCTTTGAAGCACATGTATAATTTTTTATTTTTTGCTCTTTCTCAATGGTGTCATGGTTGTTGTTAACCGGTTTGTAATCTGTAGTTTTGTGTATGATTTGTGTCATTATTTCTGAGAACATCTCATTCATGAAGGTTATATTCTATAGGTACATACCTATTTTTATTACTGCTTACATTTTAAATGAAAAATAATAGTGTGGTGGAAGCTAGAATGCGTTTCATGAAAATTTAAAAACGAATGAAAATAAATTATAAAAAAAAAATGAAACCGGAATATAGAAATTATGAATTTAATTAGATAAAAATATAAGATACATAAAATGAATATTTCATGAATATTTAATTTCAACAAAATTTCAATAAAATAAAATAAATTCATCAATGGTATTACCTACCTTTCGAATCTAATCGAAAATTGGACTTGATACTGATTCATCATTAATTCTGGTAATTATCCACGTGAAGACTTGATTTTATTCAACTTGAAGTTGAAGAACTTATTGACTTTATCCAATAAGGTGAAATATTCCACAGTTGTCACCGAAATATCTGCTATTAGAGTAGAGTAGAGTTTATTGGTGTAGATTGCAGTTACAAAATCTGCTTTCACAGGTGAAAGGAAATAATAGTTACATTTTATTTTTATTAGGAATATGATATGTACGTATCATCATGTAATGTTTTGCAGTATATAAAAAATTTAATAATAATCATGGATGTCGTACCATTATTTCATTTCATTAATCTGGTTGTTTTTAATATTATTTCGGAGAAAGAAGACAAAATGTACTCACTTACAGAACGCATATCATTATCTAATCAAGTCCTTCATAAAAATTAAATAATATTCCTGAAATACAACAACAAATTATGGAATAAACAATATTTTGGCATATGATATTAATACCGATAGTGATGAAATAATAATATGGTGTCAATGAACAGTTTCCACATTGAGGTAAAACCTCTCCTCATAATTAACTGCAGTTCTAGTGTCTTAAATGGAAAATCTATTCGAAAGTTGAGGATATCTTCGGAGTAAGTATGCAGCAAACAACTTTACCATTTTTCATTTTTTATTTTGTCGAATTGGCAATATTTCATAAATCGACCTCAATTTATTGAAACCGTAACATATAGGGTAAGCGGTATAGTCGTTGACACCCCGATAGTGATTGTCACTCTACACACTTAATCCGTCGTAATAACATATTGGTATTTACCAGCGACTTTTTTTTTCTACCCACGTATGCTAGAAGGTCCAACACTCATTCAATGAATGTTTTAGTTCAGTAATTTGGCCCCCTGCTCAGATCGTAAAGAGATATTTGTTGCGAAGTTGTGTAGTAATGACAATCGGTTCAATCGTTGACGTTTTGTTAAGGAAAGTGACTGCACATATGCGTGAATTTCTTTAGATTGGGGTATCTGAGATATATGGAAGAAACTTTTCAGTGTTTGAAAGATTACAAAGATTGGATATTGATATAAACGTACCCTTGATTGATGTTTTCTTTCAGAATAAATCGCATGTCAATGACTGTCTTGTTTATATCACGTCGGAACAATGATTGACATAGGGTGTCTATCACCGTCTGAAAGTATCACATTTTGATATTCGAGTTCATCGCGTATTTGAAAAGTTGGAATATAACTGATTAGCTTTTTATTGTGTTCTCTTTTTTCCGGATCGGATAAACATTGGTTGACACCATGTCAATAACTATTTTCTAGGAGGGTGTCAATCACTAAATATCCCTAGTAAACTACCTTACAGAGTGTTCCTGATGGAGGCTATTTGTTCCTAAAGGCCCTACTTGGTTCTCTGATGACTTTGTGGAGTCCACGGGACTTGTTTCAAACTGACCATCCCTCTAGAGAAAAACTATTCTGTAGTACAGGTTGAACTGTATATTGTTCTTGTCTTCATGCTGGAGAATATCCAAATATCAGTAGATGGTACTCCGAGAAACTCATGTTGTGACAGTCAGTGAACACTAAAATCCCTCGCTATGACAGAGGTCAAATACTACTTACTAGGAGAATGCAGGAAACTTCTTTGTGAGCTGGGCTCCTGAAACTTTCTGAAAGTTATTTGGTCTCCGGCTCACGCTGAGATATGGCTATGAGAGGGCAGATGTATGGATGAGCAGGGACACAATCAGCTTTCATTGGTTTGGAGTCGACGCTTCACATGCACCGTACAACTTTCAGGAGTTCTTCGGGAGATGGCTAGACTGAAAATTTTTCT
Source organism: Hippodamia convergens (assembly GCA_038502775.1). Lineage (NCBI taxonomy): Eukaryota > Metazoa > Arthropoda > Insecta > Coleoptera > Coccinellidae > Hippodamia > Hippodamia convergens. The sequence continues at coordinate 11,899,777 of CM076611.1, read as the reverse complement.
CTGAATGGAGCACGGGAAGTGATCTTAGGCAGTCAAGGCTTCTCATTGGGAGTCTGTGTTATTCTTTTATAATTGTTGAAGATGAAATAAATTATTATTATTATTATTGTTTTTCCTCTGGATCTGAGGTCGAACAACTCCTGAACCTTGAGGGGAAACACCTGTGACTGGTGAGTGGTGTTTTGAGTGATCACCTGTTTAATAAACATTAAAATCGCTAGTCTCTGGTTGGCCTCTGTACCGTTGGTGAAGGAACACAGATGTTGCTGTTGAACATACCCTGTTTACCTGTGGAAACCTTTATTACTTCAAGACAACACATCTGGAAAACCCAATACCCACTTCCTCCCATTCCTATGGCGAGAGGGGCTTCCTTATCTACTCGCGACATGCGTGTCTTGAAGTTTGACTTTCTTATCCTGCACTGAGAGAAGTATTCACTTGATATTATCGATCATGCGTTAAAGTTAATAAATCATTTATTGGCCAAATGGACAAATAAATATTTCTTTCATGGAAATAAAGAATTTATTTAAGTTTTCGCAAATCACATTCACTCAATATTATATCACATTTATTTATGAAAAATAACATTCAATAATACCGAATGAGGACGCATTACACTGAAATAAATATATTGAGTAATAATTAACAAACTGCATGAATTATGAATGAATGTTAACGTCTGATAGCAAAATTGAAAATTAATGGCTTTGCAGACGGGATTGAATTCTGGAATAATGACCAGTCCGTGCAGGATTTGAACCTGCGACCCTCGAAATACTAGTCCAATGCGCTAACCAACTGTGCCATTGCGAATGTTGAAGGTTCCATCTGATCTTCGGTTGGCGACTCTCCCAGAATTCGATGTTAGTTTGTTAGTTTTAATTCTTCATGAACTATGACGCTCGTGAAGAATTCTTTGGGGAGTTAGGGTTGGAAGGGGAACTCATTCGCTATCGGTGGTCATCGATGATTCGATTTTTACCTTTCATCCGATTGCGTCATTCGCGATTTATCGGCAGGAGTCGGGTACTTGAATCTACCGACCACCGAACAATGTTAACTAGCCAAGATGACTGAAACATGTCAAATGCGGTTTGTTCATTGTTAATAAATCCTGTATTTTGAGTAAACATATCATGGAGTGGTGGAAGTTTAGAATCATTTAGTAATAGAAACCAAACGTTCGTTTATTACCAAATGAACATATGTTTTCAATTAATATATTTTATATTTGAAGAGAACTGCAGTTTAAATGAAATACATCATACCCAAATATATTAAATATTAACAAATACCGTGTAAATAAATATTTCGTTCTATATGAATGAATTCTTTCAGAGGCAAGATCTGTTAGTTAATAAATAAATTAAAGATTAATAAGTGGATTTGTCTGTTAATGAATAATCTCGAAATAAATACTTTATTGATAAAAACAAATTTATTTCTCTCAGTGTGTATACGGTTGAACACTAGGCCACTAGGCCTCCAATCAGCCTGGAGAAGGCACCTCACCAAGAAGAAGAAGTGCATAATTTTGTTGTTTTCGTCATCCAAATAAGTGAGAATATCATAAATTCTCATAACTTCATACTATATTATTACCAAAGTTGAGCACATTCTGTCGTTTGATCTTTTTTACCTGTTTCTTCGGCTAACAACAATGATAGTAGATATATCCTATATCATCAATATGATTCCAATTTTCTCCACAATATATTACAATAGCCGGAGACTCCAGAGAGAACAACAAGTTCGAGGAAACTGCTATTCATGAAAATGTCTTTCACCTGGGAAGAAATGACAGAAAAATATAGAAAAGAAGGAAAAATATGCAGCTGCAGAGGGGAAGAAAAGATCAATTCTCAGAGCCAAAACTGACGCCGAAGAGAAGAAAAAACTGAAAAAATTGAACCTGAAAATAAGTCGATTTGTGAAGTCAACATTACTTCATCAGTGATTTATCAAACCGAGCACATCCACAGATACTGCAAGTGTAAAGAATTATGAAAATGCCGGAGTTGTATTGGAAGAAAATACAGAATAACCGGTTGCTGCAAATTTGTATCGTGAGTTATATGCTTTTATAGAGAACATTTCTGTATTTTCCTGATGAAGCTTCATCCGCTGCAACAAGTTTACCAAAATTATAGTTGCAAACGATGTGTATGATCATGTTAAAGAGAATACCATATCGTTGGTCCAATGCCGAAGTCACGATGTGCTTTTTTGATGTTCCGGGAAAAACGTGTTTCAAAAATTGAAGACAGTGCTATAAACATAGATTTCTTTTCGTTCTATTAGGCCAGAAGTAGGAGAGGGGGATTAGCAAACTCTTTCGCGATTTTGGCATTGACACCATGACCATAATCGCGATATAGTGAACATATGCAAAAAGCACATTCGTGACTTTGGCATTGTACCGACGATAAAACATACCTTTTGGAAACTTGCCCAGATGAAAAAATTTTTACTTGTTCTACATGGAAAAAAGAACATGAAAATACACAGCCCCTGTGAATGTGCATCTATGTTTCTATCTTTATTATTGAATATAGTGAATAACATTATCAACATTTTCATTAATCGTTCGTTCTACCCCATATACAAGATTGTGAGTGAATGATATGAAGGATGTCAATGACTATCATTTTGTATGTCAATGATTGTCGAAGTCTGTCAATCACTATCAAATCTGACGCTTCGAAAAAAAATCATTCTCATTCAGTTTTCAAACAACATATACCAAAAGTTCTGAGTGTTTACCGAAGAAGCATAATTGAACTGTAATATTGTAAGGGTCTCCACCTTGTTGTAAGAAAATTACAAGCTGAAATCATTAATTGAAAGTTTCTATGCGCTTAAGGTGTCGATCACTATACCTGTTACCCTACCTACAATGAATTATGAAGATCAAATATAATCGAAAGCGAACCGCGATGAAATGATCATTTGTGGAGACCATGTATTATTACTGATGATATCTTTTGTCTACTGATCTTCAATATCTATTTCTATTTGAAGAGAATGAAACGATAAGTTATTTCGTAATGAATAGCAAAAATAATGAATTGAAAATTTTCGGCAATGGTACTAGAGCTTCATTTTAATACTTAATAATGCATATTTTCCCGTAGAATTAAACTTTATTCAATGCACATAGGAAAGAATCATGTCGTTTTATCGAAATTATATGATCTTGCTTGCCTGGATTGAAATGGAAAATAGTTCGTTCGTTGACATTTCGCACCAGCGCATTCGCCATTTCTCGTCTCCAAAAATCAGGTCCATCAAAATTAAATGATTAATTAAAATTTCAAACTTCCATTGAAAGACAGTCAATCAAATTTCCTGTTTAAGGGAAGATATAAATTTGTTATACTTTTTTAAGATATTATGACCTATTTGCTACCCCTATTTACAATTGAATCAATTGTATTCTTTATGACTCATGTGCTCCAAAAATGTAAAAGTATAGAGACAAAATATCACTACACCTACTCCTTACATTTCCTTATTCAATTATCCACAATGAACAGTGAATGGAAACACTATAATAATGATTAAATTAATCTGTGAGCATTTCGATCTAAGTCGATTTATTCGATCACACAATAATTTCAACGTCGTACAGTCTTTCATACGGCAATTTTTCAAAAGCAATCAGCAATAATAAACCATTCAAAATTGATCTAACCTTGTTGTCGTGACTTATCTATATTGGAAAATGATCGTGTCAAGTCAATGGCACTTATTGAAATTTATGTTCCACCTGCCCAGAGCGTTCCTTTTTTGTCCTCTTATGCGTGTTCTTTGCGATTCATTAAGTCCACGCTGGTTTGAATGGAGAACCATCGACTGCTCTTTTATTTTTTGCTGCAATCAACGCTATTAATTATCTACGGCAAGGTCTGAGACAACTGGTATCTTGAAATTTACTTTGTGTTATCAATATTTGTTGTGTTATTTCTGGTTTCTGACGTGAATAAATGCTGCAAAGAAAGAGTAGAATAGAGGAAATGTAATGAGCAGAGTTTCTTTCAAGGGATATTTCCAGGCCATCTATAATTTTTGTATGATCCTTTCATTCTATTCACAGTATTCAATTTGAACAATTTTATTCATGTTAGTATTGATTTAGTAGTGAAAAAGGTAAGAAATTTTTGGATATACGAGAAAAATAAAGTTATCTGAAATTAACTCTCTTAGAATATCATTTTGAAAAAGATTGTCAAATATCTGTTGTGGCTTTTTTCAAAGTAATACATTTCTCTCCAGATTGCAGCAAAAATTACAACAGTGAATTTAAAAAAGATGTCAAATCGTAGTAATTATGCTGATGCATTAATGGCTGTAGATTGAAGTTATCAGAAACAGGTCTTCTGTTAACGCAGTCTCAAAAAGTTATAAAATGAAATGCTGAAATTAATAATTGATAAATTCTTGTTTTAGTAGAAAGACTTTTCTGTTCATCTTTATTTTACTGCCATTCTCATTTTGTGACCACGTCTCCCTGATTAATAATATTAGTCAATTAGTCTATACCCATCAGTGAAGAAAGCTACAACTTAGCCATTTGACCACGCTTGCTCAAAAACCTGTCAGTTTGTTTGATAGTGAAGTAACGAAAAAAGTCATATCTGGTAATGATGTGAAATCCTCACCCTAGAATTACAGGTGCCTTCTTTGAGAAATATTCGCCATTTCACCGGACTTCACACCCTTCTTCATCCTAAGACAAAATAATAAAAAAAGAAAATCATCTCTGTTGTTCATTGTGATGAAATGATTCACTTCTCGCTTCCATAATTGAATTAAAATATAGAAATTTATTTCGGAGACTTGAATGATAGATGAAGTGCGAAACCACCTGATGCAGAAATCTCATCTCTTAATTTTAAATTCTCTGAAACAAAGACATAATAAGAAAAATCTAAAATAAATATCCCAAAGGTCAACTCGAAATTCCTATTAGAAAGTAAATCACACATTTCAACAGCTTGCAGCTAGACAGCAAGAAAAACAACCTTACCAGCAGATGACGCCCATATATTCACAAAGTAACTCATGTTTACGTACCTTGATTACCATATGAGATCTACATACGATTTTTTGCAATCCATTTCCTGCAGATACCGATAACTTAGCATTGAAACGCCTATGCAAATAGGTAGGGTAAGAAATGGTAAGAATAAAGGAATGAATGATGGTAAATCAGTGTGGGTATTGGCTGAGTAAGCATGGCATGGAGCAGACCATTGGTTGACTAGTTTCAAGAGCACGCCCACCGAAGGGAGGTAGAGAGGCAGGTGCAGAACACAGATTACATACACTTGCAGTGCTGGTACAGATGATCTGAGAGAGTTCGCGAAGATCACACATTGGAAGAAGTGTTCAAATATCCTTTTGTGAAATATATTTTATTAATGCCCATGGAAATTCTATTGATGAGATGAAAACTTTCAAACGTAAATAGGTGACAATAATATCAATGTGAATTTAGAAAACCTCAAGGACAAAAAATCTAGAAAAAAATTGATCAATCAATATCATAGTATAATATGAATATTATTGGAATTACTTATGGATTCTCATATCTAGATCATTTTTTCTGTTTCAGAATAAGATTTCATCCCGTTTTCGATCATGTTAAATATATTAGCCATATTTTGTGTTTATGTGCCCAATCTATTTCACCGAAAATTCATGTTTGTCGCTGATGTTCGGGTCAATTTTCGAGTGTCTAGGTTATTGCTGAATCTGAAAACACTCTTATTTCAACGAAAAAAAGTCATCAAGTCGTTCTGAACGACTGAATAAGGTTGACTTCATGAATGTTTTTTTCCAGATTCAAATAGGTAAATAATTTATATCAATAATAATTGATATGGTTTCTTTATATCAACATAAATACATTGAAGATCAAGAATTATCGATTATAAGAAAAAAGAAAAATAACACAAGGAAACCTATGCTCTACAGTTATTCTTATTTGATATCTCAAGGTGGTTTTGGATATGTTGACCACCTCAATGATTGCTTCTATATCATCCTCCGAATCAATTTGCCTCTGGGGTATTTCCTAAGGTTCTCTCACATTATGAAGGCAATATGCCGTAATTTCCTCAGGTGGAACATTTGACGGTAATGCCAAGGGACATGAGAATTTGCCGCTTCTTCCTTAAAAACCCGATAACAATCTGAGATAGAAAAAAACGTTATCGAGTGACTGTCCGACGGTTATAGCTACGCAACCGATATTGGAGCAAGGTGGAAGGAAATGCTGCAACCTAAAGTTTCTGCAGGTGAAGTATATTTCATTCATAAGCTTCTTCGTTGGTAAGTTACTATGAAGGTATGAAGTAGCGGAAAAATTTGAAGGATAATTTATGAATCTTTCTGATGCAACACACTTCGTTACCTCTTAAAGTCATGTTATAAATATGTACAATGGTATTTAAATAACAAATAAAATATCTTTAAGTGAAAACCAAATCAAGTATCGAATAATAAAAAATGGGTGCTAATACTTGAATGAGAATGATTTAAATTATCAATCTCATAAAACTTACAGGCATGGTCAAAATCAACCTAGAAAATATATCAATAGTTGCTAGTTTTAACTCTATCTAAAATGAATTCCAACAATATTGAGATAGTGGGTACCTACTGTTAATTTCACAATTTTTTTAATTTTGAATAATTTTTTGATTTCCAAATACCTATACATATGAAGATATTACTGTTCAATTAATTCTGAAATTGCCATTCTGATATATTGTGCTCTTCTTCTGAGAAGCTTAAAAGATAATACCTATATATTTTCACCTATATTATACCTATATATTTTCACAATTCACAAGTAAGTAGGGAGATGAAATAAGATTCAGTCACAATAACTCTAATTTCTTGTTTTTTCCTCTCCTATTCTGCAGAAAATATGGAAAAAATTCTTCCACTTTTTTTTCAAATCAGTTCACCCAATAAGTATAGAAGCAAAATGAACTGCTTCTAATTTCAATTCTTGTTTATGAATTTCATTATTGATGTTGACTTTCTTATAAAATTCTCTGATTGTTTTTTTCTTGACTCTTCTCTTGTCAAACCTTAATGCTTTTAACATTTTAAATAGTTATTTTTCTTTGGTTTTTACATGTTTTTCTCACAATTGCTTATTCTTAAATGTTTTTCTTCAGTTTTGAAATTTGAACCATTTCTTCTAAATTCCTGATGAGTATATCTAATATCACTCTGCTCTCTGCTTTCAAAAGATCATGTCGTTTAGATATACCTACACTAAATTAGTTTTCAATAGAAAATTATTGATTTTTTATAGAATTCGAATGTCAAAATTTCAATTCATATCTTGTTTTATGGTCAAAAATTTATAGTTAAGGGTTGAATGATCTTTTAAAATTATACTATCACCAACTATTCAATCATTATCTTACCAAATCATTCAATTCTCTTTTCTTCGAAGATTTCTGTCATAAGTAAACCGAAATCTATCATACCATTTTGGAGACTTCAATAGCAGGTTAAGCGCTTAACCTGCTCACCTTAAAATCTCCCAAATAATTTTTTTAATAGCATCCACGATTTCTTCGTCAACGTTTGAACGGGCTCACAGAACGTCTGCATTGTCAATGGTACAATGTCATCTCCTCAGAGTTGCGTTTCATGTTACCCACAAGAAATTAAATCTTCATAGATGGCCGTCCACATGACTTTTTCAGCAATATAATACGCACGTTAGCATATCGCTTCTCAAAGTTTAGACTTTCTCTAAGAAAAAGATGATGAGGAGGAAATTGTCCATCGTTCATGCTGAAATACACTGCGCAAAAAAATTAACGCACATTATGGAAATCTCAAATTTATTCTACAACTGAAGGTGTTCCCAATGATAATTATTTTTATCAGAATTATGCATGCATATGTTATCCATTTTCAACGTTTTTCTTCAATACAGATGTTTTTTCCCAGCAGGAATAAAAAAGATTATATTATCAGATTTTGAATGTATTGGCTCCATTCTAAAATCACTTGTTCTCGATCATTTCTAGTGATCAATAGTTTTTCTTTCGTTTAATTTTCTACACTCGATCGCTATGCAACGCGAACACGCAATTTGACCCAAGAGGAATGTGCCCAAGCGGTAGTTTTGCGAGAAAAAGGGTGGACTTATACAAGAATTGCAGAAAGGTTTGGAGTTTCCCATACAAGTGTGTCCAGAATGTAGCAGCGATTCAGGGAGACAGGTATGAATGTCCGAAGACCAGGACAGGGTAGACCAAGGGTAACAACTGCCATTCAAGAACGTTACTTAGAGTTTCTTGAGCAAACTCATGGGGTGCAAATTAGCACTCAGACAATCAGAAATCGCCTCAGAGCATATGGTTTAAGGCCTCGTGTCGCGGCAAGAGGCCCAGCTCTTACCCCAGCCTATCGAAGGGCGCGTTTGGATTTTGCGAGAGAACATATCCATTGGGAAGAGGCCTATTGGGGAAGAGTTCTCTTCACAGATGAGTCTAGATTCTGCCTCGACCATTGTGATCGACGTTCCCTTGTATACAGACGTCCACATGAAAGATATGCTCAGTGCAATTTCCTGAATACTACTGGTTTCGGGGGAGGATCGATTATGGTATGGGGTGGAATATCTTTGACTGTTCGCACAGCCCTAGTGGTCGTTGATAATGGAGCTATGAATGCTGATAAGTATATAAGGAGCATTCTTGAAGAGCATGTAGTGCCATTTGCCCCATACATTGGTGAAAATTTCATTTTTATGGACGATAATGCCAGATCCCATCGTGCGAGCATCGTTCAGGAGTACCTTGAAGAGGTTGAAGTCTCTCGAATGGAATGGCCAGCAAGAAGTCCAGATCTCAATCCGATTGAGCAGATTTGGGACAACCCCAATAGAAGGCTGAGAAGTTCAGAAAATCATCCAGCAACTCTTAATGACTTAGGAATCCAACTCGGAGAAATCTGGACAGGATTAGATCAGAACATTTCAAGATCACTCATTTTGAGCATGAACCGTCGTTGCCGAGCAGTAATTAACGCAAGGGGTGGAAATACCAAGTATTAAATCACTTATCAGCATCAGTATTTTGAAAATTGTTCATTTCTCTTCTTTCACATAAGATTCGGTGAAATCCTGAATTTTCCTTCTATTTAATGTGTCTTGTTTCGTTCAAAACCTTCCCAAGAGAGCATAAAAAATAAGTTATAAAGTCAATATAGAGTTAACTTTCATTAAAATTGAGATTTTCAGAATGTGCGTTAATTTTTTTGCGCAGTGTATATTAATGTATCCACCCTTTTTTTTGAAGAATTTTTTATTTCCTACAAAAATTTAGTACTTTTACTTCTGGACACGTCTCATAGATACATGAATCTAAGTTTAAAAAGACTCCATTTTTGAAGATGCAGGCTTAGTGTTGTTGAAGGGTTAGTACCGACATGTCAAAAACTCATCTATAGGTATGTACCTACTTGTTTTATGTCTGTGTTCTGAAAAAAAGTAATTTTACGAATGTATTTTATCCATTTCATTTTTTATTCATTGTATAACGTACCTCATCCACTTCAGATAAGATTGGATTTTAACTTGAGAAGTAAAGATCATAAAAATCTCCTTACAATCTATATAATAAATAACTTCAGAATACTTATTTGAAAAAGTTTTTTCATCCTCTTAAATTTGTCATCATTTTCGGTTTTTTCTGGATGGTGCAACCAGCGTGAGGCTGCAGATTTTGCTTATAATCTCATTCTCTGGAGTCTGAAGAATTTTATACAAATTTTCGTCTGCCATGTCCTTAAAAGAAAATGAAACCCCAAACTGAAATAAATATATAAGTATCTTCATGGTGTTTGAACAATTGACACTCGTAGGTATAGGTAAGATCACATACTACTGGTACTTCTCGTACATGGATATGTTGATATCAGTGGATCATAATGACAATTTTTTTATTGACATGAACTCAGTATCAACTTGAAAAACAAGGAAATTCCCAGAGATCGGGAGTTACAAAACGCTCTAGTGAAAGACGGTTGAATCTTTCTTGGTCCTGGCACCTGCTACCAACAAGCACCGGCTCCTTAACGGCAAGAGATAGAACGATCTACCTGCCGCAACCACGTGCTGATGAGGGTGGGGACTTAACTAAGGTAGAAGCAAGACTTTACTCCTGTGAGGGTCAATGTTAGTTCAGTGCCAATACTTGAAGGCTGCGGTCATTAGATCAACAAGATCGATACATCGATCAAGCGCGCCGCGACATCGCGATTTCGAAAACAAAAGCACATCGGGCTTCCGTTTGCACCCCTTAAGTAAACAAGGACTAATTTGCACTCGCGCGCCGAATTTGCACCAATTTACTTTTCTGAAAATATTCAACCCCTAAACACTTGGACCTAATATTTCCATATGATCGGACGTTTTAGTGAATTTCTCATTGTAGTGTATGCTCAGAATTAATTGAGAACAACGAACTGAATTTAGTGCTCTGTGACTTTCACCCTAGTTCAATAAATAAGACTTAAGACACTTGAGTAAAGAGACTATTGAATTGTTCTGTGATTTTATATTTCTAAGGTCGTTCCCTCACCTCGAATTTTATGGACTGTTGAAAAAAGCATCTGGTTATCTGCACTAGTTATAAGTTGATATTATGAGTTTATCTATCTGTTGAAACTTTGACAATCTAAAATGGAAACTTGTGTACTCATTCCCCAAGAGTTCAGTCTCTGCGTGAGGAGTCCTCCACTAGGTTCTAAAGGCGAGCCAGAGGTTTCAGTATTCTCAAACACAACAATCGCACAGGGAGCTCAATGTTTTCCCTTCCAAGGGACGATAAGAATTGACAAGCTGGACGTTTATGGTCAGCTGGAAGATGATGATGTGAGTAGATAACGAAGTATATTCGAAATTATGAAAAGAATCGCTAAAAGTTCTAGCATTCCCTGACAAAATCGGAGACTTCAATGACCGGCTAAGCGCGAAACTATGTATATCTAAGACGCCAAATCGGCTATGAAATTGCCCATAAAGACAATGAAATAAATTATTTTCATTTCATGACAAAATAATGCAAAAGAAATTATGGTAGGTGATGAAACCTTTGGGTGTAATACAGACGGTGCCTATTTATGTGGTCAAATCTTTTGACGTCGTTTTTAGATAACTGTGCACTCTTATAGAAACTAGAAAATGGCTATAAAAAGAGTCAGAATCTGCCGAAGAGAGTACAGAATATAACAAGCTAGAACAAAGAATTCATATTATACTTATACAGTAAAAACAGAAAGTCACAGAAAGTGATTCTATAGGCCAGTTTGATATTTTCTAACAGCATCCCTGGCTATTTCAAAAATATGGATTTGATACTTTTGAAATTGAAGTAAACTTTAATAACGAGAAGTGTTGAATATTTGGTGTATTCTTAAATAAATTAAATGAAATAAATTAGAAATTATCCACACCTCATAAAAAGTGAAACGATGATTAGGAGTCAAACTTGCTTCGTATTTTGTCAATTTCATCCAATAGGAGTATATGTATACGATTCACCATCGAGCATAGATATAAAAATATTCATGTTTGAAGTGAAATAAAACTTTGAATTTATATTTGCAAGTTATCTAGGTAGGAACGGAAAATCCTAATGAATTGATAATTACTTCTCACGATGAAATTATTCAAAACAACGCTACCGAATGAGTGATTCAAATTCATATACACATTAATTATTAAGTTGGAAACAAGCCTTACATAATTAAAGGTATAAAACATAAGATAATTATAACTTTGTTCAGTGTGCTATTAATCGGATGATTCTTAACCACAATCATACAATTTTAATTTCAATGCAGTTCTTGATATATTCTTATTTACAGAAAAACTTAGGATTTTATGATGATTCGTAACATTGTACTTGGGGCTATCCATTTGCAAACTGTCGATACCTGATCCCTTCAAGGATTACAGATATCAGTTTGAAAAGATCATATTGTAGCTCCATTATGCCTAAATAGGCATAATGGATTTATATTTTCACTTCACAATCAGACTTCTTTTACTGCATCACAAAAGTCATAATTTCTTTAAATTTCTAGTCATAATGATATAAAATCTAAGACGTCATCTTCAATTCTAAGTAACAGATTTGGATTATTGAAATTCTTTCAACACTTTGGGATGTGGACATAATTTGAATTGAATATTCTGGGAAAAATATAACAATTCTAATAATGAAAAATTCAACAATACATGAACTCCACAATGATTTATTTTCTGTAAACAAAAAAATTAGCATAGATAAGCTTTTACCGGTTTCGATTCCTCACATGTCGAATAATTTTGTTAGACAAACGATTAGTCCGAAAATATATTCAAAAAAACGATGGACGAATAGCAACCTGAAAATTTCATTGAAGAAATGTAATGAAGAAAGAAATGTTATTTCCATGGATTGATAGCTCAGATATATGCAAGCATACGAATAAGAAGAAAAATCTGTTATCAGGAAAAATGTAGATTATTCTCACAGGTGAAGAATAATATATGGTACTTGAAAAACAATTGTGATGAATTCTCTCAAAAATTGCTATTCTGATGGTATTTCATCATATTGAGTTATGATCATACAATATGGTTTTTGAACTTTTTTCATAGAAACCCATAAAGAAGACTAAAATTGGGTAATTGATTGGATGTAAAAATGTACAAAGCACATCAGAATTCCGAAAATAGACCTATCTGTAATTTTGTTTATAGAACCAGCACAATTTTGACTTTTTTTACAATTTCCATGGTTTGTACAGAAGACCGTGTTGGGCTTCTTTCTTGATAGGTTCCCCTAATGTTTTAACAACTTTTGAATTGATTTCAAGTTTTTCTTTTTTTATTACTTCTTTCTAAAATAGACAAGAAAAATAATCAATCCCTCATTTACCATGCTGCTTGACCATTGAAGGATTGATGTAACTAACACCTGTGCTTCTGTTAGAATGACGTCATACTTCTTGATGAACTATCGCTTATAAATATTCAAAGCACTTATGTAATAAGTTTACAAACTTCGAGCTCCAAAATAAGTAATTACAAGAGTGAACTTCAAACTCAGAGGTCAATGGTGGGAACGTGATATGACTTCAGTAATTCATTGAGCGGATGTGAGAATCCAACTCGGCGTCTACAGGACCATAAATGCAGCTTCCGCTGGCGTTTTAAAATAATTCGGCAATTTACAGATATTAAAGACCGACGTCGAAGGAACATAAAAAGTAGTTCTCACGATTAATTTTCGATTTCATAAGGATCCGTTCTTAATGGACGGACAATTAAGTGATATTTGGGAGTCTTTGTTGGTTTGTTTACGTTAATTTTTAATCTAGACTTCCTCTGCGGTGCGAATATGGTAATACTTACGTCAATATAACGATCAAGGTCAGACAAAGTGATATATCCGATCTGGTTGAAATTGATTGGATCGTATATATGTGATTTGAATGTTTACGGCCTCTTGATTTGTTTTCGCTCCAATGGGCATTGAATGGGCGAGAAGATAATTGGGTTGCTACCGAGCAAGAACTATTGATGGATAGTTTCAAAATGAAATATCTATGTTACAGAAATCAGTCTTAATAATTAACCAACTATTCAGGAATAGTTGGTTAAGGAAGCAACTTCGACTTAATTTTTCTGTGATTAAGTTTTCAACACCAGATCAGCAATCATTGTGAAGTAGGAAATATACAGAATATAACAAAAATAAAAAGAAAAATTAATTGCGAGGAAAAGAGGAGGAGTTTTCAAGGGTGAAAATAGATAAATCTCGATTTTCCGAAAAACTACAAATCCTTTGGAAAAAAGGGTAAAAGTTTCAAATAACCTAGTCCTTGGTTTTTCATTTTCCTCTCTTACAAAAAACATTTTTTGTCACGAAATCTAATTGAAAAACTTGCACTGTAAGTTTTTTAATCACAAATATTCATTTTTTCATCTTATTTTGACTCAATATCGGAAAACAGCTCAAATTTAAATTGAAAAATCTAACGTCATAATATTTGATTTTTCAAAAAAGTTTCTGATCGTTTAATTTCCTGAAATCTGTATTCTGATAGTATAAAAAATTCATTGCTATGGTCAAATTTCTCAACAAATGCAAATGAAATCCCCCTTGAAGAAATACCAAATTAGTGAAGAAAAAATTTTTTTATTCATCTTCACTTTCTCTTATTAAATCGGAGTAAATTTTCTTTTTTTTCACTACATCTTAGATATTTGTCTTTTTTATTAAAAATACCAAATTTCTACGATGAATCAAAATTTTTGTTCACCTTGGAAATTTTAGAAATGTAAAAATTTCTGAAAATTTCGAGAGCGGTCGAATTTGCTGAAAATGTCTCGGAATTCAAAGAGATCAAAAATGATCTGCATGATTTTATTCATGACTTGATTTGAGTTATTTCAGTTGTTCAGAAATTACTAAATATCATCGAAATCAAATGATAATGAACCAAAAAGTAAATTGAAAGTTCATTTTTTTCCCTGAGTCTTCAAATTTATCTTCAAATTATTACATTAATGATAATATTTTGTTCGAATTTTCAAGAAAATAGCGTTCGCATAAATGTACGAGTGTTGTTATTTAAAGTTTTTTTGTATTTGATTGCTTTATGAAACTCGTTCGAGGACACAAGTGTTCGAAGAAATGTGTCTTTATAAATGCATAATATTTCCAGATGGGAGAAAGGAACACTGTGGTATTTTCTTCACTTTCAAATTGAATCTGCCCTCTCATACCAAACAATATTGAGTTATTGATTCAATCAACTATAATTACATTTATTCATGGAGACATGAAGTATCCACTCGACTTGACCTCCTGGTGATGGTATTAGCCTCGTTGGTTGACTAAACACTGGAACAAACACCTGAAAGTATGATCAAAGAGATTGTAGGTTGTGCGATAGTTGTGGTACCTACTTGACCATTCTTCGATCTAAGCATAAGACAGTGGCGTTGATTCCCGTTCACATCGATTTCGATCATATCGTATATATTAGTAGTTATCTTGCAGTTTTCTTTAGGAGGATACAATTTCAAATATCCTGAAACATTTAAAATTTGGCTCCGATAATTTTTTTGATCACACAATTTGGATTTCAAAGCCATAGCATTTTTTCTTATCAGACAGAGGGTTAACAGTACGTACATGACATAATCTAATAGCGTTATTTCTGAAAAAAAGTTTGAGTTTTCGTCAAGTTTTTCTTTAATTCATGCACTTCGCAAGATAAGTTCACTTGAATTTTGCATTTATATTTCTTTTCTCCTTCATGTTTTTGAAACTGATAATATGCGGTTGATACCGAAGAATATACTCGAGTATACAATATACCTATATAATGTATAGAAAAAATTTATGGAAGAAAATTTTTTGTATCCTTATGCTGGGAAATCATGTAAAAACACTAGAATAGTAAATGAAAATAGATTTGATTTCAATTATATGGTGCCATCAAGTATTTACTAGATATAATGGGAAGATGCATTGAAATTAATGATTACTTCATTGGGCAGCTGGATAAAAAATGTTACTTTCATGGAAATAAATAATTTTTTTGAATTTTCGCAAATCACCATCCCAGAAAAGGTGAAAAATTATGCATTTGATTGGAATGGATATAGAAAATTGTTCATAGGTGAAATATTGGTTAATGATTAACAAACAGTATTCATGCGCAATATTTTGTTTAACTTTTATATTCACTCATTAGATATTAATAAGGTTTGTTATTATTGAGATTGCTGTTGTACATAGTGAGTGTTCATCTGATAATTTATATACAAAGTACAGAGTATCCACAAACTATCAGGTTCTCAAATGAGTTTACAACGTGCAATTTGGAATTGAATAAGTATGTCTTTTCTAGAAAAAAAGATAAAGAAAATGTTACAGAATATCAGGCACAATCAAGAAGCGTGCGAAGCAACAGTCTAGCCTCAAGCTACTATACAGAACCACACATTCGAAAAAAAAAATTAAAATAAGGATTAACATCAATAATTAATTTTATGCCCATTTTTGTGCGCTATCATTTCTATATAAATGTAATATTCACATACCTACATCATTATATTTCACGGAAATTCTTAAATATTTGTTCAAAAAAATAATAAAGAAGTTATTAAATGACTAATAAAACATTAGGGAAATAATTAAAAAAGAGAAAGAACTTGTTCAGAATTCAGAAACTACATTGAATCGAATGATTCCAAGTGGAATGAGATCTGTGGAGATAATTATCTACACTTGATCTACACTTGTAAATGTATAAGATTTGAAAGTTCTTCAATATTTGCAACACTTTCTTATGAAATCATATCAAAGTGTTTCATTATTTGGATGGGCCAAATTTAACTTAGGCATCATACACAATTTGAAATAAGGTATTAATGGTACGTATTAATGGTGCAATAATTCCATATATTTTGTTTCTAATCTTAAATATCTTAGCTGATCCAAAACTTTCTATTTCGGTGTGATATCGAGGATCCGCCACTGGTTTTGTTTGCGGTACGGCCAGGAAGTAGTGCACCGGAGAGTGCACTAGCCTACACTTACCGGGCCTTTAGGGCACTCTTCACTCTTGACCATTGCGATTGTGCTATCCTAGAACTCAAGGCCTTCTACGGTCACCTCATCTGAAAAATACTTACTTGACTCTCGATCTGATTAAATTATTTTCACCTTCCACTTGCCTATCCGCCGGGTTTCCATTCCCGCTTATTGTGATATATAGCTTCCTTCTCGAAAGTGTGTTAATGACTTCATGAGTAGCTTTGCGTGAAAATGGTTGAGCCCGATATGATTTATTCGCTGAAGATGAGTCTTTGGCGAACATCTGCAGACGGTTCGGCGTACGCATAAGAAGGCGAAGCGAAAAATTCATTCATTTTTTATCTTACTGCAATTATTTTTTCACTAGGACAATGTCTTTCATTGATGTATTTTTTTTGGAGCACCATGTAGAACAAAGTGACCCGTGTAAGGAATCGAATGTCGGTTCTTTACAACATCATGTGATATTTTCAATAATGAGTAAATAATAATAATTTTGTTGATGATTTTTTTAATTCTATTTCTAAAATGACCTTTTGAATTAGTGTCTTAAGAAAATATATTACAGTCCTGAGTTACAAGCCTTGTTGTTGTTCTTACTTTTCTGAAATAAGTTTATATAGACAAGTTCATCTTATGAATTCAACTTAGCATGCTACATAGTATATATCAGTATTTCTTTCTAGACAAGGCAAAGAGGTTGACATTCTGTTTTCAATTAACGTTTCATGTTTCATGTTTTTGAATTTAGGTGTTAAGACAAGTGTTATAGTGTATTCGTATATTTTCCAAAAAGGTTTGCTTAACCGAAAAAAAGTTCTTAGAAATATAACAATTCAATAGCTGAGGTCTGTTGTCAATAATTATATTGTAATATTCAAATCATGCTCTTCAGTGTGGTATAGTCATGATTAATTCGAATGTCAATTTGAATGAGGTTATGATTAGACCAGGAGATCTACAGGGTGTTTCAGAAAAAGGTGATCCAACCTCTAGGATACATAGAAAACTGAAAAATAATATTTTCTACGATTTTGCCGAAATTACTGGCAACATTGTGATGAAATTTCATACGAATATGTTTTGGAAGCTGATACATCTAATGAATTCATTTCTATGTCTGACTCTCATAGAGGGCGCTAGTTACACGATTCGTACCAAGTTGTTTTGAACATAACTTTTTTGATATTAGATTTATCAAGCTAAATTTTGAGCTATCTCAAACAACATTCAATTTTGCCCCAAAAATAAAACTCGATACTGTGCACCGTTTTGGGAATATTTTGATTTGAAAATTATGAATGGTAAATGCTGGTGTAAGGATTTAATAAAATCATCAATGATAATTATTATTATTAATAAGTAAGCACGCTGGAGATCTACCCCACACTGATAGAAGGTGTCGTAATCAGTTGAGTAAGCATTTTCCGAATCGATGGATTGGTGGAGGTGCAGAAGCTGCTATTCATTGGCCACCTCGATCATGCGATTTCAATCCCTTGGATTACACAGTTTGGTCGTAACTTGATGAAAAATGTTTGCAACAGAGGTGAATTCACCTCAGGAATTAAAGGACAGAATTCAACGTCAGTGCAATGACCTTATAGCTGACTCCCAAGTGTTAAGAAGATTAATGGATTTTTTAGAAAAAAAGATAGAATTGTGTATTTGTGAAAACGGAGGACATTTTGAACACCTACTTAGAATTTTTTTATGTTATTAGCCTTTTTTTAATTTTCTTGTGATTTTTTGTTCAATTTCTACATTTATCATTATCATTTCTTTATATCAGAATCGATTCATTTTCAAATCGAAATATTCCGAAAACGGTACACAGTGTCGAGTTTTATTAGTACCTTTTTGGTGTACATTGAATGATTTTCAAGTTCGCTCGAAATTTTGCTTGATAAATCTTATATCAAAAGAGTTATGTTCAATACTAATTGGTACAAACCGTGTAACTAGCACCCTCTATGAGATTCAGGCATAAAAACAACTTCATTAGATGAAGCAGCTTCTGAAAGATATCGTATAAAATTTCATTACAATGTTGCTGGTAGTTTCGGCAAAATCATAAAAAATGTGTATATTTTTTTCTTCTTCAACTTCCTGTTTCTTGAATACGGAGGGCGTTACGAAAATTTTTCATTGAGCAAACCCCTACTATTTTTCAGTTTTATATCTATCCTAGAGAGGGGTGCACCTTTCTCTGAAACACCCTGTATAATCCTAATATCTTTTTCAAACAATTTCGAAATTTCTGTGTAACCAAAAATTGCAGAAAAACATCTGAACCCCTCTCACTATATACATATTGATCTTCTTCAAGAGTTCATCCAATGATCATTTGCCTCAAAAACTACAATTTATGACTAGAACTGTGAGTGTGAACTATCATCAGGGACTGGATTTATATGAGTAAACCACACATTCTATCGAAAGGTAAAGAATTCCCAAGTCGGTATACACAAGAAGAACCCCGTTGTGCATTGCTAAACATACCTCTTCGTTACTTCATGAAAACGCGCGAAGTGCACAAAATTTCCATAATAATATAATGATGGCCCTTGGGTTTTCATTAAACAAATTGAAAATTTACGACCTATAGATTCATCACCATCTACTTCAACTTGCAAACACATGTTCGCGTCTTCAAGCGCACAAAAGATCGCTACCTTTGATTTATTTAGGAAGAATCCTAGCGTTACCTTATATTTGCCGCAGTGGGATGGTAGGTACGTAAGGCCATAATTCAAACGAAGCTTATTTCGAATAAAGCAGTATTACACACTATCAAAGGATTAGATGATCTCCAGAAATATGTGCGGAGTGAAATATTTGCCATGTTAGGCTCAATAGTCGACTCCCAACACTAACAACTATAGAAAAAGTTCTTGGAGGAGTAATCTGCTCCGGCTTTCATATTCGTTATATCGTAGTGAATAAAAAATAAAAAAATGCATCAGGTGAAATGTTTTACTCAAATTTTCAACCGTTCATATTTCACCGACTATGGAACTTATGAAAGAGTGCCAGAACTGATTAAGTTTCTGTATTCTTCACCGAAATGTTCTTCATGATTTGATTTCGCAATTTTTTAATCAGCACTTAAAATTAACAGTTTTTCATAATACACTTTAAGATGTTATATCAAATGAAAAATCCCAGGAAGGTTGGTCCAATCAAGTAGCTGTTAAATTCAGTAATAAAGCTGGAGTGGAAACCAGAGATTGCACTTATTCAGTTTATGTAGATCGTAAAAATTTAACCGCCAGATCGAATTCGAAGTTTCTAGACTTTACTGCCCGAACTATTTAGAATTGATTGTCTCAATTTCATGGCTTCGGAGCGGAGAAGATTAAACGAGTAGATCAATAAGTCGAAATGGTATCTACGAGATTGTGAATTCCAGGTATTGAACAGCTTCTGATACGTTTAAACTATATGGTTTCATTAAGCGGCATAATGAGATAAGCCTAATTGAAGCATTCACTATTTTAAAGTGGGAACATGTTGAATTATATGTCTTTGCAATCGTCGAAAGAGTTAGAGGATCAAATGATAAGATTCGCACTACATTATTATTAAATTACACACACTAACTCGAACAATATAGACCCTAACACTATTCCCTGCGGTAGTCCATATTTTACAGGTTTAGCACTACTACGTGAGCCTGTTATTTCCACATGTTGTGTCCTGTTGAATACCTAACTCTTCATTAATTCATACGACTTCCCCTGTATCACTTCAAATATAGGTTTTCGGAGCAATATTTGATGCAACACAGTGTCAAATTTCGTGAGATTTTCTCTAGGTATTAGTGTTCTTACAGCGTCCTTGTAAGATTTGCCAGATTTTCAATACTTCAGCATTTTTATGTGAAAAACTAAACTAAGCAGCAGCAAATAAAATATATACCTCTTACATAGAAATATAACGAATGAATTACTTGAAATTTGATAACTTCTATTCTGATTGCAGTGGCTTATTAAGCGAAACTGATACACCATATCTCATTGAGTTACTATGTGTATTGGAATCTCCATTTCAGTGGGATGTGAACTTGTCAGAATAAATAAGAATGTAAAAATGAAGATGGAGTGTTAAATATATCGTACTTCATATTCAGTTTCCCCCGGGGAATTAGAAGAAATAATTGGCAAAACACAAGGTATTACACCGACTGCGTTTTTATATCATTTTTTTTATTATTCGTTAATTTACAAACTTCCTGATTGCATTTACCTCGTATGCTCAGTCTAAGTGAACATATGAGTGTGCTTTAATAACTTAAAGATGATTTTCATAAGTAATTATCTGATGTACACAAAGTAGTTTCATTCTCTCGTTATTTTACATACTATTATGTTTTAGAGCTACTTGAATTACTCCATTAGTAATCTTAAACGTTCGAAAACTCCATACAAAATCGAATAACTATCCAATTATTTTGAATTACACGGCGAGATGGACGAAAAAGTTACGAATCTGTATAACTACATAATTAAATAAAGTATCGTAATTGGATAATTTATGGTCTCTGTATTCGAATAATATCTCTTCCTGTTGCTCTGTGGAAAATAATACGTTCTAAATGTTATTGATAGGTTTATTCGGTTAAATACGAGCTTGAAAAGAAATAGGTTTATAGAAATATGATTATTCTTGATGGACGAAATTGAAGAGAGATTTAACAATCTCAATGGGTACATTCACTATATCGTTCAACAAAGGTCTCATCTCCGATTTTGTCTTCCTGCTTTCACTTGAAGACTATAATTTTTGAAGAGCTATTAGGATTAAATTATTCTATGGTCATGCAGTCAAAGATATGTTCTTTTACTTGCATGCTTGGTTCCAATGGATTCATTCAATTAAAAATCTTGCTGAACGGATAATTGTTATTTTAAAAATTTATATTTCGATTTCGTTGTTAGTGTAGGTAAACAGTTTGACGAAAAAAGTCTCAGATTGATGATGTACTCATTTGAAGTTACCTTAGTAATGTTAAATTTTGGTAACCAGGTAAGAAGAATTATGAGAGCACAGGCGAAAATGAATTTGGAATGTAATCATCATTTAATTAATGATTTCATATATGATTAGATCTATACAATTTCTGAGCATAGAAAACCTTAGTTCTGTCATAGGAGAACAAACTGAAAATGAAAAAATCCATCGCTTTTTTATACATATATCATAAAAAATTGTTATTCATAAAAGGAGAGTTGTGTACGCGTTCTGTACGTGTTTATACATTATTTTCTCTGATTCACTGAATTGTCATTGAAATTTAAGTAATATTCCATAAATATCGTTGAGCCATTTTTGCATTAAGGAATGTTGGTTGACATCTGTTTCCTGTACCTATAACAAATTCGACAGATAATGAATAAATCCGTGACATAATGTGTTTCCATTGACAGCAAGACAATGAAAGGTGTGGGAGGAATTGTGTTTGGAGAAGATTCATAACATCATGAAAAAATTTACTCCCGAAAAGTTTTTTCAATCGATTCAATTGTTTCACCTTTGAGATCTTCTGTTAAAATATGTGCACACGTGAAATATTCACCCTGCATATTCACCCTGCATAGTTTATCACATTCTTCTGGCAAATTTCACAAGTTCTATGAAATTTCGGATTCGACTAAACACTCCATAAATAATTCAGATATTGGTAAATTAAAATTGATTTCAACTCGACTCAACCAATTAAAAGACAATCGGCAAAATTTGTATCTGAAAGCTCTGATCCCAAGAGATTGTACGAGTGCCAGTAGGAAGTCCAACACAGCATATGTTGCGCTGTTTCCATATCGCATTTTATGTTATTCACGCAACGACAGGAAATTACAATTTATATCTCAATCAAATACCAGCCAATAAACCGCAATTTTAACAATCTTCCTGCTTAAACATTTATGGCTGACGTAAAGTCCAGTTCATCAAAATAATTCATGGAGAGAAGCGGATGAAAGCCTGTGGCTTCCAGATCCGCCTAAAGCGAATCCTAACTGTTAGGACAAACAACAACCAGTTCAACACACTGAATATAAAGAACCGAAGTCATTGGTTGTTATCCGTTTATATTTTTGATGATCCAAAATATTAGTGAGAGAACATTTAAAAGAACATCGTTCATCTATAGTATAATTGAAAATGTTATGAGGACATTGAGGAACTCACCAAATATTGGTGCTTCTTTCGAAATAAATAACTTCACTCGATTGATTCAAAAGCATCAAAGTGATTCCAACGAGAGGTAAAGAAGGAAACTTGTATGTTTAGGAGTATCAGAAGTTTTTCATACAAGCGTTCACGATTAAGTACACAAGTTTCAATTGATCATTATATAGATTATCAGAAAAGCTACTTGATAATTTTTCTTCGCACATTCATTTGAATAACTGAAGTGATTTGACTGAAATCGAAATCTAATGGAAGAAAGTAAATCCCATTCAGCTCATTCAATTTGCAATATTCCCAAGATAAGCGAGTAGCATAGAACTATTATTCAAAACGGTTTACGTAGCTGATTCTCATCCAGAATCTATTGTGACTTCTAGATGATATATCAGGTTTTGTTTTTAATTGAACCGATTGAAGCACCTAGCGCAGATATTCATAGAGAAAGTAACTCTTACTACATGTGCTTAGCTCAATGATTAATTATCGAAATGATATATACCTATGATTCCTTTATCTATTTGGCTTTCGACGCTCATACTCATCTTTAGTCTCCGAATAGAGTGCATCAACTAATTGCTCACTTAAGTACAAGTTTTGATCATTGTTCTCAAAATATAGCCCATAAATTTCCAGTTTTATTTCAGACAATGAGTTTCATTACCTTTTTGTAGTTGTGATTTATGACAGCAAGCTGACAGGTGCGATGTCTTTATTGACGGATAGTTCGTAGTGTGGCTTTGTGATGATAAACCCATGAAATATAATGAAGACAAAATTAAATGAGCCAACCTACATAATCTCTTGAAAATTTCTTCGAGTGGGTCAGTTCAAATTATCCGATATTATAACTTTTTTTTCAGGGGGCATTATTCATTTTGCCAATAAATATGGGGAAAATTGATAAATTTCAATATGATTAATAGGTTTTCTTTATAACGTTTTGAAATAGCGAAACGGGACATTTTGTATATTCGCCTACGAGTGACTGATAAATGAATTATTTCCAGGTACAGGGTGGTCAGATTTCGATAATTAAGTACTACATCCCCTAAATTGAAAGATATAGAAAAAATGTAATATACACTCCCCGTTAATAAATTCCGGACAGGCAAAATTTTTGTCAAATTCAACACCATGTATCTTTTTTCTTGGTTCTCCGATTTTGTTGAAATTTTCACCAGATATAGTATTGGGTCTTGTTATATTAACCTGAAATTTACTTTGCGAAAATACCTGTAGTTCATCCGTTATACAGGGTGAAACAAAACCTTCTTTTATACCCTTCATTTCTGAACACCCTGTGGTGAATTTGAGGCGGAAAATTTGATATCATTCAGTTTTAATTTGGAGTGTGACCCTTTCTTAACAAAATGTTTTTTGATTTACGTCAGTATCTGCTTAAAATAAAAGATACGCATTTTCAAAAAAAGTGTTGCATTTTTTCAATTTTTATAACAATTTAAAACATTACAATACCTTATCGACTAGTAAACATAAAAAAACATCTGTAAATTAATAGCGTGTATTTCCACCTCGCTTTCTCATCACTTCTACCATACGACGTGGCATACTTTCAATGCATTTCCGAATTGCTTCTGGGGGGAATATTTTCCCGTTCTCCAAGGAGGGCTGTTCGTAAATCGGGTAAGTTGTTGGGCTGCCGATTTCGAACATGTCTACCTAGCATATCCCATACATGTTCAATTGGATTTAAATCCGTAATTCTGGCTGGCCACACGAATCGTTGAATATTCGCCTCTTCAAAGTATTCTGTTACAACCCGTGCAACGTGAGGCCTAGCATCAGTGGCGTAGCGCAAAATTCGGGCCCCCCCCCGCAAGATTTTAGTCAGGGGCCCCCTCCATAGATCTATGTAATTAATTTATTATAAGTTACCCTTTCTTTTTCAAAAAAGAATATTCAAGAAAAAATGATAAAAATAATATATATATTGAATAACAAGATTTTCTAAACAAAATAATATAGATTCTGATATAAAAAGAACTAGAAAGAATTCAATGTTATGAAAAATTTGAACAAACATGCATGGAGCAGGCTCAAAAGTCTGATAGACGTGTTCGCGGCATTGAATTCCTAAGATAATTCTTGATTTTCTTAAGCCCAATAAAACGATCATTTGGCATTGTTCAAAGAGAGTCCCGAAAAGCTTGACGGTATATAAAAAAAAAATGTTGAAAACAGGGTTGCACAAGGAGTATTTGAGTGAAAATTCGAATTTAGAATGAAATTATTGGAAACCTTGAATACTATTTAGAAATATTCCTATATTTTTCGGGAGTAATAATTGTATCTCCATTGTTTTAGTTTTCTTCATTTTACCATCAGAAAAATATAGCGAATCGGCAAGTTCAATAGAATGAAATTATTGAGGCCCCATTGGAAGCTTTTCGTATGGCTTGGGGGCCCCTTTAGTGCCGGGGCCCTCTGATACGCCATAGTATTGAATAATTGATTGTGACTCAGGCATTGGCTTATTAAAATAATAAAAAATCTTTCGTTGCTTAGAAAATGCAGTTTTTTTCTACCTGGCCTTTTGTTTTGCAAGCTCCGCTCAAATATTTTCTTTTCCGCTCTGACATTTTTTCTAATATCTGAAGAATTATAAGATATTCTTTTTTTTTATATTGAAAATGAAAAAATACGAGAGACGTTTCTTAAGGGGTAAATAAGCTACGCAATTAATTTTAGAACTAACCTTCAATGAAATTTTAATTTGTAATCCTGAAACCAAAGGCACTAAAAAAGTCGCAGAATATTGAAAAATTTGCCTTTGATTGCAAACAAACTCACATCGTGGTTTCGTATTCAAACACTTGTTATACTTGTTTCTCTCACTACTAGAATGGAAATGAAAATAAAAAGATTTCACAATATTTTCCCCTCCTTCATAAAAATATCCTGATTAGAGAATTGACAATCAAGACGCCTGAAGAACAACACGTCAAATAAGCTGCCGAGCCCCCAATAAAACGATAATGTGGTGACGTTCAAAAAGAAAAGCTTGACGTTATATAAAAAACTCTGAAAATAAGGTAGCACAGGGTGTGATTGAGTGATATGTCGAATGGAATTACTGTAATCCTTATAATATGTTTTGAATATAATTCAGGGATATTTCTCTATTTTCCGAGAATAATAACTATACCTACCTTCATTGTTTAGGTTTTGTTCGTTATATCATCAGAAAACTATCGCGAATCGGCAAGTTCAATATATATTGGGGCCCCATTCAGAGCTTTTCGTTTGGCTCGGGGGCCCCTAAGTGCCGGGGCCCCCCCGCACTGCGGGGTCTGCGGGGCCCTCTGCTACGCCACTGCCTAGCATTGTTCTGCATTAACAGAAATTGTTGCTTCCCCCAGAAGCAATTCGTAAATGCATTGAAAGTATGCCACGTCGTATGGTAGAAGTGATGAGAAAGCGAGGTGGAGATACACGCTATTAATTTTCAGATGTTTGTTTATGTTTACTAGTCGATAAGGTATTGTTATGTTTTTAATTGTTATAAAAATTGAAAAAATGCAACACTTTATTTGAAAATGCGTATCTTTTTTCTGAAGCAGATACTGACGTAAATCAAAAAATATTTTGTTACGAAAGGGTCACACTTCAAATTAAAACTGAATGATATCAAATTTTCCGCCTCAAATTCTCCACAGAGTGTTTAGAATTGAAGACAAGGTTTTGTTTCACCTTGTATAACGCATGAACTACAGGTATTTTCGCAAAGTAAATTCCAGGTTAATATAACAAGACCCAATACTATACCTGGTAAAAATTTCAACAAAATCGGAGAACCACGAAAAAAGATACAGGGTGTTGAATTCGACAAAAATTTTGCCTGTCCGGAATTTATTGACGGGGAGTATACATATCATGAATGTATTCATGTAATCATTCCTTAGTTCAGTAAAACATCATATTATGATTGATAAGAAATAACGAAATCTTCATCGAATATGATTGATTGAGCATTGTTTTTTTGACAGATGTTCAGTCTTCAAGTCAAAACCTTCATGGATTCACGAAGAATGTAGAGGAACACTAGGCAAGATGATTCGATTGCGGAATCCCGAAGCTGAGGAGAATATGATTCGAATTGAAAAGAGCTGATGCTCCGAACGGTTGGAAATCATTATTAAGATTACGAGAAAATATATATCCTTTCCACAGTTCATTTGTGGTGGCGCGGAATAAGGACGCCAATAAATTATTTCGATAATTCATTTTCAGCTAGCGGCCAGGAACAGATTGGTCAGTTTAAAACTGATCACCGAAGCCTGCTGGAACGGGTGTGTACAACCGCAGCAACAAAGTGTTACCAAATAAGAAACCATCGGATAATGAGATGACATACATCTTAGGGCCTCAATATGAGCCGATACTCTATTTCAACCTACTAAGCCGATCGTTTTATTCATTCAGTTCCGTAAAGCTGGCCGAGGAAAGGCTATTTAATTGCGCATTCCAGCACTACCAATTTACGAGCACAACGGACTGTTACTGTATTTCATAGCCAACCTATGGTTTCAGTCAGTAAGGATTGTTTTTCAGAATTAGAGATATGGCGGTACAAAAACCGTTTCCAATTCGAAATGGTCTGCGCTTCGGTGTCCGCGCTTTAATTGTGAATGTTTTATTGAAAGACCATAACGCTGATCGGTGAACGTTTGGAAAATTGTGACTTGTTTGGGTTTCCTCAAACGGTTTTATGAAACAAGTGCCAGCAGGCAAGGAGGCAGCAGAGCAGAAAGATGGAGTTTAGTTCACTTGGTGGACAAGCCAGAGTGTGTATTTTAATGTGTGATTCTAATGGAATCGATAGAAAACGATAATATTTCCAAATAATTGAGTGGAGTGCCCCATCGAGATGAATTCACGATAAATCAATTTCATTAAAATTACTTGAATTACCCCATATCTATTGAAATATCGTCTGAGAATAACCACAGTATGGATTTTTGTATAGTCATGCATTTATTAAATTTGGAGTGTCCAAAGAATTATTTTTAGATTTTGCTCGATATTTCAGAGAAGGATTTTGACAATATTCCACTTTTGTCGAAAAATAACAAATGATAATAATAATAATAATAATATCATTTATTTCAGAAATCCTGCATAGGTACATGTATGATATACCTATATGCAATCAGAATGAAATATTAGTCAAGATAACAAAAAGTGATTGCTCAAATAATATTACAGAGTTGAATCCAAAAATTCTTGAACTGTATATGGCTCAAGTTCCATCAGAAGCCCATGTATTTCTTTCTTGAAAAGTCATTGGTTGTTGATTCTTCTCATTCTTGATGGCAGCTTATTGAAAAGTTTCATATATGAATACTTAGCTCCTTTTTCTGTGAGGGATAGCCTATGCACAGGATACATATAGTGACAGTCTCGGACATTGTAAGAGTGAGATGCGAAGTTCATTCTAAAATATTCCTTATTTTTCGCAAGGAACATTAAACTTTCTTCGATGTAGAGTGCTTATGTAGTTAACACATTCATTTGTTTGAAGTGACCTCTGCAAGATGTTCTGAAACCTAATCTTTTGATTATTCTAATTGCTCTCTTCTGACTCTTCTGAAATTGTTGCTGCTGACTTTGCACTCCCATAAAAAAATAGACCATATCTCACCAATGATTCAAAATTAGAAAAGTAAACAGTTTTAAGGCCATTTTCATTCAAATAAATAGATAAAACTCTCAAGGTATAACATACAGAACTTAGTTTCTTATTCAACTTAAATATATGACTTTCCCATGATAATACATCATCAACAATCAATCTCAAGAGCTTTGTTTCTGAACTTAAAATAATTTCCAAGTCATTTAACTTTACCTTGTTTATATTTATTGAGTTAATTCTATTGGTATAAAACATAACATAATTTGTTTTGCTCTCATTTAATACTAAGCCCTCATTAGTAATCCAATCAGATATTGCATTGAAAGTTCTATTTAAATAATCTAGTAAAGCTTGCAAATTCTCTGCTGTAATGAAGAAATTCTCATCATCAGCATAATTAACGAGAAGACAGTTCAAATAACAATTTAGTTGAGCAACAGCTTTATGTGAATCATTTATATAAATGAGGAACAATACAGGACCAAGTATGCTACCTTGTGGAATGCCAAATGTAACCAACTTCCTTTCCGATTTAAAATTTCTACCATTTTTTGCAATCACAGTTTGTTGTTTCCTTCCTGACAAAAAAGACATCATCCAGTTATATGCCACACCAGTTACTCCATACAGTTTTAATTTCCTCAATAAGTTAAGATGATTAACACAGTCATAGGCTTTTGATAAGTCTAGGAATAAACCCACTGCAAGATCCCTCTTCTCCATTGCTTGTAATATGGCATGTTGACCCTCATAAAAGAAGTCATTTTGCAGGAAGTATTCCATCAACCTATCGCACATACATCTTTCAAAAATTTTTGAAAAACTTGGAAGTAAGCTAATCGGTCGATAGTTACCAAATTCAGTCACACTTCCTTTTTTATGTAAGGAATGATTTAGTACCTTTCGAAATAGCATTGAATTGAAATTTATAAAAACTTCGGATGAAGTCTGAAAGAGTCAAATGCACCCACCCAAATAAATAATTCCATCAATACGTTCGTGATGATCGAGCCCATAATGCCGTTATACAAACCAGTAAGTTACTGGCGTACAATGAGATTAATTCCAAGCGAGTTGCGAACACATTTTCGACCAAGTGTGATAAGAGCGCCTGCAGCAAATTTCGAACAAGCAAAAAACTCCTCTTCCTTCTCAGGGCAACGATCTGGTCGATAAACTTGCTCTACATTTTGCAAGATCAATGCCGTGTATATAAATGGTTATAAACGATCCGAACACGCGTATAGACGTTGACCACTCGATTCAATCACTCGATATGAACAAAAAGGTAATTGTTTATTGGCTATTTGGATTCCAGGATCATTGAGTTGTTCGGTTGGAACGTTTGGGTTGCCAGTTCTTCAGAGAATAAAATAGGATAGCCTATTACTGTATTGTAACAATAAAATATCTGACTACTTACGATATATGACAGGAATAATGTAGCTTTATTGTGAAACGAATGATAAATTGGCGAGTGTTTACAATTATACACGAGTACACGAGTTTTCTTATTATTTACATTCATGTAGAAGATGCTTTGCGTTACGAAATTTTGTATTGCTTTTAATTCCCCCAAATTCAGACTCTTAGATTTTTTACCTGTGAAATAATTAGGACATAGAAATCAGAGGGAAGGTCAGTAAATTCTTCGGGTGACTCAAAGAGAAGAGGGATATTTATTCATAACAATAATGATATCTTCTGGGTCAAACCAATGATCCATTCAAAGAACAATATTTACATATGCAGGGTTGGGATAAAGTATGGAACCAAGTAAATATCTCTTGAACGAAAAGGACTCAATTAATGAAATTTTGCAGGTTATTCCAAAGGCGCAAAATGCATCTGATGTACAATTTTTTGTTGATGTTGAACTTCCGGTTGAACCAGAAATACCCTCAACTTTTTTAATTTATATAGAACCTTCTGTATATTTTCGTAGATATATTGAAAAAGTTTGATGAGTTTCGAATTCATGCATACACTGTCTTCAGTGTGAGAAATCTGTATACACAAGGAATTATAGCAAGAATCACAATTACATTTTCTTAAGAACAAATTTTAGTTTTTTTGGGGTAGTTAATATTGTACATTTTTTCTTACATCCAGGATGAAGTTGATGCAGTCAACGTTTCTTCTGGTGGAAAACAACTTCAAGTCAACAGTGAATTAAATTTCTAGTATAGATACCTAATTCTGGAATCAACTGAACAAAATTGCTCCAAGATTTGGCCCCTGTGGTATACCCTAAGCTGATTGACGGACATAATTTTGTCGCTCTCTAGATCTTGGATTTTGTGGATCTATCAGGCAGTTTATTTTCTATGTCGCAATGTCTCAATCATAGAAATCTGTGACTCATAAAACCGTCCAGTGGCGCACCAGGGGACTGAAAACCGTTACAAATTGATACTTTCCAGATATTCAACTAAAGTAAATCTTGGAATGAATATTCAAATACTCTTGATCCATGGTCATATTCCCGACCTACATCTATAAATCAAAAACGTATTATTTATTAGAAGTACTCTTGACATGTACCAACTCTCCCAAGTTACCTCTCTCTAGATGGTCAGCAATGATTACATGCATTGGACTGTAACAAATTTCTATAAGGTATACATTTCAATACCAATAATAACAACAGTGACCATCACGATCTGGTGTGAATTATTCTCGAGACGCAAGTGTAAGTCTGCACAAATGATTAACATTGCCATTGTTCTGATCCGCTACAGGGAGATAGGAAAATAAGCAAGCGAGTTGGTGAACGGCAAGAGGTGCCAATTTTTCAAGTGGAAGCGGAACTGGGTTGCGATGCTGACATTGTTGTGCAAGGTTGATTCTGCACCGAACTGCAGCACTTTTTTTCTCTTTTCACATACATTCTCTGAAACAAACCCAACTAAAAATGTTAACAAATAATTGAAATGCTCATTGGTTAGGAGTAAATTCGTTGGAAAACCACAAATCTACCATGAATTCACGATGTAATTGAAAAAAGATCCGTGTGTGTAAAAAAAAATTGATTTCATTGAAAATTCACCGGACTAGCAAATTTTATAATGAGAACAATATAAATTTATAAGAAAAAAAGTCCGAACAAAGTTAACATACACAGAATTAAAATCTTCAACAACAAACAAAACACAAAATGATTGAGATCCATATTTACAAAAACGAAACATTTGAATGAGAAACAAAAATTGAAAAATTATAGTTACAAAATTCCCTGTATTTATCGGAAAACAAATACAGGAAAATCATCAAGGCTTTTATGAATGAAAACACGTGAACATTAAAATCAGAAGAAAAAAGTCCTAGATTGCGGATCAAGAGTTCATAGGTTGTACCTCAACTATTTTCTATTTTGTAATAATTATTTCAAATCATCATCGAATGAATAAATTGACAATTTTGTGTCCAAAAGTTTATTTGAGTTGGTTACAATTATAACTGCATTTCGGCCGTCGTCGTAGATTCATTTTCGACGTTTCGCCAGTTCGAGTTTCTGGCATCTTCAGGAGTTATTATTTCAGGAGATATTCTCGCTGAATTGAGCTACCTGATCATATGCACTGCCAGTTGATTAAATTCAACAATCTATAAAATCTTCAATTTCAATAAGAACATTTCTCTAATCTTGATGTCACATAAATGTTTTCTATATAACTTTTGTGTTTTATCAAATACATATTATTACAACACAATTGATCGCATTCCGAATACGAAAATCAGGAATTTCAGATTGTATAGTTTATGAAAATCAAAAATAATAGTACATGAAAAAATTTCCCAAATAATACAAAAGCCTTCACTTTTCTCCTAGTGAAATACGAATTTTATCAATAAATTTATCAATGCATTCATTCGAAAAAAAAAATTTAATGATATGACATCAATGAAAATCAGTATTATATTCTTTCAAGAATTTACATCATTCTTATAGCGGCACTTCTTCCATTATGTTACGAATATATGCATAAAATACTAAAATCTCATGTCTAAATTATCCCAAACATTACACATGAATCTCCAATTGCGCTCATATAATTGCTCAAGAGGAAAATATCACCATAAACGTTAAAGTACATATTTTGTATTAGCGGAAGAATTAATTAATGATCTATCTAAAACGCTCCAGCAATTTGTGCGCAGTTAGTAATAACTTTTGGTGCCCACAATAATGGGTAATAGATAACTAACAACATCCTGTCTTAACTGGTTAATAAGTTCCTTGGGGCGATGATTCCTCATTTAATAGGTAGAATATTAACACTAAACGGTCGAGTGCGTTACACCACAACTTTTTTGAAGAGGCACCGATAATTCAACCTGAAAAAGAATGAAATATTTCTAGTTGTTTTACAGAATCAACTTCCGCAAAAAGAAATGATGGAGGATTAATAATAAAGGAGATATCGAAAGGAACAACAATCATATTGCTGTCTGATCCGTGTCTAATCCAATCATGAATTCTTGTGTGAAAATCCATACACAAAATCATCATGGAATTGAAAACAAAATAATTCGATTTTGATGTTTATAAAACCATTTATACTTTCAATGCCCAAATACACATCTTTACTATAGTCATTGACGATAAATCAATACTGCTATAGTGAAGATATTGATGGTACTGATGCTCCAATATCAATATATCAATATATCTAATTCTGAAGAGAAATTTTCCACTTAATCAGAAGAACTGCTTACTTTCCTCATATAATCATTTTCATCAGGAGATCCTTTCTCACTTGAAAAAGAACAACCTGAAATAATTAATTATCAATCAGAATTCTTCGTATTGATTTAAAGTAATTGATACTAATGAACACCTATGATATTGAAAGAAAGTTAAAATGACTGAAACTAGCATTTCGAATATTCAAATCATAAGCCCATTGCATTGAATTATTTCCCAGTTAAGTGATAGTTCGTTTATTTTCAAAATTTAATTGCACTCTCGGTTATCAGAACTACTTTCACATATGCATTTTTCCATAGGTAATCTAACGATCTTCGGAACTGCAATAAAAAGAATTGAATAGTGGATCGAGAGGACATCTGGAATGAACTCCAGAAAGATGATCGAGTGGATTTTGGGAAAAATCATCTAACTCAATTTTGATTTAGATTTTTCGATACTTTTCCAATCAAATACCAACTTCAACTGACCTCTTTTCCTTGACACGGGTAAAGATATCCATCAAGCGATGAATCGGATATAAACATGAGGAAGAATTGAAAAGAAAAAACGAAACCAATTGGATCCATCGATAAACTGATTGAAAGAAGAATACTGGGAATTCTTTTAGCTGTCAACTTGATCATCGAGAAATCTACTCAACTGTATCTCGACTGTTTCTTTCATTGTGGCTCAGAACTACGTGATTCATATTTTGTTACGGAATCGATATTGGATTTTTCGAATTTTTTACTCGAAACCATTATAACTCGATCGAGTGAGAGGCGACTTTCGGAAAAAAATTCTCCGGGCTGTGCACTCTCGTTAGAATTAATTCTACCTACAATGTTGTTCAACTGGAAAATGTACCACCCTGAATATGTCGGCTATTGCGGAAAATGTAAAAGTATCAAATACAAGTCGAAGAAAACATGAAATCTAATAAATAAACTTTCTAGATTTAATAAATAACTAATTCGAAATGAAACTTCACTATTATATCGCTACAGTTATCATTGGAGAAGAAATGAAACATTTCAAAAGTTATTTGTTCTTGTATATTTTGAGGATATCGGAGATATTCAGAGTGGAAATTTTTCAAACAAACAACTTATACAACGTTATTCGTATTTATTGAGGAGATGGAATATTTAGAATGCTCGAATATAACGTGCCCATTCATTAGAATGTACCTCCTAGAATTTTTTGGCATACAATTATTTAGTCATCAGTCGAAATCGTTCGTGAAGAACAAGAGGAATTATATTACATAGCTTGAGGCTCACACGTTAACAAAAACCTTAATAATAAGTAATTCCGTCCGTGTCCAGAACTTTGGCATGAGTCATTATAAAAAAGTGGTCTTGATTATTCGGAAAAACATGTGGAATGTTACATTCTTATTCTGAGTGATCTATTAGCCTAGAAGTAGGTATATCAATGCTAGAGCAACGCATTGTCGTAACTAGAGTTGAGTCATGGTTTACTGATCACCTACAACAGTCAAGAAAATATTTCAAGTTTAAATTTTTTTCATATTGATATTCACCATTTTTTTGAATTAATGAGGAGGGTTTCAAGTCCCCAATAACACCTTTCTCCATCGATATTCCGATGGAGCAACGTCCAATTAAGAATATTTTTTTCCTTTCAACTAAACTCAATTTCCTCAAAAACTTTTTCATATATTACTTCAAATTGACCTCCAACATTTCTCATAAAATTACGTGCCATATTCCTGATTTATTCACTATCAATATTATCTGCAGAACTTGTGCACGTGTGTTCATTCCTTTTCCATATACCATATCTTTCAAACTGCCTCAAACAAATGGCAAGTCGTTATAATAATTTTGGCATAGGTACTGTGTAAGTCGAAAGTTGCAAGAGAAATCATATTATAAACTGCCACTCTTTTGAAATTTATTCAGAATAAATTGATCCCCTTTTGATTTTTCAGGAAATAATTTTAGACAGCTTTAAGTAATTCCAGTGTTGGGGGGCTTCAGGCAATTTGGCACTTAGCACGTCAACCCGTTCTAAAACTAAGATAAAAAGATGACATGAATAGCATTACTAGTATATTCTAAGACAAGTTGCAAAATGGGCTCCAATGTTTTCCCTTTTTCAGGCAAGTTTTGTGAAATACTCTCGAAATTCTGATAAAAATTAAGATTAGTGACTCTTGTATTGTATCTTGGCAGTTAATGTGACTTACGAAATTCGACAGATTACGCAATTTGAATTGATTTGATGTGAAAATTAATGGATCAGAGGTCAGTACTGACAACCACAAAACGGAAAATAATGCTGTTTTGAGTTAATTACAGCACTACTTTCAGTACTGTATTAATGAACTAAAACAACACAAATGCGATATTCGAAAACGAGCGGCGAAGGAGCGAGTTTTGGAAAGCATGAGTGTTCTAATTGCCTTCTGGCACGAGTTTTAGACGATATTTTCTCTATTTCAGTGAAGTTTTATGAAGGAGTCTCGAAATTTATACAAAAATTCAGATTAGTTACTTTTGTATTGTATCTTGACAGTTGGTGTTATACTTACGAAATTTGACAGATTACGGAATTTGAATTGATTTCATTTGACAATTGATAGGATTGGAGGTCAGTACTGACAACCAAAAAACGAGAAATATAACTGAAAACAATGCTGTAATGAATTCATTACAATACTACTTTTAGTAATGTAATGAACTCATTACGATAATGAAATAGAGAAAATTTATTAAACTCTTTTCGTCGAATTACTTCAGGGTATCCCTTTTGATGTGTTATGTCATTAAATGGTTCGTGACTTGACACGAACCATCGGATCGCATACAGTGAGAAATTGTCATCCCATAATAGGGATGGATACACGTCAGAGTGAAGAATTATAACAAAATTCAAATCTTGACTGGTCAGTTGTCACATCGGGCGCCTGTTTATAGCCAATTATCCCAGTATAATTTAACGATATCCAAGTCCAATTTAGAATGTTTTAAACAAATTAATGAAGTACTATAATATAGCGGCTGCTACCGTATAGCATACTGATAAGCGTTTTCACTGATTTTTGTGATTTAAATATTCGTTTTCGAGGAACGGAATTTGAATTTATGCTCGGAAACTCGTTTTTGGCTGTTTTTTTCCTGAAGATAAATCTCCCGTTCGTGGCATATGATTAGAACGACTTAACTGAGCTTGAAATAATATTTATCACATGGAAAGTATCAGTGAATGTTAATTCTTTGTTGAAATATTAAACCATTAATTGATTCAATTTAATATTCATTATATTATAGCTAGGTTTGAATCTATAGAAGGTTTTCCTGGATGATCTCAAAACGCTATTCTTCAGCGAAGAATATTTTTCTGTTGAAAACTTATCTTATAACAGTTTATGCTCATGCCGAACTTTTTTTTCGACTTCGAATATCCTCTTTGAGATCATACTAATTCTTTTCTGTTTTCTTATTCAGCATAGTTTTGCTGTTTCAATTTATATCATATAACATAAAATTCTATGCAAATCTTGTAACTTGACGGAAACTGAACCAAGGTGAAAAATCTTTTAAAGATCTCAATGAATATGACTCAACCGACAGCAAATGAGTCCTGCTAACACCTCCAAAGTTCGAATTCAATTGGAATCACCATGGTCCGCCGCAGAATTTTTTTTAAGGGAGGCAAAATATAAATTTTCTGAGGCTCAATCGATATCAATATTCAGATATCTATTGAAATATTTTCTGGGAGGTCTCTGCATTTTCCTGAAAACTTAATATGGGTTTTCTCTCCCAGTCTCTGAAACAAGAAACAATTAGAAAAATTTTTCTAATAATATAAGAAAGGCTCCTGCGTAAAAATTTGAGCACTAATTTGTCAGGGGCCAAAACTTTACGAGAAGAAATTGTTGCCTAACAATGAACAGAAAGAAAATGAAAACACTTTGAAATCTTAAGCGTAACGTTTCGGAGTCTAAATCAGACTCGTTCGTCGGACAATAACTGATTTTCATTCAAGTTTGTAGAATCGTGACGATTTTTTTGATTTTGGATTGACATTTGTCAATATAAGATGAACATAGATCAATATTGATTACTAGATGTTGAAATAGAATAACGATATCAACATCTAGTAATTAATCAATATTGACCTATGTTCATCATATATTGACAAATGTTAATCCAGAAATCAAAAAAAATTTTCACGATTCCACAAAGTTGAATGAAAATCAGTTATTGTCTGACGAAGGAGTCTGATTCAGACTCCGAAACGTTACGCTTAAGATTTCAAAGTGTTTTCATTTTCTTTCTGTTCATTGTTAGGCAACAATTTCTTCTCGTAAAGTTTTGGCCCCTAACAAATTAGTGCTCAAATTTTTACGCAGGGGCCTTTCTTATATTATTAAAAAAAATTTCTAATTGTTTCTTGTTTCAGAGGGAGAGAAAACCAATATTAAGTTTTCAGGAAGATATCAATATTCCCTTTTGCCCAAAAACAATAAGCGGATCAAAATCTCAGATGAGGCACGGCCCCCTGAACCCCATCCCCGTGGGCGCCCATGGGAATCACCCAGTATATCGAAAACTGACATCCGTTTGTCGATCCGAGTAATTCAGGAACTATGGAAGCTACGAGGATACGGGTAACCCCATTAAATCTCCAATATCCTCGTCCTGTCATTTTGCGAGGATGTAAAATTTTCTCCACCGCGCTCGAAAGTATAATGAAATGAAAGCACTCTGGTAGTAAACTCTACTGAAGACCCCCTGGAGCTAAAGGTACTCGGGCGCGGTCTCTCACCTTCTCCAGCAGCAGATTGCGGTGAAAGAATATATAGCTAACTGCATTCGTAGCGTTGTTAGCTCGCGATTATTATAATTATAACTCGATTTTGCTCTAATCACGTGTATTTAATTCGCAAATTACGGATCCGACGGTATGTTGAATTATGCCGAGCAAGTGGATCTATTTCAGCTAGAAGGATATGCACGTGCTGTAGTTTTTTTTTTTGGTTTACGATAGGCAGCGATAGGTTGTTTCCATTGAAGGAAATTGATGATGCTATTCATAAGTTCATTTGGCTTAGACTTGGAATTTAATGAACGTTTCTACTTTGTCTCTAACCGCAATATCGTCTGAAATGAATTCAAATTTTCATTCAGTTTCACCAAAAAAGTAAGTTTTTTTAGGGACTCTCATATTCCGCTTAAGCAGATGTCAGAGAAGAGGAGAATTATAACTCACTAGAACTTAGTAAAAGAAATATTCTTCATAATTGTTATGAGAAAGGGACGGCTATTGTTATTTAACAAAAATTCCAACAGAAGATGAAGGCGCACTCACCATTTTGCAATCTAGAAATAGATTCTGTTATGATTTTACTGGATTCAATAAATTAAGTTCAAATCATTCAGAAAGACTAAGGTGGATACACTGCAAAGAATAGGAAAATCTCTATAATTTCACAGCAAAAATTATTTCTAGTAAATAGTCACTCCCAAATTTATTTTAAAAACATGGAACTTAATATGGTTTTGACTGGGATAGTAAATGGTCAGAGGAAAAAAGGAGATATTAATTATGAGGTTCATGAATATCTAGTAACGAGCATGAAATAATTAAAAAAAACTGCAAGATTCATATAAAAACACTCAAAAGATGTCACATACTTAATTTTGGAAATGAAGAATTTCGAAAAACAGCATCCAGAAAAAAAACAAGCAGTATCAATATTTTTCATCAGAAGTTAAAGAAAAGTAAGATCCACTCATATTGTCAAAATTTTACAAAATTTAACAGCGATTCATTAGGAACTATCGTCATCCTAAATTAACAACTGAACTCGGAAACCAGCGATTCTGATCCACTAATCAAGACGAATCCATGGCACCTCAACTTAATCAATTGTTCTCTGGGAGGGGCGACAGTATTCGGTTTTGCTCATAGAGGGATCAAATTCTCAGAGGGGGGGGGCACGGCCCCCCCTGCGGGAACCTATAGTTTTTATTCGTTGTGATTTGTTGTCATAGTCTTATATGTAGTTTCTAAATTCTCAAATTCCCAAGAAAAAAATAGTAAATCGATTCTCTAGAGAGCCAAGAAAAAGTTTATTAAGAAATTTTGTTGTTTTTTTGTATTAATATTGGGGTTCTATTTAGTTGATGGATGAGGATTAGAGATAATATGTCAATTTCTAAGAAAGAATCTACTTCATGTATATAATTTGTAGCATTTTAGTTATGCTCAAAAATTATATTGAATCTGGAAAAACTCTTCACTATTTATTGTTATTAAATTTATGAAAAAAATCTTTTTTTATTCTAATGCAAACTCTCATTTCGATGTTAACTGAACAATAAATCCTTAATCAGGATTTTTTACCGCTAAAGTTAATTCCTGATAAATTCAAAATTTAAACTTTGAATATCTTTTTGCATCTCACGTCTTTTAGTTGTATTATCCAGAAGTAGAATCACAGGGGTTTAGCACATCAAGAAATCAACAACTCCTTAAAACAAAGAAATAATATTGTAGATTTTCAGAAATGCTGAAAATTTGTAAATTCAAAATATGATTAGTTTTCTACCAGTTAGTATAAGGAGCGAATAAATCATTGAAGTAACGCTTCATAATAGATTATATATGTTCGTCTCTTACTTATCTAAATTTCATGGTTTTTTTCTCTCAATGTAAAGAAGAAAATGATGGATATCTCGGAAAAATTGGAATTTTGTGCTGTCAAATCGAATTTCTCTCATAGTGATTATTTCGTCTCGATTTTATTATTTTGTGTATTCCCTGAATTATTTCCTCGCTCTGTTTATAATTCGCGACAGATACATCAACAGCTGTCTTGAATACCTACGAGCCTTTATGGTATATCGAAATTATTCGAGAAACGTCTCTACTATCAATTAGTGAAGTGCCAATCACATACTTTCTTTAAATGGCAATCTTGATCCCGTCAACAAAAAATCAACTTTCATTAGGCAAATCATGGGGAAAATAACTTCACTGAGTTTGTCATTAAACGTCCTTCAATATTTCAAGTTTTTTCTTTGCTCCTTCCTCTATCCGGCCGGTTTTTCATGATATTCTATATATATGGGGTTTATGTTCATTCTTTCTCTTCCTCAGGTTGATCGATAACTTCATCAATATACAAGTACAGCTAACCTGGTTTTCTCGCTTCGTCGAATGACTAAACATTCGTCGAATGGGTTATAAACTGATCAATAAAATAGATGTATATATCTACTTCCGATATGTCAGATTGGCACTATAAAGTTGGACGTGATCTTTTTTCATACATTTTCATCTCTGAAAGTAATGAAGTGTTAGTATCATGAAATTTGTTTCAAGTTTTTATTAGTCGTCATTTGTAACTCATAATTAGATATACTTGTAGTATTAGGTACGTCGGAAATAGTATGTTTATTGAACAAGATTGTTCCTGCATATGTTATACAGTCAATTTCACTCAGTTGAGAATTCCAGCTATTACGAAAACAAAAGAGAAAAGCAAAACCTACGGACTCGCCAAGTTAGAAGATAATGTAATGAAAGTACGGAATGAGAAAAAACAAATGCAAATATAGAATATACAGAATGGGTGCTGTTAGGATATTTTCGAGTATATACGATCATAAATATGGTACGAAATATTTTTTCTATGCAACATCTGTAGGTATTATTTTGTATTTGTGATAAAAATTGAAGATCATTAAAAGAATTCTTCAGTTGGAGTAATATGAAAGTTATGTATACATTCTTTCGTATCAATATCAGATGAGACATTGTGCATTAAAGAGCATCATGTAAATAAAATTTTCCACCGAAAATAATTTCGTGATTAATCAGAAGTTGTAGCATTAAAACACGTATGCCTAAATGAGATAGTTTTAGAAATATCGTTTGAAAAATATTGAAAAAACCTAAATTTTCAAAATAAATTTGAACACATCTTATAAACGAAACCAAAGTTCACATGAAATTGTTGTTTGAAAATCATGAAAAAAATGCAACCCAAAGTTATTGAAACCTCATTTTGAAAAACGCTGGATCAGAGTATATGAAGGTACTAAGTTATTAAAACCCTTAGAGCAAAATATGTTCCAATTTTGTTCATTATCTTTGGTTGTTTCCAACAGCATCAGCGTCATTATGCAGATTGAATGAGATGCAAGAAAACCTTCCGATTGCTTCTAATTAGTTATAGCGAATACCGAAGAAAATCCTCAATTTCCGTCATATCCAGTAGTTCAATCAACATATCGATACAAACCAACGCACGATCATGCCATATCCGACCATAAATAAGTAATTGACTTTCTCAGGGCAATTCTGTGATAGAACCGTATGAGATACATACGTATCTGCGGATTTCCATATGAAATCTGGCCAACAAGTTGTGTACACTGATTTGCAATGATTATCCTAGAAGAAACTCAAAGATTTGCATTCGTTATTCCCGCAATGAAATTCAGTTATTCCGAAGAAAATTGTTCATAATCGTACGGCAGGTGAGTTTTTGAAATGGCGATATGCAAATACTGCAGATACAGTAGGCTTCGGTATTTGTTATGGTTTCGGTTCGTTCGAACAATATTTTTGCGTTCAATAGCTTAATAGACAAGCA
The DNA here is from genome assembly GCA_038502775.1 of Hippodamia convergens. Classification (NCBI taxonomy): domain Eukaryota; kingdom Metazoa; phylum Arthropoda; class Insecta; order Coleoptera; family Coccinellidae; genus Hippodamia; species Hippodamia convergens. The sequence goes on along the minus strand of CM076611.1, from coordinate 11,857,946 downwards.
TGGCTTACATTAATTGAGCTTGAGCTTTACTTAAATGACCAGAATCGGGAAGATGTTAGTTGAATGTACGGCAATCGAAATAAGTTTCTCGAAACGAAATACATTAAGGTGAGAAGAGCATTCTGAATATGGAGGAAAAACTATAAGAAATGTGAATCGAACGGTGTTCACAATCGTTAAGGAAGATATCGCTCTGGTAACATATGCAAATATTGTTCTGCAATGCTTATTTGGAGGTTATAACGACACTCCTTGATTTCTCTTACAGTTAACAGTATTTAAAATTTCATATATTTAAGCATTTTTATTCGTGTTTCGATTAATCGTCCAAGTAAAATAAATTGAGGAGGAATATAGGCATTACGTTTTTTTTGAAGGTCTAAAATTGCACTGATCAGTCTGTTGGTCTTCTTTATGTTTACGAATTTATTCATTTTCATAAGAACTGACATATACCTGTTGGTACTTACCTAACAATAATCATATCGTATCACAAGGATTAAATATTGAGAAACGGGAAAGCCTTTAAAACTATGAAATAAGGATTGCATAAAAACAAAGACATTATTCTGAAAAAATATTTCTGGAATAGTAACCTGTCATAATCAGTTATTGCAGCTAAATAATGAAGATAATGTAATGAAGATCGTATCTACTCATCTTGTTACACCAGACAGGGGAAAAACTTTTTGATTCTCGTTGTAGTACAATTAGCTACAAACCTTTTCATGATATCGTTTAGGTTCAAGAAAATATGCATAAAACATCATTGAAAGCATTTGAATTCATAAAATCCTGTCCGAAGAGGTTCATTATCAATAGATATTCTGATAAAATTACAAATAAGCATTCATAAGCAGAACAGTCCAACTTGCTGACTTCTTCTTTTTCTTGAATATTAATAAAAATTCGTTGGTTTGTTACATCCATGTTATAATAATATTGTGTTCGTTTGCAGGAATGTGGAATAAATTACCTAGGTAATTTTATTATTAATAAAAATATCATATGTCTTACAACCAGAAAAAGTTTGAGAATATTTATGATTTCTACATGCTCGAAATCCATGTAGATAAATTCAAAGATCTCCTGTGTTAATTCTTGTATGTTTCAAGTTCGGATGTTGATCTTTGCTTTGGCACACACTGAAATTTCAATAACTGCTTACTTCTTCTAGGCTTCTCTGCCGTTCACACACATAAGTCTCCTGTTAAAACGAATTACCGTATAAAATCCACTAATCGTAACAATGTTATAGCAGCGCAAAAAATTGTTCTCTATTCTGGCAATACGAATTTATGCATTGCTTTCGAAAGCATAACATATTTTTTGTGGCTTTATTGTGCATGAAAGCAATAAAGATGGGGAAGAGGAGCATTCGTTGAAATTGCGAAATTCGTCAAGGTTTCGTTTTTCTCCGATGTTCTGAGTACACTATTAATAATAATGTTCTGAATACGCTTTCCGCTCCATATTTTATGATGAATTCAGCGATTTTGTTGTGTGCAAAAGTAGTACGTGATATTTTTTCCATTCCTGAAATTAAATAGAGAATAACATGAAGATTTTGACGACGGAACCTGATCATTATAAAAAAGTCCACTTCGTATTTTGTTGGATGGAGAAAAGAGTCAATAGGGGTGGATCTTTAGATTAATTTATTGAAAAGGAACTGACCGTGGGAGATTAAAAAAGAACGATGAAAGAAAAGGAGTCTGTGATATAAAATCCGAAACCTTCTCTTGTTCTAATAGTGCGAGGTTTTTTTATGGAAACACCTGAGGATAGTTGATTATTTTGTTGCAAAGAATCTTATTGTTCCCTGATATTGAAATGATTCAAAAAAATTCGTGTAACCATGTGATTTTATTCGAAACATTTCATAAACAATTTGTCATGACTGGTTATTAATTACAGCTTTATTAAATTTATTTCCTTATGTTCATAGCCTTTCGGAAAAACGTAAATGAATCAGTGCCCGGTGAAGGATTATAAAAAAGACTCTGAAACTTTTCTTGTATTTATAGTTCTATTGTAATTTCTCGCAACTGATTATCTTGTGACAAATGAAAAAAATACCCTCGTCGGTGTTGTGCGATGCAAACTAGCGAAAATAATTATCGAATTCATATGGATCATAGTGAATAGAAAAAAAAATTGCCAACATCATTCAAACCTTCCCAATTAAAAAAATAACACACCTTCAGCAAGAATTATTTTAATGGATGTATTAGCATAATGAAAAAGTAGCTGTTTGGCTGGTGTCTTACGGCTTTTTATATTTAATCGAATTCAGTCTTAATGATGAACATTTACTCACTGTCCGCTGAAACATCTAATTTAGATAGCATTATATACTCGATAATGCACCGAGACTGGAAAGCTTCTGCTTTATTCACACCACACAACTTATCTATTACAATATCTAGTGCGGTTGATGTCTCACACCTTCAAGTGTATATATTCTTTCTCTGCAACTGTTGCAATTACTATCCGTTGGATCCAACTGCGTTTATTATGTCTTCTGGTCAGTTTTATGATCGAAATTATTAGATATGCTCAAATGGTCATATTTAATGATCTTTCCTTGACTGAGTTTAAATCGGAGGAGAATCTTCTTTTTTGTAAGACAAAAAATTGATTAATAGTGTCCAAACAATGTTCAATTATTCTTTTTTAGTTCATGGGTTCTTATTCTTGAATATTTAAATCAACCTATGCGCATGCGCTCAATTCTCACAAGAGAATGAAATGTTTCCGAAACACGCATGCTATAAAATGTTTTTACACTATCACACAGAATCTCAGTAATTTATCATCAAAAAATGATACGCAGAAAAATAGTTTACATTTCGAAAGTTTTTTTGAAAAGAGACTGGGAGTGCAAACCCTAAAAAGTCTGAGAAAATTACAGATAGTATCACATGTGTGTACAGACAGTATCCTACTTATATTAATGATCTCCTATCTTATTTTTTGCAATCATCAATATACTCCCCCCTGGCATGTTAATTAGTATAAATACAAGCATCATTAACATAGAAGCATAAAAACCATTAAAACATTGCGGGAGGCATTTCAGTGTTCAAGTGCAAGGACAATGACCTTGGTCTAATTCAGTCCGTTTTCATAAATGATCGGCTGGGGGCAGTGCAAGGAAGTGTGCGCTAGTTTTAATCAGATGGAATGCACTGCAGAGATAACCTGGGGCCTCAGTCATAGTCTTACTCTTTCTGCAGCACGTGCTCGCGCTATGCCTCGTTTCCATTTAGCCCCAGGAAGCGCTAATGACTGTGTTGGTAAGCAAGGATGACAAAAAACTCACACATCAGGATCGGATTGCACAGATATCGTGCTTTCTAGTTGATGGTCGAAGATTGATGATGGATTCGTACTTTCCAGGATATCAGAAATATGAAAATGAAGCTGCACAGGGATTTATCTACGTTGCTATGGTATCTTTCTAATAGAAACTTTCAACAATATCCCTATGAGAAGAAGAGATTATTAGAATTTTGTGTAAACAACTTATGTATACCCTTATTTTTATAGAATTATAGAAAACACTGAGACACGTGCGCTTTTCAAGCATGAATGTAAATATATCTGCAACCTCGAATATACTGTCATCGCTGGAGTTATTCCACTTGATAATTTGAATTTTCACTGCCGGTTTCTCAATGTTACAATGCGTAATACGACAGGAATCACATCTCTCACAACCTGTCATCATATCTACCATGATGCTTTCTGATATAGCTGGTTCTTAATTTATTAGAGAAAAAAGCATGTGCCTTCTTAAACAGGTAACCGTTTGATTCATTAATCAATCTCTTTGTGGCTGAATATAAGAGGCCTGCCTTTATAGAAGCAATGGGACACTTTCTTTTTATAAATTTAGCACCGCAAGAATTAGATTGTATTCTTCTATTTTTAAATCTTTTGATTATTAGGGTTACATGAGTGGCGTTTCAATACTTACATTTTCATTTTCATGGGTAATGAAAAAACGCTAATACAGGATAAATCCTTCTAACAGTTTTTTACCATGCTACACGTTCGGGAAGACATCTTAAATTCGAACAAATTTGATCGGATAAACAAAACAATAGTATATTCTAAAACAAGAATGGGCACCTATTCCAACACGAATGCGAAATTCGTTCAAAAGCATTTAATATGTTGGAATTGCCTTCTGCCACGAGACTGAGACGATATTTTCTCTATTTTAGTCAAGTTTTGTGAAATACTCTCGAAATTCAGATAAAAATTCAGATTAGTGATTTTTGTATTGTATCTTGGCAGTTGGTGTTACTCACGAAATTTGTGAGATTACGAAATTTAAATTCATTGGATTCGAAAATTGATAGTATCGGAGGTCAGTACTGACAACCACAGAACGAAAAATATATCTGAAAACAATGCTGTAATGAGTTCATTACATCACTATTTTTAGTATTGTAATGAAATCACAGCAATACTGAAATAGGGCAACAGATTAAACACTTCAAAATAAGGAATGTCAATGTCATGCATGATGCATGGCCATCTTGTAATCACTGAACTCTCTGATCAACAATATTTCTTAGTTCTAGTGGACGTCTGAGAATATAGATGGCGCCTGCGTAACTGTAGTCGCGTCGTTGCAAATCTTCCTTTTCTATAATCTTTGAGAGTAATCATCTGTCTACGATTTAGTTATTCAAAGAGGTATAATGGTAGCTCATTGTTATGTTATTTTGTAGATTGATCTAAATCCAAAAATTCTACGAAGTGTTTCACATTGTCAGGAAGAAATTAACATAAATACCCCATAAAATTCACAAGTATTATAGATAATTTCTCTGTTGGTTCATAGCAAAATCACGCCCATTCCTAACCTGCGCTTGGAAAATATATTGCAGCAGCACTCATATTAACTGAAAATTCTTCACGCACCTGATACAGCCACGATTTTTGCCTAATTACAGCTAGCATTATAATTAAGGAAATCGACGTTGGCGTGCCTCTGTATATACTAACAGCGTATCTTTCGTATTATAATGTTACTTGAACTTGATACATGAATCGAACACATTATCTTAAGGTGAATGTATTCCAATTTTTGATGCTCCTATTTATGTACCTATATTATCTTAAAACGCTGGACACTTTCAAACACTTAAGTTGACGAAGATATATTTCGTATAAACCTCGAAGTTATTAAATTTTTTCATAAGATTGCTTTCAATTCAGTGTCCAATGGAGGAATCCATGAAGCTATTTTTCATCGGGACTCTTAAATGCCGCCATCCTAGGCGGCTAAAATAGGATGTTTTATAAATGAGAGTGAAAATAATACCGAACTATCCTGTTTTGCCCAAGTCTCCCCTAGATTGTAGATTTGAAGGCGGTTTGATTGCGATGCGGCCTTAAGGATCATTGTGCCCTATCATTTCTGTTCTCGCCATTACGCTATCGTAGATAAACCAAACATTTCCGCTCATTTGGCGATCGTACGCCAGTCATATATTTCCATCATTATACTTTCGTTCTACCGGTACGAAACACTTTTGAAAGTAAAATTGCTGAGGAATGACGTATAGCCAGGTCGTCGTTCTTCCAATTACTAACAACATTGATATATTGAGCCCATACAAAATACACTTACGTACATCCTGTGACAAGCAGATCTCTTACTAACGACCTTCTTGAAAATCTATAACGAATCAAGCGTTTCTTCGCGGACATTTCTATATTTACAGTTGGGTGAGTTTCTCAATAAATCTATATTCATTCGAAAGGATGCACACGTGTCCCGCGTTAATAAACTGCCCTGATCGTGTCTTCGCCATTGATGGAATTTATTGGTAATTATGGGGACACCATTGATCACAGTGCATCAATTAAAATGCAGGTGGGTCCAGTTCAAGATATGGATATTCTGCATAATAAAAGGTGCACTCATTAATTAGCAGTCGTAACTAAAAATTTTCGAGCAATGGGATCTCCCGTCATGTAGACAGCATGTTAACCAGTGCAGGTTTTTTGTAAAAATGGATCACAACGAATTCATTCCCTTCTCTTTAGACTCAAAGCAGACGACTGACAATCGGTTAGCAACTATTTTGTTGGTTAAAATGCAGAACACGCATGTAATATGAGAGCCATTGAGATTTATAAACATGAAAACAACATGAACAGAAAAGATGAAATGCCCTTGGTACATGACGTATGTTTTAGTCAGGACCCAAATCAAGCCGATACGAAGTGCGGGCGATGGGCCAATAGATATCATACACGTAAACTCATAACCTTCTCCCTTCATTGGCAGAGCTAATAATAAAGGTTCAGGATTGAACCCCACCATAGTCAGTAGTTAATAGTTAATAGTTTGAAAGGGGTTACGGTTACCATGGCCATTAACATGAAGATTGAATTGCAATGTTAGCCCAAGAATCCTCTGAAGATGCCTACCATAGCTGTAGGTGAAACGTCAAGTGAAACCGCTTTCATCATGCTCATTTGGTTGAATAATAGCAGTTGAATCTTCACTCAGCTTACAGAACGGAAACTGTCTCAAATAATACGATTCTTCCCAGCAATACCTACTTCTAAGTTGGTTCAAAACCTTGATGCTACAAATTATGAAATTTTCTAGGACTAATCTCAATATTGAACTTCAAACAATAATAATTAATTGATATATCCGAGTAAACAAAAAAAAAGATTTTTGGATTTCATTGAATCATTAATCTGACCGTTAATCTATAAAACTAAAATAAATAATGCCTATGTTGAATATGAGATTTTCTACCACTTAGTAAAAAATGGAACTTTGGTGAAAAGAGATAACAAATTATTCCTTCTTTATCAAAACTTCAGTCTGATGAAAAAAAACCGTCATTGAATTTGATTTTCAGTATTATGACAACGAAGCCGAATTCTTTATGCAAATCTATGTACAAGTCTAGGGGACAACAAGTACTTTTCCTAAAACACTTTCAATCTTGAACAGGATTGCCATCATTATATAAAGCATAATATCAATAATTCACCCAATCATAACAATCAATTTAGAAAACCGTATCCGAAACAAAGTCATTGTATGAATCTGTAATTAAAATATTTGCAATTATAATTCAATTCTTCATTTCTGTTGTGGTTATGAAAATTTAATCAAGTCATTTCTACCATCGAAATGTTAATACTCTGTCTTTGTATGAAAGATACCAAAACCTGTGATAATAAGAAATTTTTTTATATAATATTCGTGATAATTTTTGCTAGTCAAATTTATTCATTTTTGGGGTTGCAATTTTCTCATTCATTGTATATCATTTCCTGTCCAATTTATGATTAATGTTTTTTTATAAATATGTATATCCTTGCAACGAAATTTGGTACATTTGTGATGATAAATTTTATGATAAATCAACCAATTCATCTTCATAAATGAATCCCGGACAAATATTGGTTATTTAGAACAAAATAAAACAAACTTACTTCTTTCATGGAAGCAGTTTAAGTTATACAGATTAACTCAATTAGGTTTTTACATCAAGTGAATAGGATTAAGTGAATTCAAATAACTGCAAAAATTATTTTTTCCAAAATTGTTTTTTTTAATAAGAGCAGAAAATATGCTCTTTTAGCTAGTCTGACTGTCGGAAATATTAAAAATGAAATAAATGAGAAATCAACAAGAGAAGGGATGCCAAGATTTAAGACGTTAAATTGAGTTTCACAAGAGTGTTCCTAACCGAAGTACTGTCGTCCTGATCTACTCGCGTGATATGGACTGATTCATTTAAAAAGGATAACCTGACGTCCACTTCATCTCATTTTTATCAGATTAATCCCCGGCTGCTGATGTTAGTTAATCAAGTTCGAATTTAAAACGCTACCAAGCAATAATAAAGTAGCCGGTATCCGGGAAATATCCACTAGAGTGAGAAGCTTTATGCTTAATAATGGCCTTTGTAAAGGGTAAATCTGCACTGTATCATAATAACGTCAACTACTGACTAACTGTGCTGTACACCATAAATTAAGGAGAGCGTGAAAGGTATAAGCTCTCCACTTCTACCTGTACCCGATATGGATGTGGGTTTGTCCACAAATTTTTCTCTGGTCGATACCTTCGATGTATCGTGTTAGTAGTCTTTACTTTAATGAGCTTACTCAGGAGAGTTAAAAGTTTCGAATAATGAAACAACGAGCAAACGATGGAGCAAATGACAGGAAAACTGCATGGTCGAACTTTAATAAAAAAAATACACTGTGATGACATAACACAGCCTTATGGCGACTTTTTATTATTCAATTCATTTTTAATGGAATATTTGAACTGACAACGGAACAGATCACAAAAACCATAAATCAGATTTTATGAAACTAACAACAATTACATATATGCTCTTTAATTATATAATAGTTCTATAGTAAAACTCAAAACCCATTTCTCCTTGAGAATGTTAAAAGAGATATTTTATCGATGGAAATCATATGAGATTTTATACGATCTCAAGCCTATTTTGAATTTCATGAATATCTGTTGCATAATATTAAAGAACTAGTATTTTAGAGGAATAAACTATGGGTAGGAAATCACATTTGCTTTCTTGATTTATATCCTTCATTCTTCAAAATACGAATTTTAAAATTATTTCTTCGGGAGAATGTTTCTTTCATATTTCTATGGAATTCGTATATTACACCTTTTTAAGAAGATCATATGAGCAAAGAGAAACCTATTAAAGTTGAGCTTGAATGGATTATTCTTTTTTGGGAATAGATGAAAATGTCTTCAATAGAAAAAACAAACTCTTTGTTAAAATAGAAAATCAGTCAAATATCTTATTCCATCGACTATGAAAGCCATAAAATCCTGATTTTCTATAGCAAAATCCTACAGAAAGCGAAACAAAAACAATCGCAGTAAATAGAAACTGTTCCACCACATCATAGAATACCAACAACAATCATTCGACCAACTCTTCTATATACGTTGGGTGAATAGCAGAAAAACCCAATGCAATAATATAATCGTATTAGAAGTCGAGTGAGCTATTCAATTTCTTGAAGACTCAAAGTGAATAAATGACGATACTGAAGTCGCTTCTAAGGTAATGAATGCCTACTTCGTATCTTGTAATTGCGACTTTATGGCATTAAGAACATGAAAGAACATACGTCGTTTTTTCGATGAGCTTAATAGGTGTTCCTCACCGATCTTCGCCACTTTTACATCGAATGGCGTAACATCTGACGTCCTTTTTCAAGTGTCAATTAGTGGCATCTTCCTAGAAGTTCTGGGATAAAAAAGTGTCTGTCATTTCGGCTTTTTATAGATAGAATTTTGAACCAATTTAGACGGAAGAAAAAGATTCAATCCACTATCTTGTCTCTTCCAAGGAGGTATCGACTAGTTAAAAAACCCATTTTTAGCGAATCGCAAACAACGTTTTCCAATTCTCGATTTAATTCAGTTCGTTCATGATAGGGTTTTTGCAGTCGCTCTATGCGATCAAGTAGGAAAAGATAGGTGGAGGTTTAGTCTTATACTCTTTTCCTGTTTCATTCTTATAAATGTTTTCACAGAATAACATATAATTTAGTCCTTGACTTGAACCTATTCTTGAACAATATATTATTAAGGGAAAAAGAAATGAGATTTTTGTAATGCAAATTCATATTAATATGATTTCAAGTTGCAGGAAATGAAATTAATTTTAGCTTGACATCTTCTTTGCATACTACACACGAGGTTGTTGAACATTACTTGAGGAATTTGCTTCCATAAACGGGGCAGAAGCTCTCCCAGATCATTTAAGGATTCTAGGGTAGGTTGATGATTATCTAATCTTCTTTGGAGCATATCCCATGAATGTTCTATGCAATTCAAATCTGGTGGCTTCGGAGGTATTGGTAAATGTGGAATACCAAGCTCCTCGCGCATTCGCAACTATGGCTGGCTGCCGGTGCGGTCTAGCGTTATCGTCTAGAAATTGAAAAGTTTCACCAATGTAAATTTGGCAAAACATTGTCAATGACATGCTTCCTATAGTGTAAGGCGGTCATATTCCCAGGACAAATGTGTAGATCTGTGCGCCTGTTGAAACATATCCGGTCCATACCATAACACTATCCCCTCGGAATGGATGGACTTCTAGGACATATCAACGATTAAGGAGTATGCGTGGGCTTGTCCATACCTTTATTCTTCGAGACTCTAAAAATCGTCCATATCTGGATTCATCAGTGAAAAGGACACAACGCCATTGATCGCTCCAATTGTGTTGCCTTGCCTATTCCAGTCTTTGATGCTAATGGTCTCGTGATAATGGACCTCCTCTTAATGGACGTCTAGAACCTAGATTCACCTCTCTCAAAAGTCGTCTGATGGTTTCGATGGAAACTTGGACCCCATCTGCATTTTGAAGAGTATTCTGTAGCATTCTACACGTAGATGTAGGCATTCTTCTCGCCGAATCGGTGATGAAACGATCCTGAGTAGGTGTTGTTTTTCGTCTCCCACCAGCCTTGATCTTTCCAACACGGGACCTGTCTCCCTGAACCTATTCCAAAGTCGAGATATCACATTTTGGCTGACTTGGAGCCTTTCCGCTACAACAACCTGAGTTAGGCCACCCTGTAGCATTCCGATAGCCCTATTGGCCTCAGCGTTTGTTAATTTACGTCTTGACATTTTCAGAAAACTCGTTTCAAATCGAAGCCGTTGATAAACTGACTCCATTTCAAAATAAGAACATTCATGAAGCAAATGCAAAGAACCAAACTTCATCTTTTCAACCGAGAGGAATCGGAAAAAATGGTCAAGTCCAAAAGTGTATCTATTGACCTCAGGATTCTTTCGTTAAAATTTGAGTAAAAGTCAAAAACTCACCTTGTCTATTATGAAATAACGTAAAGTAAGTGAGCCATTTACTCCATTAATCACGGAGAAGGAAACATAAAACAAAATTATTGAATATTGATGAGGAATCTGCAACACCTGTAACACGTTGACTTCGGAGCATCAAGTTTTTCAGAAGTCAACAATCTCCCCGATCGTTCTTTCAGCAAATATCCTTGTTAATTTGACAGCTCGTCTATTAGTCAAAATATGAGAGATGGAAACCATGCTGCTTTTTATAATTGGTACTGAGTTGTGAAAGCAATTACCTTATCAGATTTTCAATGGACCCTCAACGTGGTATATCGGCTAATAACTTGTCTATCTGCTTGTCTCGAGAATCGCTTGACGATGTGATCTCTGAACTCGCTAGACGTTGAGAGGTTTCTTCTGTATTTATAAACGGTAAAGACCCTAACAGTTTTCACATTCAGAACGCTAAACGCAATGTTAAAGAAAATGAGGAATGGATACTTTAATCCAAGACCAATTCGTTTTCATCAGTGATCGCACGTCTGCGATCATTAATTATATATCCTTTCCTCGATGGTCAGTTCAGTTTTTAGTTTAGTTTAAAAGGGGAGACAGTCTACTGCGACCTTATGGTCTATTGTGCACCTTAACAAAGCTCTTCGTTCTTACTACACCCTTTACAGCTCGCCTTCCAGTCCCAGAGATCTAATGAAATTCAATATCTTGACCAAGGCATTGATTTCTTCGGCTTACAATGGCGAAGTATTCCGTGACTAGGTGAAAAGCAGTTTCTTCGTTTGTTTATCCCTAGATGTCTAGACATCTTTCAATTGCTCATATTTTTTGCTTCAAGGACACTCAATTCCCCATAAAATGACAATTGCTTTAATACTCTTAGATCTTAAAATATACCCTTGAAAATGTTGATGAGATACAACCTGAACCCAGCTCGAGACAGTCAATGGCGTTTTTGAATCACACGCTAGTGCCAGTTCTCCAGAGTTTATTCGTGTGGATTTTATGAGCATTTATATTTCTCGAATCATAAAATCAATCAGTTATCATCTTTCGAGATCCAGTCGATACTATTGGAATGCTAATTATTAGAAATCAAACCAGTGCTCTTGTAGAGCCCATTAGACCCATCGATTAATGATCTCGCGAAAGATAGACTCGAATCTCATTGAGTAAAACCTGTGATGGGTCCAGACCGCCGCCCACTCCGTTTTACTCCAACATGATAAACAGCTTTATAAAGTGAGCCTGGTCCATTGACAGCTATAACAAGACGCATTGACAGTAAAGGGCTTTTTATTTGCTGCATTAAGGCAGTTTATATTTTAATCTTCTATGCACCTTAATCGCCTTACACATTTGTTGATTCGTTATTCGGCGAGGTAATTGCATCTAGAGATAAATTTTCTCACGGGGCATTAAGTTTCAATGGGGCATTAAATCAGTGGAATATTAATCATAGGACGAGACTGTCCTATGAGAGATAAGGTCGTGTGATTGGGTTATGCTAGGTTTAGAAGCACTAAGACGTATATTTCAGTGAGTTTGCTCTGATAAGTATTTTACGTTGTGGTGATTTAATTTTTGATAGTCGAAACAAATTATGACAGCCATCATCTCTATAGATCTATGGATATTGAAATGAGATTTCCCACGGGGCTGAAATTCTTAAGCTCAAAACACGACGTTGTTTGTTTTCCATTCGTTCGAATTTATTATGTTGATAGACTTCTTCATTTTCCATATAACTTTTTTGATACTTCTCTTGGGAATATATGGGAAATATTTCGTTTATCCATTTTCTTCCTCATTTTCTACTCTTCAAATACTGTTTTTCGCACAATTCAAATCTTTTTCATCGAATGATGAAATATCTTAATTCAATATGACAATTGAGAACTACATAAAAGATATCAATATATTTTTTGTGATTAATATCAACTCAGGACCAGAAAAACAGTTCATGGAATGTCAACATGTGTTGTATCGAGATCATATAAAATTTCATATAAATTAAACAGAAGCACTTGTTTATTTCTAAACTACATATTAGTCAAATGAAATGAGAGATGCTCAGTATTCAAAATGAGTGAGAATAAAGTTTTGAAAGTTAACCATTGTTGTTTTAAAGAGTTTTGTTTATATCATCAGATTTTCAAGATGTTTGCGAGATAATAATTCTATCAGATGCAGAGAGATATATACATTAATATTTTTATTTAAACGGACCAAGATTCTTCACATTTCGAGAAATTTACTGAATATATATCAAAAACAATATCGTAAATTATAACGTAATTCAATTTCTAATAGTCATTGCCCGTAAGTCCATATCTCTTAGTTATTCGCTTCTCTCAAAGCTATATTTAGAGAATTATGGAAACTATAGTATATAAGACAAAATAAATATGAGATTGTTCTCACTGCCTCAGGAAGTCTTTATTGACATTGAGGCAAATTCTTTCAAAAATATAGTTGCAATTGTGTAATTATTAAAGATTTTGGATATATATTTTATTCACTGGCTATTCAACGGGTTTCGGGTTCAGTTAAGCATTATAATTCAACTATACAAATAGTTTTTCATGTGGAAAGCATAAAACATAATTCATCAGAAAAAAAATATATATATTTCTGTAAAGAGTCGTTGGTGGGAGGAACCCCAGAATTTAAGAAATTTTTGATTATTCGTTCATGAGTTGCACGTACTGACGTACACCTTCATTTCCATGATAGAGCATCAATCAATTTGAATATCGTGAAGTGCAGCATCTCTAACCACTATGTAATTATCTTACCCTAAAAAACTTATCATATATTTTGCAAAATTCCCGCTTCGTTTTATTAAATGATCTACTATTTATAAAATCATCAACGCGAATATAATTTCGATATTCTCCTTAGTTCAATTTTGTTTTCAATTATTCTCGCTGGGGGTTTCTAATATAATTTGATCAACATTTTTTCAGTTATGAATTTAAATTAACTCTTTATTTTTTGTTTCAGGTAAGTCGTTTTTTATTATGAAAGATTCAGAATAGGTAAGTTGCAAAAAAGATGATATTCCTAACGAATTTTATCATTTTTTAAAATCCCTCATCTTTATGCGGACTACTCATTGTTACTTAATCACTGTTCAAGTTTACTGCATTTTGCGTATTTACTGACATAACTGAGAAAAACATTGTATCATTGAGGCAAAAGTTAATCAGCACCATAAAGATGACATATTACTGATTGATCGGTTCTCGAAAACAACCTCACAATAAAATCCAGATCTTAGCTAGAATGAAAAAATGATCCATGTTCATAATTATTCATTTATTTCATAGCGCCAACTCTGATGTTACTGATCAGACCGACGATAATTGCGTTATTTGCTCCAATTGACATTTCTGATGAATTATCGATCTAGTTAGCACTCCCCAAGCAGATTAATTGTCATTTCATCTTGGACCTGACCAAGAAACAAGCAACGACCGCATGCGATCAATTGTCCATCATTGTCAACTAGTGTTAACTCGAGTCACTAGTACCGTGTTCGATGTTACGTGATAACGATGTACCAGGCCCCCCCTTTGTTCCCCCCACGAGCTTGAGCAATCGCAACTGTACGTGACTGTCAAATGGCACACATAATCTGGAGTTTGTTTATATGTTTGTTTTACAGAATAAGGGTCTTGTGAAGGATAATCAAGCACGCGCTAAAACCAACAGGTTTCAGTTTATGAATGGACAGTCACACGACGGTTTTCATAAAATAAATAGAGGTCGGGATCGAAGTCATTGTATGTTAAATACAATCATGGATTTTTTCATGATGGAAATATTTTCATATTCAGATTCAACTTGAATCATGCAATTTTTCATTCCGAATTCTCGATTTTTAGATAGTTGGAGCTGAGTACTTTTCGTGTTCTACATCGAATGATAATCAGAATTGTTGCGGGAATTCATGAAGTATTTTTTTGTCAGTGTCACATCTCAACATGGAAACTTTTTTGTCGTACGGAGATTTTCGATTTCCTCAGTACCTTCTTTTTTTTATTCGTTCTTAACGTTCACAATAAAAAAATCATTGGAAAATTTCGGTATAAATGACGAAAAAATTGTATCATTCAAATGTAAGTATGTATATCAAGAGGCCATGAATCTGAAAAAAATGAATTTTCGAAATGTGAACTAATTTTTATGTTTAGGTAGAGTTTGTAGAGAAGAATGGAACACCCTACGCATCCTGGTTTCAAAATGTTCAGATACATTTGATTTGGAAAAATATTTTTCTTTAAATTGAATTTTAAATGGTCATTATGATATTGAATGTTAAAATTTTGTGATCATCAGATATATTACATAATAACATATTACCGCTATGTTAGTCGAAAAGAATATGAAAGTTCCTACAAAAACCATTATGAATATCAGGGAGGTGCAATTGTAAGGTCTCCTATAAAAAATACTTGAAAACGAACAAAAATATTCTTTCTGGAAATTATTGAGGAAATCTGCCAGGCTTTTATCTTTATCAGACGCTATGCACAAATAGGTTCATTAGAGTCTCATGTATTATTTGTGAGTCAGCTCTTTCAGAAATATAGATGAACTTATTTAATATGTCAAGTTTTTATCTAAGGTACTTCTATCTACAATGAAGAGCAATATACTCTATCCAATTCGAGATAAAGTAAACCTTATAATTGTCCATTTAAAATTCAAATATATCAGTCTATAAGCTAAATATTTGACTTATACATATATTTTAACAATCGATCTTTGAGATTGTATGAAACCCTTTTTTCTTATACCATTTCATCGAATCAGATATAGCCATGTTTAAAATTCATAATAACACTGAAGTTTTTCCGCGCAATAGTATCTTCCACTAAAACTTGAACAAAGCAGAAATCTGATTATTTTTTAACTTTGCTAATATCGATTTTTGCAAATGATAAATAACTCAAAAGATGCACATTCCACGAGATTTCACGAGAAATACTTCCATTTCATAAAATGGCCAGATATTGATTAAATAAGTTATTTCCAAAGTAGAACACAAACAGTCATTTCAGCCGAAAACAGCATTCAAAAACTTACCAAAAAAAAGCGTTGAAGTTACTCGAGTTCAAAGCCCTGAATTTTTGGTGTGACTATAAAAAGTGATGGTATGTAATGGTCTCAATGAAAAAAATAAAACCTGTGTGACCTCGGCAATCTTCAGTTAAAATATATGTACTTCAGGGGCAATCATTTATAGGTACGGCCAACCATAATTTGTGGGATGGTTCAAATAAAATGGCTGGACATTATCATATGAAATTTTCAACATAGGCGAATCTTCTGAACGAAATATACCTAAGCAGCTGCTTTCTGTATCAATATATTGCTTTTCGATTGAATGGAGAAATCGAAATGTCACATAAATTTACAATAGCTTCATAAAACTCTCATCATTATATTTAACAATGGTGTGACTTCAAGTGCAAGTGCCTTACATGTTATGACTCTCATTATCGATCTGACAACTGCCTTGCACTTCAACCATTCATGTGAACATCAGGAATTTCTCATGTTTAACTACATATTGGAAAGTTTCAATTATCACTTCTTTTGATGAACAGGTCATGAAAATTATTTGGCTTTCATTTTATATATGATTTGACTATTTTTGTTTAAACGTAAAAATGGGAATCGTGTCACAAAATTTTCGCAATTGATTATGCATACTTCGAAAAATATTTAAGAGTGGATATCCTGCGCTAAAGATTCTCAACGAATTACCAGTTTGACGATTATATTCTTGACAACATAAATCCAAGTTCCTCTGGCGCAAGTGTTAATCAGTGGTCTCCTATAGTTAATTGGGAATTCGGAAGATCTTTTAAAATCAGTAATCATCCATCTCGGAGAAATATGAACTCGAGCGTGTAATTTAACCATAGAATAATGAAAAATAACACACTATCCGGCTTGTAGTGACCAATACTGAGCTGAAAACAAATTGATCCTAATTCTACCTTACGGGCTACTTTATTGCCGATCAATAAATAGTGATATAATTACATGTAACTGTTCTGCATTTGTCTATAATCATCGAACCTTCATTTAGAAAAATGTTCACAGAATAACGATCACTATTTCATTTTCTGGTCTGCTTTTAAGGATACGGCTCAGATATCACGATTATTATCGTATCTCTGGAGAATTGGGGGAAGATCTGATCGTATACGGGGAAATTACTGAGGTAACAGTTTCACACTTCATGATCGGTAGCCACAGAATAGCTGAACGAAATTGCAATCAATTATTATCTAAATGTATGCAGTCGCGGAGTTTTTGCATAAAAAGGAAATAAAGACTCGTGTTTTTTCTCTGGTATGTTCCCTGAATGATTAATTAAATGCATCAATTGATTCAGAATTGACTGAAATTTAAGTTGTTCCCTCAGACATTTATTATCGATATAATGAACTAGATTATAAGGACCTTCCAATGAGCAGGTTCTGCTTGGGGAAGCCATTTTCTACTTTCTCAAAGTCATCACGACCAAATGAAGAATGATGTTAGAACGTGGATGATGCAGATTTTTGACTAATAGGTTCCACTCCGTGCTTTGAATTCATCTTGATTTATACCATCTTAACAAGCACTTCATCATGTTTTTCTTGATAAATATGAGAAACTCATCATCTATGAAAATTGTGTTGAAGAATAGGCTTATAACAAATGCATGTTCATTAAGGAGACTGATTGCTGAGGATTAATCAAAACAGTGTAAGAGAAATGAGATTATTCGTAGGACAAGAGATACTCAGAGAATCCTCACAATTAAGATTTGAACTCAACACATTCCATCGAAGAATTTCTCTCTAAATATATTTTCCAATGGAATATTTCTACCGAGTGGTTTGAAATCAACCCTGGAAAAGAGTATTTTGAAGAAAAAGAGCATGAGTTGACTTTTTATATAAAAAGCCTTTTGACTTCTCTTGAAGGCGACACACTCTAGAGAATGTTTCATCGATGTCTTTGGAAGATACTAGATGGGATTTATTGGAAATTATTTGATTCGATAGATTATTTGTAGTAAATTTGAGTTGAGAAACTGAATAGTACATTTTTGAAAAGCATAGATCTCATGGAGTTATAGCAACGGGAGCTAAGATATCGCGTTAATGAGTAAAAAATTGTAATAGATATTCAAAGATATTCATTGAAAATTTCATCCAATTCACTTCATTTGTTTCGAAGGAAAGCTATTTTCAGGTAGTCCTGCAGGCAGTCCCTACGTTCATGTCAAGTTTTCATCCTATATTCGACTTAGAAATGTACATTATGATTTGGATGATAAGAAAATGGGCATATTCTATGGAAATTCACCTACTTTGTAGAAGTACTAATGGAATGAAATTAATATTCTTGCCGAAATGTTGAGCTGCAAAATATCTGGCTGAAAACGCAGAACATAAAGATAATATCCATTTTTGCCACAAAATCTCTTTGTTCAATGTTCACTTGTGTTGGGATCCTCTTTCTTCATGTTCAAAATCCCTTATTCAAATTATATACTTTTTTTATTCACGAAGCTCAATATGCAAATCATTTTCATAAGAAATGCCTTCATTTGCATGTCAACACATCCAGCCATCATCCAACACATCCCCGATCATTTAACCATTAAATCCACATTACAACATCATTAAAATTAATTCAATCCTGAACTTGTAATCTTCAAACCGTTCTGGCGATGTATAATGGGCAAAGAAAATATATTATTTTTCTGCGTTCGAAAATTCGAAATCCCAAAAGGAAATAATTCTCGATTTAATTCGGTTTTGATGAAGTCTAGAAGGCCCCGGGCATGCAAAATATCGGGTATCATTCCGCAATCATAAGAAGAAAATAAAAGAGACCTTCATGAATTGTGTGTGTTACAGAATTAGGCAACTTTTTCCCGAACATGAGATGATTACGTTGGGGTCATTGAGATCAAGGCGAAAAGATTAATATCATTATAAAAACTTTAACTAGGTGTGAAAATGATAGGTATGGCTTACTTTCCAGGAACTGAATTAAGAGAGGATAACGTGCAAGTGCTTTCTTCACAGATAACTCGACATTCCTTCATTTTATTTGTTACGAGATTCGCATTACTCTATAATGATTATGGTGTAGTGTAGTATAGGCTCACTATAAAAAGCGCAGCGAGAAGCGTGCATTAAAATTAAATTACTATTTCTAGAGAGCGATGAAACTGTTGCGGACCTTCTGACACACAATTTTTGAGCTGAGGTATGAAGACATTAAAGTAGCGGTATCACTAAAGGAAAGCCTAATTTGTCATGCTGTTCAGACCATCATTGAGTATAGCAGAAGAGCCATCTTTTTTGATACTCCACCCAAGCTCGACAATGCATGAAACTAAAATATAGTTCACTCAAAAAAATACCGAGAATTAGTACACGGGTGAACTCGAAAGCTATTTTCAGTGATATATTTTTTTCCACTAGTTACCAAAGAGAAAGCAAAATGAAAATATGGACCTACATTCATTGTTTCTGGAAAACACAATAGAAATGTCCATTGCAGAAAGTTTTTCCGCTAGTTAATCTACGATAAGATTTAGAGCTGTGCTATTATAAATTTTTTCATTCCAAATATTTCAAGTGGAATAATGATGGTGAATGCTTCATGACATGAACTCTTCAATAATCAACCCACAGATCATAAATAACTATCAGCTGCCGGACCACAGTGTACTGAACGAGATGAGAATCAATCATATGGACCGTAGATTTCTCCATCATAGCAATATCATAACACTGATTCAGGAATATTCATTCAATGTTAAAAAAAAATAATAACGATAATGAAGGATACATTTCGGTACCTACACAGATCGTTTTCTTTGCCGATGATGCCGTTATGTTGTGTTATATTGATGGTATGATCATCTTCTGTCTTTCATCATTGGATAAGTTTTCAAGCTTGATGCATTGTTGATTGTCATTTTGACACATTGTTGTTTAAAAAATAAATATTCATGCATCAAGCTTGAAAACTTATCCAATGATGAAAGACAGAAGATGATCATACCATCAATATAACACAACATGTTATATTGATGGTATGATCATCTTCTGTCTTTCATCATTGGATAAGTTTTCAAGCTTGATGCATTGTTGATTGTCATTTTGACACATTGTTGTTTAAAAAATAAATATTCATTTTTACTGTTGTTTTTGAATAATAGAATACTTCACCTATAATTAATGAATGTGATTGAATCCACATATTTTTGCATTCTAATTTAAAAAGGATGAAAAGAAATTCACTGTATACTCTGAAATTTAGTAGTACCGAGTCTGAAACTGCCAAATTATCAGAATTAAACTGAGCCAGCTAGAGCGAATATGTTTCTTTCATATTTCATTGTGGTGTGAAAAAGACCCCATCACTCCATCAGGACTCATAGGAGAGATACTCATTAAAACCTCTGAAAATGGAACACCCTGTAAAACAGTGAAATGGTGCGACTCATGAGGGCATCTCCGCCTCTCGAAAGACCGACAACTCTATAAGACAGGCAGTAAAATAATTTTATAGCCGAATATTCAGCAATGAACAAACTGAATACTCATTTCCAACCAATTAAAACGTCAATATATTAAGGCTCTATCTATGGGCATTTCAGATTTGAAGGCCTCGGAAGATTCTCCATTAATAGGCTTTTTGTAGAAGTGTGTAAATTTATTCGAGTATAAATTCGAGTACTCGTCCTCGTTAAGTTACCGTCGTGAAGATAACATAAGTCCTTGGTAGTGGCACTAAACCGCTCATTTTTTCATGGGATATCAAAGTTATTCATGATTAGCGAGAAATAATTATTAAGACTTCATTGCTCTAATGATTTGAATCGTAAATTGCTTTATTTTGTCGGTATTATTAGTATAGGATATAAAATTTACATGCTCTTATCACAGGACAGAATTTTTCTTATCTACATATGGCTTGCCGAAAAATGAAAATTTGAGTTAGCAACATCGAATATATTTGGGAAAAGTAAAAAGTATTAACATTCATAAATATAAGAAATAATATATGTTAGAGACTATAAATCTATATGTCTATACGCAATGAGTCACTCTACTACATGTCCATATTTTATTCTGGATCAGAACGATTGATTTACTCTCGACAGTTATAGTGCTCTAATGAATGTGAGACTCTATTATTTAGTACGGCTCAACTAAGTATCTTCATTAGCTCATGATGCGATGCTGCATTAAGAGAACAGGAGAGTCAGTAAATGATTATTTCTCCATTTCAGTATCGTAATGAATTCATTACAGTACTAAAAGTAGTGCTGTAATGAAACTCATTACAGCATTGTTTTCAGTTATATTTTTCGTTTTCTGATTGTCAGTACTGACCTCCGATCGAATCAAGTTTCGAATCAAATCAATTCAAAATCCGTGATCTGTCAAATTTCGTATGTCACACCAACTGCCAAGATACAAAACAAAAGTCACTAATCTGAATTTTCATTTGAATTTCGGGAGTATTTCACAAAAATTGACTGAAATAGAGAAAATACCGTCTAATACTCGTTGCAGAAGGCAATTCCAACACTCATGCTATCCAAAACTCGCTCCTTCGTCGCTCGTTTTCGAACTTCGCATTCGTGTTGGAATAGGAGCTCATTCTGCAACTTGTTTTAGAATATACTATTAAATTAGATATTATCGAAAACTTTTTATATTGTATTTGTAGGTGATGATAGTTACCTTGTATGGGAGTTGTAAGCGGTTTACGCCTTGTTGGAAATACAGGGGGGGCCTCCTTTCAGAAAAAAAAACTTTTGAACGTCACCATGAAAAATTACCAAACTTTGAAATATGAAAAAATTTCTTTTCATTAAATTTCTGAAGCATTGGGAATTGAAAAATATATTAGTTGTCCCTCAGATTTTTCATATGATTGTGAAATCACTAAAATTATAAAGGTCTGGTAGCCAGGCCAGGTATATTTATATATCTTCAACAACATGTTTTACCGATTCTCAGAACTGCAGCAATTACACATCAACTTTTATTTTGAGCATTGGATACATCGAATCATACAGCCATAATGGCACCATGAGGTTATTTGGAATATGTTCATAAATTTCGACATTAACAATGAGGATAAAAAACAATGAAGAATAAACGATATATTATGAGAATTGAACTTATAAATGTGATTGACGAGAAATAACCCGAAAACATTGTATAGGTACTAGTATTTACTTCATCTCCAAACTTGATCTGAGCAAGAGATGTCTGTGAGTAATATTGTTTAGAAGTAACAATGACAATACTGCATGTCCGAATATTTATCATAAAAACATTGAAACGTCTGTTGCACAGGTCAGTATTTCATTCCAGAAAAATAATTGTTTCAGCTTGAGTTTCGCGCTTGGTCGAACGTTGGAATCTCCTGCTTCAGATTCAGAGCAGCAACATTCAGATCTGAAATCGAGAAAATTTGAGATATAATTTATGATACGTTCCTGGAATCAAGTGATGCACAACAAGTGGTTGGCTTGAAGTCAATCCTTGTTCTGTTCCGATCACGAACAGTCGTTGTCCAAGTTCTAGAGTCTGTAAGAGATTGAACGAGCACGTGCAATTCACTTTCAAATCTCTGTCTAGTCAACTACTGTTATTCAATTTCGTGTTGCCTTCCAACAGGCAATGGATCGTAGAAGATGTGAATGAGAAAATGGAAATCGTGCTTGACTAGAACAAATGAATTGATGGGTAGGTTCCTAGTCATGAATTCAGTCTTATTTCTCATTGATTAAACGATTAAATCTCGAAATTTTGAAAAAATAATATCATAATATATCGATCTTTTAAATCGAAAAATTCGATTTTTCCTGAAGAATCTTGAGTTTCATGGTTCCTAATATTTTCAAAAAACAAGTTAAATATCGGGGAACAGTCGATACAAGAGTTCAATTTTCGTTAGCATCCTCGTATAACATAAATAAAAACTTCAGCATGGTGTTCATTCGATCAAGTTGCTCGGAATTCCTTTCAGAGTTCATATAGCTCGAATCTCATTGTTGTGTAATGACTCAATCCAGTCTTGTTTGTGTAGAAGAGAAAGCACGTAAAAGGATACCGATCTAACAACAAAAGCATTGGCGAGTCATCCTTTAATTGTTGTATGAAATAACTGGATAGAATCGCGTTCAAGATCACGGTCTCCAAGCACCAGAGGTGTTCCATATCACATTTACAGTTTGTTTACAATCCCCTTCTTTACACGGATTGGTGGCTCTGATTTGTATGATAAACCATCAGGCTAAATGCTTGGGTCATGCTCAGTAGACCGTGATCTGAAGGGGTGGTCAAGAGCTATAATTCGAATAAACTGCTCGTTTAGATTTAATCGTATTTATCAATTAAGTTGGCGCTGCTTATGAATGACTGCATATTTGTCATCACAATTAGTGTTTTGATATTATCCTTATAATTTTTGTTTTCGATAGGAAGATGTCATTTTGAAAGATTGAAATATGTTGAGCTACCTTCAGTTAACTATTGCTGCTGTTTTCTTTTTGATTGTCACTAAACTTATTCACTCAAGGGTGTATATATCATTTTTTTCCACTAAATGAAACATTTTTTAAATTCAAACAAACTTTATACATTATATCATGAAATTTGGGCTACATCAGTTTTAATTGTTTCACCCTGTGTGAGTTCAATTTACATTGAAAATCTCACACAAAACGATTTCACAATAAAATTCTTCAGATTCTGTTAAATGAATTCGGAGTCAAATAATTCTTCGACGAGCACAAATATTTTCATTTAATTACAGGTATCATGACCTGCTTACACTACCGGTAATCTAGAAATCATTTGTTTTGCAGGAGAGTAACCAAGATATTTCATCCGTGACTATCTTCCATTACACGAACCTTTACGATTTCTTAGGTTGAAACCTAAGGCAATTCTCGTTTTTTGCCGCCTAATAAACATTAGATGCGGTTTTGGCTGAAATCGAAAGAGGCACGCTCGAAAGAGAGCTTGTTCCAATGGCGTGCATGATAATCTTTCTTGGAAAATTCCAACAGATGCTTGCTGTCGATCTTTAGGGACATCGACAATTCAGAAAACGTTGAAAATTAGCAACTTTTGGAATGGAGTTTTTTTCTTTCACCAACCTACTGCAATTCCAGATCGAGAATTATTTCGAGCGTTCATTTTATATTATACTTATATTAAATACAAGGGAGGTCCTAATACTTCGAAACATTTTTTTTTCAAACACCTTTATTTCGATAGATATTGATAAAGTAACTTTTACTCAGGATTTAAAGCCATTAATAGTTAATAACCTTACAAAACAAAAGTTAAATAAAATACTAACCTAATATTATTTCCGTATTTCAGTATCGTTGAGTTTACGGTACTAAAACTAGTGCTGTAATGAAACTCATTGAAGCATTGTTTTAAGTTACATTTTCCGTTTTGAAATTGTCAATATGACCTTCGATTTTATCGTCGCTCGTTTTCCAATTTCGCCCTCGTGTTGGAATTCGATCTCATTCTGCAACTTGTTTTAGAATATACTATTCTGAGTTACTTTTGTACCGAGTTAAAAATAAAGCTTGTATTTCAGGACAGTAATATGTTTTCTTATTGCACCTATTTAAAAGGGCATTTCAGAATAAAAAATAAAAAATCATCAGCAGAATAATAATCATCATTCATTCATTATTGAGAATGACATTCGTTGATTAATGAATTTGAACAGCATTCTTCATAAGATTTTCCTTACACGGATTGGTCACTTTGTTTTCACTTCAAAGCATCTGAAAAGTGAATACCTACCTACCAGAAAAGTTACTTTAAAACATTGTAGACTTCACTATGTAAATGACCATATGACTGTTCTATAGAACAATAATTCAAGGATGCTGCCCTTTTTTATGGAAATTGTCCTTACTCATGTTCCTCAATCTCCTATAGCTTTTACAGAGTCGGGTGTGAAAGCCTGAAATCAACTGGTTTATTAACGACTTGTTTTAGAAAAATCGAAATTTTTCTTCATTTCTTCGATAAACAGTAATGGATTTCATATGGTAACCTACTGCAATAAATTATCTCCTTTACAGAGAAATTTTCATCGAAATCAGATATTCCGTTCCTGAGTTCTGTGAAGACAAACAAACAAACTAATTAACGCATTTATAATATCAATATAGATGGGACGAAATAGAGGAATTCTGATTATTTTTGTTATTTTTTCATACTCACTTTTTGATTTTCAACTTGTAGTACTATTTCAGTTGTTACTAAGGGCTGAAAGACTTCGGAAGATGTCCTTCTCTGAAATAAAGTGCAGTGTTATTTATTCTTGACACCTATAGTAGGAATTTGAATGAAGAACCGATGGCGAAGAAATTGTTACCTACGCCCGTGATTTCGAAAAAAAAATCCCGGTGAACGCTGGTCAATGGTGATGTTCCAGATATGCGTGTAAGTGTAGGTAATCGGTAGCTTTGCGCCCGCAGCACCGAATCCAGATCGCTCACGCACTCGTCTTCCGAACCAGAGAGACCACAGAGCGATCTGGAGTCGAGTGTCGCCTCTGGCCTGGCCGTTTCTTCTCTTCTCTAGCGGTTTTCGCTCGGTTTTATTTTATAGTAATCACCGCTTGGGTGTGGTTCCCGCTTAGTGCCGCAAGGAGCTGGCAATATGAGCTACCTCAGTAGGGAATAGGCAGAGGCGTAACTGTTTTGTGGCTAGACGAGACTAAGAACATTATTCTTCTTCAATGAAAGATATATGGACTATGGAATGGGCTATGCATCATTTTGAATCCGTTTTTATCTTCTCATTCATTTCACAAGATACATAGGCATAAATAAGTCAGTTATAATTCATTTCCGAATAATTTTCATCAAATATATTTTCTACTGCTCTAATTACTGAAACTGAAGCTGAAGAAATGAAATCAACCCCAAAATTCGTGTCCATGATCATTTCTGGAGGAAATTTATTCAAAAAAGGCTATTCAGACCATTGAATAAAAAGGAGGAAGGAACATTTATGAAATATTGAGGCGTCCGTGAAGGTGCACCAATATGGCTGCCTATTGTTTCCGGTTTACAGAGGCTTGACATAAATTTTCATTATCGAAAAAAAATAATAGTACAAACTTCTGGAGTGTTTATTAGGCTGAAGGATTTAGGTCATTGGCTCTAAATAGTTTTTGAAACATAGATGAATTCAAAATAGTAATCATCGAAATGAATACCATTTTCAATTCCCAGGCTCAGAGTGAAACTTCATTTTGACGCAATTGGATGTCACCACCTTAGAACCTTGTAATATTTTACTCATTACTTCACAACCCATTGCTTCAAATTTCGAAGTTTTTTATGAAGATTTTGTCCTGAGATGTGCGGGATACTGATGAGGCCCAACAAGGCCGAAACCGGTATATCTCTCATCTCAGTGACAAAATCTAATATCATTTCTCCAACCTCATGATAAAAGAACTCTGAGCCTGGGAATTGAAAATGGTATTCATTTCGATGATTACTATTTTGAATTCATCTATGTTTCAAAAATGTTCTCGATGTGGCCTCCGCAAAGGCAAAGAATTTTCTTTTTCTTAAATAGTTTTTCTTTTTGTGACAATTCCCAAATTAAGTTTCTTTTGTGAAATCATTTTGTTGAAGAGTTTGGAAGACTCCTGAATTTTAGACACATCTCACGTAAATTAAAGATAGGGATTGGAATATCTAGAAACTTGGAATCACAAATATAATACGAGAATGACAGAAATACAATTTATTATCATAAAATATAATATATTAGCAGTCTGTTACTGTGGTAGAAAGTTGATGCTTTGTTCCCAGAAGCTGAACGAAGCCACAACGACCCCTGTTCAGGATAATAATAATAATAATAATACTGTAGTAGAAAGTTGATGCTGTGAATCTTTGATCAGATTTTCATTCAGCCAAAGTTCCCAATTTTTTCGAATTCCGCTGATGCAGATTTTTTTTAAATGATAAATTACTCAAAAAATACCCTTTTCACGAGATTTCACTGAAAATACTTTTTTTTTTTAAAATGCCAAATATTCATTGAATAGGTATCATGCAATTTACTTTCGAAAGTTCGGCTCGTTCAATTTCTGTTATAATTATGGAAAGTAATGGTATGTAAAAACCATAATGACAAAAAATGAAACATGTGAATTGATCGGAAATTTTACACAATAACAAATAATGTACAAAATTTTAAATACAGACTGATTAAAAAAAAATGTTTTTTGTTTTAACGAAACCCCCGAATTATCTTCGGGTATCGAAAAAAAGCCTTGGTCAAAATATCAGCTTTAAATATTAATATTTAGAGGTCATCGATTAATTCTATTTTCCCTACAAATAGCAGCGAAAAAATTCCTTTTTTTCAATAAACAAATTTTTGTTTACAAACCAACAGACGGATTTCATTGTGTGATATATTGTCGTGTAGGCAATTAGATACTCTACAAAAAGTCTCGTACGATATTTCGATAAAACGGCTCGTTCAAAAGTTATTCGATTTGATGCTAAAATTGACGCTCCTATTCCAACATCACGAATGCGAAATTTGAAAACGAGCGACGAAGGAGCAAGTTTTCAAAAGCACGAGTGTTGGAATTGCCTTTTTTCTTTATTTCAGTCAGGTTTTGTGAAATAATTGTGAAATTCAGATTATACATTCTAGTGACTTTTGTTTTGTAGCTTAGCAGTTGGTGTGACTTACGAAATGACAGATTACGGAATTTGATTTCAAAATTGATAGGATCGGAGGTCAGTACTGACAACCACAAAACGAAAAATATAATTGAAAAAACTGCTGTAATGAGTTCATAGGAGTTCATTAGGAGTCGGTTTTCTTGAATTTCTGGTACATTTATGGAATTATGGTCATGATGATAATTTCTGATTTTTCAATAAGGTTCAGGGTTTTGGACCTCGAACGTTTTGGGGCTCAATCAGATTAGAACTTCATGGCAAAAATTAAAAAAACGAATCACACACATGTGGACAAGCTTTTATTTAGAGAAAGGAGCCCGTAATAGGATCAAAAAACCAACCTATTTATTTTTATGCATCGTAAATCTTGTTTGCGTTTCTGTCAATATTATCTATACTAGCAGATGAATGAATAAGAAACTGTGACATGGAAATTTCGAACGCCATATTCCAGTACATCCTAGAATTCACTTCAGCGAATCGGTGTCAGACTCTATCCAAGCATAAAATTAAAAGCATCAGCGACGGGATCATACACTTACTTCCTAGCGATCAAATGCAACCCGTATTATGGAAAGACAAAGCTGTCATGCATAAAGAAACGATATTAAACTCGCCTTATACACAGAAGACTGATTAATAGCCGCTGGAAAAAATCCAGGTTGATTTCAAGTAAATGGGTATTCGGACTTGGGTGATCGGCTCACTACCTCAAGAATGTTTCTTGAGGCGACTGGAGTCTTACTTGCGAGTGATGGATTGTTTGTTGGTGAGACACTTCTTATGATATTTTCTTGTCTGATTCTCGATCAAAGACAAATGGTCGAATTGTTTCCTGAACGGCAAATGAACTTTCTCCATTTTTTTTTCTAGTATAAATGACGATTTTGTCAGTAGAACGATGCCAAATCAATGTATGGAGATTGGCTTCAGGAATGTAGAATTCAGAAGTGTATAAAGACGAATTTTCAGTTGAGCTTATGAGGAACATTTAATTAAAACAAAAACTAATGAAAAGATGATGAAGTCGACTAATTGAAACACTATAAATTTTTGTTATGTTGAGAAAAATATATTCTAAAACGTTGAGCTAATAAATCTTTTGAAATACTTATCATATTAAGATTTGCAATTCCTGTTTTCAACACAGATTGAATTTACCATAGAGCATAGGAGCCGGTCCAAGGACTTTACATATCTTCAATGAACTTTACGAACTGAATCAAAAACCTTCACCATGTTAGGTTTAAGAAAGTTGTTAAAACTCTATACTTATAAAAAATTGTTTCTATAGTATTAATGAGTACTTTTCTGTTAATTTTGGAAATGTCTGAATTCGTCTATAATGTTTTATGACTTGTCCTATACATGCATTGTCATGTGTGAAAGGATCAATAAATATTATTATAATAGACAATGTATTATTTATTCATTGAGTATTTAATATAACCAAATTCGTAATGGATCCCAATTTGCAATTCTTCGAGAGTGTATACAGAAAAAATCATATGGTTTGTACAGTGATGTCTTGTAGAGAACTCGTGCCCTGAATCGATCTATATTTACTGTATTAGACCGAAAAGCTAAGCTTGAAACCCCTTTGTTTTCTCTTTCTCCATCTTGATCCATAATGAGTTGGAAACACTGTGCATTCTCGAATATTTCATAATTACAAGTTGGTATTTATTGAAATAGTTAGTTTTATTAAGATTTTTTCCTCCCAGTCTCTGAAGTAAGAAACAATTGAAAAAAAATTTAAATTATAGAAGAAAGGCCCCTGCGTGAAACTTGAGCACTAATTCGTCATGGGCCAAATTTTTTCAAAAAGTTGTTGCCTAACAATGTTAAACCACTTCGAACTTCAAAGCTGCAAAGTTTAATGAAATCCAGAAATTGTCTGACGACGGAGTCTGATTGAGACTCCGAAACGTTAAGCAGCTTTAGAGTTCGAAGTATTCTCTCTTTTTTAATTGTTAGGCAACAATTTTTTGAAAAGATTTGGCCCCTGACATTTTATTGCTCAAGTTTCTCGCAGGGGCCTTTCTTCTATTATTTAATTTTTTTCAATTGTTTCTTGTTTCGGAGACTGGGAGAGAAAACCCTAACTTCCACAAAAACAATTTGGTATTGTTCTCTGGGAAGTTATGTACCTATACTGCATATTGGTAGAGAGAAGGTAATAGGAAGAGGAGACTGTAACTAATTTTCAACCAGAAAAAATCTCGATTAAGGAATGTTCAACTGTCCGGTTGTTCCTCATTTTCATAGCTTGAATAAATATGAATTCTTGAAATGGTTCATTATTTCATTCTGCGCAATAATTAACAATAGTAAATCTTAATTCAGGAATGTTCATCGTTTCTGTAGCTTCTCATTTTTCGAGCATTAAAGTCATGAATGCGGTTTCTGAGACAGAAGAAAAATGATAATTAGTTTTCTTTACGTAAATGGACAAAACGATTCTGAGCTTAATAGTTGCACTTGGTTGGTATTCGGTCTTAACATTTATATATATTGATGTAGGATATTAGTGAAAGGTGAGGCGGAAAAACTATATTGCCAGAGCATAGGCTATAAATCTTCACAACAACTTCCACTGTTTTATCGAAGGGTAAAAGCAATCTCCACCAATTAACCGTTATACAAAATCTGACGTGAGCGAGAGTCACAAAATGATTAATCTTGCACAACATCCTGAATCATCTAAAATCGATTGTTCTCAGATCATCAACTGGCCCCTTAATTGCTACCAGATTTTTCGATAGTGGTTAATAGCTTTATTTTTCTACATTCATGAAACTGCTGGATCTTCATTAGAGATATAACTCAATCATCATAAAGAATTTAATCGTACAGTCGATAATGTCGATATCGCGTGTTACGAGAGGTATCATTAGTTTACGTTCTAATATGTTGAAGCAGCTTGCCAGGGGTGTTTAGCTCTTTGGAATCTTGAATAATGAATTGTATTGTAGTTAAATTTAGGTCTGACATGATGCTGTACCTTCTTCGAGAGAAACTTCACGGATAATTCATACAAAAGTTCCGCTTCAGTATCTCCTTCCATACACAGTTCACATGAATATATATATACACAGCTAGACTAGTATACCGGGTGTTTCACAACAGGCTTTCAATGTAGACAGGACATTTTGGGTCTTAATCATTGTTCGAAATATTATGTCCTAACTTTATTCGTTCAGAAGAGGATGTCTTATGTGTTTCATAAGAAATTTTCAATCGACATAACGCCCCGATGGATTTTCATGAAAATTTCAAGAAATGGCTATGAGATAGTGACTAATATTGGCTCCTCTAATAACTTATGAGAAAATAATTTTTTCCAACATGTTATAGAACATGCTGTACATTAAATTTGCAAGAAGCAACATTGTCCTCAGAATTAAGACTCGTCGATAATGGCATACCCCGTATCCATATTTTTTGTATTATTGAATATCGGCAATTTTCAATTTTTAATTTACACAGAACTTAAAGAATTTGAAAAAATTTCCCTGAGTTCAGAAGCAAGTTTCAAATGATAAAAATTCTCAATCTCGGAATCTAAGAAAATTGTTCTTTCCGAATGACTATAACAGATTTTAGCAGAATCATAAACTCAGAAACACATGAAACATTGGACTGAACTCATGAAACGGAATCAAGGACTGAGAATGTCATTCTTGTTAACACTTTTTAACACTCGTTATTAGATGTACTTACTGCGGCATTTATTCAATACATACAGGGTGTCCCGTAAAGACCACGTCAAACGAAAACGGAATGTAGATGAGAATGTGCTCTACCTGATGTGCAAAAATCTTTTATATGAAAGTCTCACAGTTTTCGAGATATTTGGTGTTTTATGAAAATGTTGAATTTTTTCACTTAAGATGCTTCCTCTCTTGTGGAAGCTACAATTAAATACTTTTCGAATCAGTTTTTTTCTGTAAATATTGTTGAATGATTACTTCGATTCATGCAATGAAAAATAGCAGAAAATATTATACAGGGATTCTGAAAAAAAAGTTAAAATTCATGTTCTGAAGGAAGTGTTTTTTTTGTACTGAATTCTATCTGACGTGGTATATAAAAAAGACACTAGACCTTTTCTGGATATTACCTTGAAAAGTTGCCCATTTTGTGAGGATTCCGAAAAAGTAAAATACAGGTGATAACCTTCTTCACGAAAAAAGATATTTGAATGTTTATCGGAAATGGAGCATTTCTATGAAAAACTGATTTTGTGAACTTTTCCACAAGTCCTTTCATTTTGCAAATTCTGGTGTAACATATTGAATAATTCTCTTGAAAAATGTCAGTTTGCCCTTAAAATACTCATAAAGTGAAATTATTCATTAATTGCAATGATATAATGTAATAACGCACAGAACCTTCAATATCAATAAATGTAGTGTGAAGAAACTTTATAAAAATATCAATAATAAAAATTCAGGATTAGTATTAGAGCAAGTGCTCAAAATGACCACCTCCTTCGCTAATACATGCCCTGCATCTATTGAGAAATAACCTTTTCAAACCATACAAACTTCTCCCCTCTATTTTGTCTGCTGAAATACGAATCCGGTACTTTAGTTGTGCTTCATCTCTTATGGGATTCGAATAAATTTCATTTTTTAAAAAACCCCAGTAAAAAAAATCCAAAGGATTTAAGTCTGGTGAATGTGGAGGCCACAAAATTCCACCGCCCTTCCGATCCACCGGTGAGGATATGTTTGGTTTATATATTCCCTAACATGACGACTGTAGTGTTCTTGGCACCCGTCGCGTTGAAACCATAGATTACATCGCATTTCCAGTGGTATATCTTTTAAGAGTAAGGGTACACTGTTCCTTAAAAAATTCAAATAGTTGGTGCCGTTTAATGATTGCGGCAATTCTGTCGGACCGAATATTTTTCCATCGTATATGGCAGTCCATAAATTCACCGTAAATCGATATTGGGATCTATCTTGCCTTATATTGTGCGGATTCTCGATGTTCCAACTATGAAGATTATGCAGATTAATGTACCCGCTTTGAGTACAGGAACACTCATCAGTCCAAAGGATATTATTGAAAAAATTGGGATTTTCTGTATGTTTCAGCAACATTTGTTGACAAAATTCTACTCGAGCTTGATAGTCTCTGGGTAGTAGTTGTTGAACTCTCTGAATATGGTAGGGGTGATATACTTCTCCATAAATAAGGTGCACTAGATGAAAATGAACGTTTCCATAGATACCTTAAGTACCTTAAGTTTGAATCATTAAATCGCATCACATCATATCAATGTTCGAGAGTTCTTTAGGCAAAGAAAAAGGAATAAAAAAACTTATTCAGTGAATTGGCATCTTAATAACATTTTATTGATTTGTTGATTTATTATTTTCATCAGGAAGTGCAAAATGAAAGTATTTATGGAAAAGGTGAAAAAATCAGTTTTTCACAGGAATGCTCCATTTTCGATAAATATTCAAATATCTTTTTTTCTGAAGAAGGTTATCACCTGTATTTTACCTTTTCGGAATCCTCACGAAATGGGCAAATTTTCAATGTAATATGCAGAAAAGGTCTAGTGTCTTTTTTTTACACCACGTCAGATAGAATTCAGTACAAAAAACACTTCTTTCAAAACATGAATTTAAATTTTTTTTTTTCAGAATACCTGTATAATATTTTGTGTTATTTTTTATTGCATAAATTGAAGTAATCACTCAACAATATTCACGGAAAAAACTGATTCAAAAAGTATTCAATTGTAGCTTCCGCAAGAGAGAAAGCATTTTAAGTTTAAAAATTCAACATTTTCATAAAACATCAAATACCTCGAAAACTGTGAGACTTTCATATGAAAAATTTTTTCACATCTGGTAGAGCACATTCTGATCTACATTCCGTTTTCGTTTGACGTGGTCTTTACGGGACACCCTGTATACCTAGTCGAATCCGTATCTCCACAAAATGCAGCTTGAATAATTTCTAGCACACCTCTTATCGATTTTTTATGTACCAGTTATTTTCAATGCTATGATAATTTTCGTTAATTCTCAATTTCGAAATCCCAGTGGCTCCAGCGATAGGAATGGACTTCCAACATGATAGGGTTTCGGCACATTTGACGCGTGAAATTCTAGCTCATTTGAATGATGATCGTCGAAATCATTGGTTTGAAAGGGTATTCTGTCTTAATTTCTCTCAATTTGGTTCAATGTGAAATGTTTCAACTAATAAAACCTTTGACTGACAGTTCTGTTAAAAATAATAATTCATAAAGGTACCTTCTTTTAATTCGCACCGAAGCTTTATTTGTATCGATTCACTATTATGGTCATCAAACGAGATATACTCGTTTTCAGTCAATCAATAACGCTACCTCATAATCCGAATAACTAATACTGGAAATGAATAGCTTCAATTACGTAGAATATTCCAGGTCAGTTAGATACACCATACAGTCTGAATTCCTTCAAGTCAATAAGGCATTTGAGGCATATTTCTTTCGCATTGAATTTTAATCGGGAATGTATAGATGCCCCATTGAAAACATTCTGGGGAATTTAATAAGAACCAGCTTCAATATTTCATAAGGCGATCCATCTGAACAAGTTATACAGTTGATCATTGTTCAGACAACCTGATACTAGCGTGTCAACGAGATACATGTGATATTATTCCAAAGAATATACTGTGATTTTTCTGATGATGGCAGGAGAAATGATATATCTTCTGAATAGATCAAGAACTCAAGTCACATTGAGAGATATGTGATATTACTAAGCAACCGGAAAAACGGAAATATGAACTATATCAAGCAACATGGGTGGTTAATTCACACTAGTTTTTATCTCTTTATTCAGAATTTTTTATTTCTCATCTGTACGATCTCATTGCTGTCAGTTTGGAGATGTGAAATTGGAATGATAAATGGTTTCGCAGGTGAAGAGTTTCTTATTTGAATTTTTGTTTTGATATGTATCTGAAAACAACCTCTTACAAATAAAATTATTATAATCGTAAATCTTCGTACTCGCAGAGCCATTACTCATCGATATTTCGAAAGGGATATTTCTCTAATGAGGAGGATAAATTCAGATGATATCTGATATTTGACCGAATGAGAGGCATTTTTTTTGTACGCCTCGGCATGTTCATAATAGAGAAAGGCGCGTTCCTCTCGGTATGTTACGGTCAGCTACCGCTACACTGGACGCTCGGAGTGTTCTGGAGCACACATTGATCACAGAGGCGGATCGCAGCTCAGTCAAAAGATTAGGTATCTGGCTGACAAATCCTTTTGAGTTTTATCAATTTGAAATAGATCGAAGGATCTTTTCTAATCACTTGTTACAATTTTTGCTCTGAGTCTGAAAAATATTTTTTTTTCGGTTTTTTTGGTTTAATTAAACCGTTCCAAATGAAACAACATATTGACGGTTTTCTTGTTTCCTTTGATCAGAGAAATTTATCGTTTTTCTCTGACTTTCAACCAACTTCTATCTTGAATTCTGATCCTTCTTTTCCTTCTGTTGCCACATTCATTTCCCACCTCAGAAAATTCATTTTGATCGTTAAGAAATTGAAGCGATCACAATCTATATTATCTATGGTTAAGGCTCATGAAGCTTTAAATAATATAAATAAGAGAGTTGACAATAAAATAGAGACGAGTTAAAACAATAAACATATCTGAAACCAACGTGATTAAAAATTTTTTTAATACGTCGATTCTTGCACTTGCTTTTCATAACAGCAAATCAGTTAATCAGATCAGATCTTAAAAGCCTTGGGAATCATGGATTTTTCCAGGATCGAAAAAACAACAAAAAACAATTTTTATAACTTGACGTGTTGATAAATTTTTTTTTATTCAATTCGTTCTAGAGACTGGTATTAATTTTCTTTCAATATAAACAGATCCCTTATTTACTTGCTTAATTGAGTGGTAGAAAATTTTTCCCGTGAAAGAGCTTCGCTTCTATATTAGAATAATCAGTTTAGCATATATTCGCGTTCTAAAATGTAGGTACTGGGAACTGTCCTGGCATGGATATTATCTGTCAAATTTATGATACAGAAAATAGTTTTGCCAACCAACATTTTCCACGCAAAAATCACTAAACGATATACAGGGTGAGTCTTTGACTTGTATATATATTTTAACGGGACATTCCTGAGGTCAGAAGAAACACTTTTTGTCTCTACCATTTCTTCCAATTCGGCTCGGTTAGAAAGATACAGGCTGTTGCAAATCCATAAAATAATGTAATTTTCGAATATATCTCGTGAACGATTCCATCGAATGAAATGATTTTCAGAATATAGGTTTTCATGAATGTGGCAAATCTTTTACGAATACAAAATTTAACTCACATGTTTTATTTTTTTCGTTATGACCAATATATACCATTCCATTCCATAATTATAGCAGAAATTCTCTGATCCCGACCCTTGAAGGTGTGTTGAATGCCATTTAATGAATATTTGGCCATTTTGGAAAACAAAAGTATTTTACGTGAAGTCTCGTGAAATGCGCATTTTTCGAGTAATTAATGATTTAAAAAAATTTATATCAGCGAAATTGAAAAAATTTGGTTACTTTGGCTGAATATAATTCTGTTCAGAATATTCGCAGAATTAAATTTTTGCTACATTTTCTCGAAGGTTCAGGTGGTAGATCTAATGCTAGGAAAAATTTTAGTGTCATATTTCCAGGCGTGGCATAGCTCATTATGAAACTTCAAGATGGCTGTATCTTTTTATCTAGACTGAGTCAGGAAAAATGGTATACGAAAAAAGTATTTCTTTCGACCTCAACAATCTAAGGTTTGAATATATGTACGAGTCAAAGACTCACCCTGTATATGGAAATATTCCATTAGTTTCAATAAAAACTCAGTGAATTGGAGAAAATAACATATATATAATACTCGTACAGAAGGGTCATTTCAACACTCTTTCATTTAAACACTTCTGCACTTATTATTACACGTATTATAAATAACAATTCTTCTTTTTTGAACAATACCAGTAAAAACTGAAAAGTTTCAATGTGCGACTTTTTCAACGCCATAATCTATACAGAAATAGTAACCTTTTCAGAAGGTTTGAAGGGGGAACCAAACTCAGGGCACTGAAAACTATTATAAATAAGAAATACAAAGATTTCAAATAATATAACCTTCAATTTCTCCGAATCTGCCAGATCAGATGCCGACTTTGGATCACTGACTGTCAGTTTTCACGCCGATGTGCCTTAAAATAAGGCTGAAACGTTTAGAAAAAACCAGTAGCTAAGATACGGAGAATCCGAATTCAGCATGAATGACATCAGTATATATACCCCGATTGTCCTTTGGTCTGCCGCCAAGCAGTCCCACTGATACAATTTAAGGCCCTTATTCCATTATTCAGCGCATTATGCTGTCCAGAGCCAGTCCCATCACCAGTGTCTGATTCAGTTCGTCCTGTTAGCCTTGATTTATACGAATTCGGGAACGTAGTTTCGTTGCATTGTCTGCCCTCTCTCGGTGTTTTACATGCTTATAATGGACCAAGACGCTTTTAAGCTGTGCCGCCGCCTAAGATCCGACTGCTTTCATCTTGCGCGGATATCTAGATATCGCCTAATATCTCCCCGTATCTCCACGGCTTGAATGAATTATGATAAGCAGGCTGTATATACCGGATTTTATGTATTATTAATGGATTCCGCGGTATGTCAGATTCGACTCTGCCAATTATTTTCTAGTTTTCGATGGAAATAAATCCGAAGGAGCTTCGACAAGAAATTTATAGCATATGATTGAATCGAGCTTTTATAAACCAGCTAACAACACATGGTATTCATGAAACTATAGGAGAAATCAGTGAATATTTTGAGTTTTTTGCGCTACGTTCCACTCAAATTTGCCTTTTGAGATAAGAAATTTTTTTTCAACATTTCAACATCTGTACAAAATATAAACAACAATAGCTGCCTCGAAATGTCGGGCACAACTTTCATATTTCATGAATGTTACAGATAAAATCTTTGGTACCAGAATTTGTTTGTTCCTATGAACATTATTTTTCTATATAACAAAAAATCATACGAGATCTGACGGTTGCACTTGAGAGATTTGCAGGAAAAGTAAACATTAGTTATTCTTTTACCAGTTGTAGAAGCTGAGATCATATCTATCATTTTTGTATATCTGTTGGTATGTAATGTTTTTCACGGATTTTTTTCATCGAACTGGGTTGGTAGAGTACCTCTTGGACTTCTAACAGTTCCAAACGGACGTCAAGTCCCTGAACGATGGAGCTTTTTATGACAATAAATTTTATGCGCTTATAACAGGCGGGAGCTATATAATAATACACCAAAAATACTCAAATATTCAGGCAGTATGGAATTTTCGCATTTATCGTAACGAGACGAATAATCATAAAAAAAAAATGAATTTCTAAAAAATAATTGCAGAAATTTTCTGAAATATTCTACAATTCATGACTTGTGAAATTCTAAATAATATTGACTGAATTATTTTCATATTTCTCTCGAGCAATGAATGTGTCTTTTTTAATGAGCTCTGCTTGCCAAAATTGTGAAGTTTTAAGGTGAGTTGGGTCCATTTTTTTCTCAGAGTTGAAATTAAGATTATTGACTATTGAAAATCTCATCAATTCAAATATATGTGTTGAACATAATCACTACTCATGAGGCCGACTCACTGAGTAGTTTAATTTTCTCAAAGTCTCAACTCTGCCTTGAAAAGGCTTCATCGAGAACATCTCTGAGCTATATTTTTTACTATACTGATAAAAAACATTTAAAAGACATTTTACCTTAATGATAGTGTATATTTCCAAACTGATCCTCATATCTTTGTGAAGCAATGAGAAATATATTATGAGAAGACCAGAGTTTTGAAAAAAAAGTGCTCAGAATCGTAAATTTTTTCGTGCAGAATAAAACATCAAAGCAAAATGCAAATTTCCCATTATCGATTCCTGAATTCCTCTGTCGTTACCCGTGGGCTGAAAAGTAGACATTCCCTATAGTAAAATATTGACGAGATATGGAAGTCAGCTACCGATAATATGTAAATTCTAGAGGATATACAGCCACAATAAAATATACCATATCTTAGTGAATATTACGCAATATATCATTCGCCTTTTTGGTCAGTGCTGTTTGCGCCGTATACTTTCAGTGTGTACAGTTACCCAGCAGGAAGTTTGCTGGGAACAAGAAAAGAAAATAATTGCTTAAGGCTGGCTTCAAACACGTGAAAATATTTTTCTTTGAATGGATGAGTTATATTGGTTGGTATCAGGATAATATATCTGGTTGCATCCTCACAAAAGGGAATAAAAGTGTGAGTGTTAATGCTGATAATTAATTTCCACATACCGGGGTATTTCTTCGGATATATAATATTTTTTCATTGGATTGCTATGCATTCAAATTTTATACTTTGTTTTCATTTAATTGATCATTTTTTTTCTGATGAATACCAGTGAAAAGCTCATGGGGAGTAATATGAATGTAGCTAGAGATCTCGAAAAGAAACATTAATGTGAGGATGCTTTCAGAAGGTAATTGCGGATTAAAGACACGGTGAAACATGATGAAAAGATTCAGCAAAATTGTGGATTTTTATACTCTTTCAAAATTTCTGTAGATCGTCCTTTTATCTGACTCAATATTTGATTCAAAGATGTGGTTTGTTTGAATGCTTGTTTCAACACACAAATGGCTTCTATTTGGAAAGTTTGAGCAGCAAGTTGCCTGCAGAATATTGCTGAAGAATTTTTGGACAGATGATTCGATATATTATGCCAGATCTGATTGGATATGTATAGTTTGGACCTTTTGAGTTATAAGTAATGATTCAGCTCACATTTGTATGGAGAAAGGCGATATGGTAAGGTTCATCACAGATGAGCGGTAGCTTGATTTTCCATTAATGAACCAGTACCTTTGGATCTTGAAAAATTGATGAAATGAAAACTTGTGATTAATTTCTAAATCTAAATTCTAATGTCTATTTAACAAGATAATTGGGCTTTAGCCCAATAAATTTTGGCAGCAGGGACATGATCGAAGAAGCTGGAAAATACGAAAGTTTCTCATTATTAAATTCGTACAGTTTTTGTTTTCTCGAATTCTCATTAGTGTCAATGTGTTTCATCAGAAAATAATATTTTTTTTCCGAGTATGAGTTTTCGATATTATTCATGATAATTTTTTGGGGATGAAGCGATTCACTTGATAACTTTTGTGATGAAATGATTAACATCAGATTGAACAAACACCGAATAAGGAGTATTTAAAATTGAAAATTTCATTCGTGAGTATCGATAGAAAATGAAAAACTCGAGTTTTCTATCTTAGGAACACCAAATGTGTGTGGCTTCATCTAAATGGAGTACCTTAAGTTGTTGTTGACTCTAGTTGATAGTAATAGCCAAATCTCTTCATTTTCTGAAGTAAACTGAGTTTTGTGATTCAGAGTAGTCAAAGATCTGAGAAATTCTTCAAATTCCAATTCACCACCAGTACAGATTGAAAATATGTCATCTACAAATCGACGGCAATTGGAACTCTTACTAGGAAGTTGTAAATGTGATTTAAATAAACTTCGTTCAGAAAAGGACATGAAGATTTCACATTGGGGAAAAACCTGAAAGCATGTGTAAAAAATTCAACATTTTAAAAAACCTGTCTTGGAACCCGATGCAGGAATCCAAATTTGAACGTGAACTGAGTGTTTGATTCTCATTTAGGAGTCTTTTTGAAATTGAACTTTTTTATCTCTGCTTTGGAGAAGTTGGATAAAAGGTTGACGACATCGAGAGAAACAAGAAAACTCTTCTGATCAATAGGTATGGACTATCAATAATTAGAAAATTCTTCACCACGATATTTGAAAGTGTGTGGGGTCATTATGAAAACTAAAAGATAATATGTTTCAGAGGTATGTGAAAGTGGAAGTTGTCTAAAATTCGGGTAAAGCTCAAAATTTCATCATTTGATTTCTGATTTGGTTGTTATTTTCATTATTGACTTCGATATCTGCCCCACATTCATCCCCGGCCATAATTCATCTCCATACCACACCTCCCTCTTAATTAAAACTTCCAACCTTGCCACAATCTCGCAACCCTCTTGGTCCTCAGAAACAGGTGATGTTTGAAGAGTATTTTTTTATGAATCAAGGTGCTCCCGTGAGAAGAATGACTTATATTTATGACGTGACAAGGAAATCATTATGAAAGGACAGGATATTACCTGAAATTCACCTTGCTCGATCATTAAAAACGGCCTGGAATCTGTGCGATGGCGCGGCCGTTTTTAGTGTTACTGCGATTACTGACTTTTTTCTCAGCGGTGCCACCTGGCTATCTACGTTTCGAAAATTAGGATAATTGAGATTTCTTTCGCCGTTAATGAGGGTGGAGGATCAACCATAAGGGAGAGGAAGCAATTAGAAAACAAAGATATCAAAGGCTGGGATTGAAAAGGGAAAAACTACCTAATTAGTATAACGTGACATATGCCAGGTCTGATTGAATAGGTATCGTTTGGGGTTTTTGATTTATTAGTGATTATTCAGCACACATTTTTTATGAAGATGCCAAGAAGTTTATCACAGATCGAAAAGTTCTTGAACTCTGGGAAATCCAGCCCAAAAAAATTTCGTGAAGAAGAAATATTCTTCGATTCTTCTAAGTCCAAAGAAATGTTTCAATTTTTTTATCAGCAAGAAGTATCACAGTTCTTCGTGGATATGGAACCAGGATTAGTAGGTATATCAATATTCTGTAACGCTTGAAATTGTGTTCAGTTATATTTTCATATATTTATATGATTATCCATTGAACATGAAAATTGAATCGGACTGAAAAGATTAAAGAAGTTTTTTTTTCTCATTCGTGATAGAAAAAACTTATTGTCCCGAAGTCCCAACATTTCAGAATAAACGTACTGGTATGAATATTCAGGGATGAAACACCAAATTATTCAATGTATTCGGGTTTGAACAATACACATTTCATTAAAATTATATTAATTTTCACTTTG
This sequence comes from Hippodamia convergens, assembly GCA_038502775.1. Lineage (NCBI taxonomy): Eukaryota > Metazoa > Arthropoda > Insecta > Coleoptera > Coccinellidae > Hippodamia > Hippodamia convergens. The sequence goes on along the minus strand of CM076611.1, from coordinate 11,816,177 downwards.
ACCATAAATGGGAAGGAAATATCCATCTGATAGTTTTGTAATCACCGCGTGATATATCTATTGAAATATTTTCTGGGAGGTCTCCGCATTTTCCTGAAAAACTTAATTTGGGTTTTCTCTCCCAGTCTCTGAAACAAGAAACAATTAGAAATATTTTTTTAATAATATAAGAAAGGCCCCTGCATAAAAATTTTAATCAAAAAATTGTCACGATTCTACAAAGTTGAATTAAAACTAGTTATTGTCTGACGAAGGAGTCTGATTTAGACTCCGAAACGTTACGCTTAAGAGTTCAGAGTGTTTTTTTTTTGTTCATTGTTAGGCAACAATTTCTTCACATAAAGTTTTGGCCCCTGACAAATTAGTGCTCAAATTTTTAAGCAGTGGCCTTTCTCATATTATCAAAAATTTTTTTCTAATTGTTTCTTGTCTCAGAGACTGGGAGAGAAAACCCAAATTAAGTTTTCAGGAAAACCGCGAGATATCATTTATTTGATTGAAAAGGTGTTTATTCTTCTCCTTTTTATTGATCGAAAATTAACAGCAACTACCTACGTTTCAAATTTACATTACAACAATATACCTTTATCTATTTCAGTATGGTAATGAGTTTATTACAGTACTAAAAGTAGTGCTATAATAAAACTCATTACCTCATTGTTTTCAGTTATATTTTTCGTTTGTGGTTGTCAGTACTGACCTCAGGTCCTCTCAATTTTCAAATAAAACCAATTCAAATTCCGTAATCTGTCAAATTTCGTAAGTCAGACCAACTGCCAAGATACAATACAAAAGTCACTAATCTGAATTTATATGTGAATTTCGAGAGTATTTCACAAAATTTGACTGAAATAGAGAAAATATCGTCTTATACTCGTTGCAGAAGACCATTCCAACACTCATAATTTCACTTTCGTGTTAGAATAAGTGGTAATTCTGCAACTTGTTTTAGAATATACTATTACCATTGTATGGGAATCTATATACAATGCTATTACATTATAGTACCAACGAAAAAACCTCAATTTTCTCGCTGAAAAAAGTGAAAAATCCCTCGGACCAATTAATTTCTGATTCCCCATAAGTACAACCCCCATAACGTATATGGACACAATCACTTTTTGAATAGGGATGAGCGGTGTTACGATACCTCATTTTGAAGATCTTATCGAGACTATCTGATCCTGAAATTTCACCTCAAAAAACAAAATATTTTCATGTATAAGTCATTTTCTTTGCTTTCTGGTCAGTGGTACCTAGGAACAACAAGTATCAGAAAAAAATTTCCCTGAGTTACTAGTTAAGCTTGAGACCACTTCACACATTGGAAGCAAAGAGGTATGCCCTCAAATAAAGTTACCCAGTTTGTAGGGTTTTCTTGTCCCACCTAGGCAGCTATAAAAAAATATTTCAAAGTGGAAAAATCCATTGATAATAATTCTGAGCTGTAGAAGTAGATACTTGCAAGAGTATTTCTTTTTCTACCCTCTTGAAAATGCTCTCAAATCTTCCACCAAAATCAAAATTTGCGATAGAATCAGATTGTACCTAGACTTGAGTCGATGTTCACTAATTCACAAATCAGCATGCAGAAGATCCATTGAAAAGGTGAAGACCACCCTACCACTTTTATCTGAAAATAGTATCGTCGATGAATCGTTCACGATTACAGACAATTACGATGGTCCCACGATAGCGGCCTGATTGGAGATAATGCGAAAAAGAGCGGAGGAACGCAAACGGTAGCAATTGCAGATAAGTAACGACGTCGGTGAGATGAAAGAGGCCGCGGAGGGCCACGGCGGTGCGGCATAAACGGATGCAAGCATGCATTAGACGCGGTCGAAGCGTCGCTTCTGAATCGAAAACAATGGGACAGTGTCCCATTGGCGTACGAGGATGCTCCGTCGGTACCCAAAAATGGGGAAAAATTGTGAAATTACACAACTCAAGGCCGCAATGAGAAATACTTAGTACAGAACACATATATTTGTTTATATTAAGCCACTCATTTTCGGTAGCTTTAAGATCCCCTAAAAGCAATACACAATATTTTTTGGGGAAAATATTGATCTAATTACAAAACACAAAGTTAAATGAAAATATCCAATCATAACATAATGGAATTTTGCAGGTAGCCATCTCGCCTCTCCATTTCATCTTTAAAGTTTCGTCTGCTATGAATCATACTCTGCAACTTTAATCAAAATTTCATGAGAAACGTATTTTAGACTTTGTTGTAATGAATTTCCAAATAATTTTCGCACTTTTTGGTTTTCGGCAATGAATTGTCATGAAATATTCGATCCTCGATTGGCTAGAGAACAAACTGAAACTTTGTTTATTTTCAGGTATTTGTTTATTTAGACAAACAGAAACGTGAAAAAATGTGAACTTTCAGGATGGTTTTATTTTCTTCAAATATTTCGAACTTCTCTCATGTGGGAAAAAAGTCATTTTAATGACCTTTGACCCTTAGAATTTTATATACCCGGACACCCTACAGTCGGTAATGTTTGAGACAAGTTTTGAGATGTCAAATTAAAGGCTTTCACAAATTTACAGCCAATTATCTCGAAATTTCTAGGTGAAAACGCTAAAATGACTGGACTATTCTTGAAATCAGATTCAGGTATTTTCTATTTTTCAGGATAGTGACGTTTTCCTGGTGAGAAATATGTTTTCACGGTGAAAATCTTGTGAACTTATTCAGAACCATAATTTTGGGCCGAAAGCAATTATGATTCACAGGTTGGTTCACAATAATTTAAGTTCCGTATTTGCAAACGCTCATAAGTTTTGTGTTTTGTTAGCGGAGTCATAGAGTGCTCCAATATTTTTCGTTGTTTTCCTTATATCCAGTGTTTTTCTGAGATGTGCGATATGCTTCATTTCATAACAAACTGATGAGAAAATTAAAATTTTCCACAAAAATATGGTTTTTTTTATATGCCCAAGAGAATTTTTACAGAAAAAACTAATTCAGATGAAAGGTCTTAGATACATGATTTGATCGCTTCTAAGATGAGATAATGAAGTTAAAAGTTTCCAAAGATGAGAAAAAATAATTTTTGGAGATTCAATAAGTATGAATTAGACAAATTCCAATTACGTTGATTAAACGCAACTTCGATCAGTGGCATGACTAAAGGTGGGTTTCACAAAACTTTGATTGCCTGATTAAGCAACGTCAAATTGATTGGCAGATTCGTTGAAATTTCAAATTAAGTAGTTCGATTGGTTCTATTTTATGTAAGCTTTTTTGATTGCTCTATGAATTTTTTCGTTAAATCCGCCTTAAGGCTATTGATAACTATTATCAGTTTGATAAAAGTTATCACGAAAAATTTCAAACCAATTTTGAATCGATTTCTTTCAAACCATAAGTCAGTCACTCAGAATTAATAATAATAATAACAATAAATAGGAGTAAATAAGTAAACGAAGGCAATAAAATTTTTTTTTGCTTGCACGAGGGTTTAAAACAGTAAATAAGTAAGAATTATGCAAATTACTGCTTTCAAGTAAAATAAAATCTCAAAAAAATGATTTCCCCATGTGAAGTCTGAACTCGATTATTTCCTCTCAGAAACGAATAAATTATGTATCTTACACTAGTTACCATATCTGTTTTTTCTCTGGAATCCCGAAAAAATCTTTCCTTTAATATATTCCTTTAACAAATATTCTTATCAATTCGTTATGTGATAAGACTTATCTTTCATCAGACAAAAAACTGAAGTTACCTGAAGGTAATAAGGAACACAATGGAAAATATTTGAGCACCTTATGATTTTCCTATCAAAAGTTATGAGACTCTCAGATAAGTAGGTAACTTATTCTTCGTGAAGCATCCTGTATACAGATTGAATATATTTTGTAGAAGCTCAGAACGACTCTTCGAACAAAACTAATTTCTATACCATATTTCCCCTCAATTCAATTTGCTTCATCCTACTTCCATTACCACCTTCTTGAATAACAACTCCCCCCTTCACTGAACAATACCGTTTCCATTACTCCTCCCAAACTCCTACCTGAATTTGGTGACAGTACGTAATTCGCCGGTTGTGGAACCAGGTATAGGTACAACTAGTTATATTTGAAGAACCAATGCTCAAGAGTTGAAGGAACAATACAACCGAGTATTGTGGGTGGTGACACAATTCATCAACTGTTCATTGGCACCATGACAGTGTGTACACACCTCTCTGTGAATTGAATAGGTACAATACAAACAGATTAGAACCAGTAGGAAAGTACTGAAGAAATGGACATGTTGGATCTTCATTAATTATATTTTCGATGTGACAACTGTCACGAAAATTCCAGCGTTAGATTTATCATAATTTTTTTCAAAAATAAAATTTACTGAACTGATTAACTAGGTGGGATGAAATACCTTACCTTAGAAACCTATAGCAATATTCGATCATCAGAAGATCCTAAAAATCATTAAATGATGGTGGCAGGACTCAGTCAAGGAACAGAAAGTGTTTAATTTGAATGATATTAAAGGAATTTTGAAGTCCATGATTAATTATTATTTTAAAAATATTCCAGCGGGTATAGTGCTTGGTTACGTCTGCGGCCTAGTTTTTCTGTTTCATTTTAATGCAAAAACTTTTTGGATTCGTCCGTTCATCTACTCTCGCCCTGATTTTCAGAATTGATTTTTAGGTGCCTTGGATGGTCTTTCTGTTCTTAAAAAAAAAGAATCAAGAAATCCTTTTTATCATGAGATCTGAGGTTTCGGTTTTTTGTCTTCAGATTCTTAAATTGAATTCGAATTAAGTTTTCCACGTAAGTTATTCAGAAATTTAACAGTCTCTCTCTGAACTCAAATGATATGTGATGAATCGATAACTTATAATTTGAAGAACACTTTTACTGAAGTGTGACTGTCCGTGAATTCTAGGAAATAGAGTCATCGCAAAAAAAATTCCAAAAGAATCCATCAAAATCCTTCAGCTTCTTTCGAAGATTTTGTTCTTAGTACATTTTTGGAAGGAATTGTAGTTATTTCAAATGGATGTGTGATGAAGGACAAATTTTGCATGTTTGAAATGGGAGAAATTCGATTGATCAAATGCTAAAGTCTCGAGATAAAATAAATCTGTAGGTATATAAAAGCACACTCCACAATATCCGTAACACTAAGAGTGTCAATTGTGTTTGCTGTTATGCATAGAAAAATCATAATACGTTCTTTCATCAATTTAATGTCTAAAGATCATCATCATGTTGAATTTGCAGCTCTTGAGAATTGACTTCATAATCATTCTGAGATGCTCGTTCATGATATTCGCAAAGAATTCTAGTTATCGACAATTAAATTTTCTATATAGGTACTATAACAAAAACATTGTCTCGTGGAAAGTGTAAAATGCTGAAAATCATTGAGAATCTCTGAGAACCATCTGAAATTCTAGGAGTTTTATCAAGCATGGGGCATGTTTAATGTCTAAAGATCATCATCATGTTGAATTTGCAGCTCTTGAGAATTGACTTCATAATCATTCTGAGATGCTCGTTCATGATATTCGCAAAGAATTCTAGTTATCGACAATTAAATTTTCTATATAGGTACTATAACAAAAACATTGTCTCGTGGAAAGTGTAAAATGCTGAAAATCATTGAGAATCTCTGAGAACCATCTGAAATTCTAGGAGTTTTATCAAGCATGGGGCATGTTAATGTCAATTCAAAGAAATAAAGTGTTTGCGTGAAATATCTCGAGAGTAAATGATGCCCATAAAGTCATCTTACGATCTTCAACTTCATTGCCTGTAATTTACTTCTGACACTTTGTGTGGCAACTCACGTCTCAATCTTCTCACAACTAAATGTTAGCACAGATCTGAACATAGTTAATATTGCCTCCTTCCTGATGTATCTCATTATCAAAACGTTCCCATTGGTGGTGAAATGTAGTCCATTTGGCGACTCAAACCTTTTTTTATGTTGTAAAACTTGATTTATGAAACCTGACTGTCTCAGGCTCAATCAAGTCTCGAATCAACAACTGTTTTTTCTTCCATGTACCTAATTTTCTCTATTTCCGTTATTGTCGATTTCTACATATTTAATAATTGATATTTCTGCATCGGTACCTGCTCCTAATCCGATTGATTTATGTACTCCTTCATAACACATTGTTCATAGAGGTTAAGATGAATTAGATCATCTCTAGTGGCCACTATAATAATACATAAAGGCCAATTTAACTGTCTGAAAATTTTTTGTCCAAATGTTTTAAACGGCTTGAAGAGTTCATATTCAATAGCGCTATTACTTGAAAAGAAATAAAACCGAAAGACAATATTAATGTTTTTTCAATATTCCTATAAGATCATTCACATTTGCATAAGAGTTATTCTTGTGACATACCTACACTTCGTGTTTTTCCTAAGCAAGCACTTCTAGTAAAAAAATTGCCACTCATATTTCAATTTCTCATTTTCAGATACGGCATAGATTTGGTTGCTACGACGAGATCTCCTCCGATGGATCAAGGCAGATCAGGCATTGCAATTGGGTGCGATTCGTCAGGATCTCGAATTCATTCAACCCTTCCGTTAATTTCGTAGCGACAAAAATGAAAGGGGAACCAGTTTATGAAGCCGTCAAACCGATACCACCAGATACAGAACTTATCGTGTATTACCTTCCCGAGAGGCCGGAAGAACTCTTCTTCGTTAGGATGAGGGCGTCACTCTTCAGGCAAACCATGGACTCTATATTAGAGGGTGAGTAAACAACTACTTGTCTTCGGGAGTAAGTCGGAAGATATGTTGGAGCCTTTTGGAAAAGTTCAGTATTAATAATATCGCTGTATGCTCGTGCGAAGAATGACTACAATTGACCTACAAAAGATATTTATGCAGAGTTTCAGCTTTTTTTATTCAGTTTGTTCACCGTGTCCCATTTTATCAGGTCATATCCATGTTGTTTTGCCATTTCGTCTATACTCTGTTCAAATTGAAGCGAGATCAATAAATACAAACAGAATCGTCTGGTTTGCGCACAATAAAGCTCGTATTGGTCAAACGGTCGTAACAACGCTCCCTTCGACCGCCCTAAAAGATTGCCAGGGTCGTACTCGGAACTATGCTCGAGATTGCGGCAAGGTAATTCCAGGAAACACCATAGTTTTAGAGATTTGGGTCGGAATCTTGTAAGATTCCGACAAAGTAATTCCGGGAAACACCAGGTTTGGGTCCTTCCCATTCAGTTAAAACAGAACGATTGTATGAAATCTCCTCGATTCGACTCTGTATGGAAAGTAACTATCCGAAAGCCCTCCTACCGCTGCGCGAACCTTGTTTTATTGCCCTCGCTTAGGTTTGAACAGAGTATAGTTCTTTTCAAAAATTCTAACCACCCAATTTTCAATTCCTTGAAGCATCAGTTGATAAAGTTATTACCAAAAATATCAGTGAGTGATCTTCTTCTTCCTTTGTAAAGGATTATTCTGCCAGCCCATAGTCCTGAAGCGCTACGCCGCTCCACCTGATCCGCTACGTGAAACAATTTCAAACTTCCAGTCGCCGATAACACCATAAATAACGTCACTTTTTTGTGCGAGTCGGGATTGTTTTGAGGTCTATTTGTTTACAAGCCGATGGACTAATGGAAATCTGCCGATTACCTCCTGTTCCTTTATATGCACCGCAGACATGTGGGCACAGATTCCAGGTATGTTGAGTTCCAGTATGCCACGCATTACTTGGTAATTGAGAAATATAATTTCGGTTTCTTCGGATCCATGAACTGAAGATATGCGAAGAATTATTTCCCCAGGACTGCTGAGAGTTTTCTGGCATCTCCTTAGAATGCTGAAAGCCCATTTTATGAGGCATCTACTGCAGATGCATAGGAAAAACTTGAGTATTTGAAATAATAAATGGGGTAGGTTTTCCCTTCAGAAATTTGAATAGGGGATATTAAAATTTATTATATAATGTCCTGGCATCGACAGCAAAGGTTATTAGCCCCCTGTTTTGAAGGCTGCTTAACTCTCCTTGAGTCACTGCGTTACATAATATAAATTTTCAACAGTAAATGGTGAAGGATTCCGACAAAAAATTTCTCTCTCTTACTCTTCCGGAAATCATATACTTATTTCGATCTTAATTACTTCGTCCTTAATTTCTTATTTTTATTGTCATTCAGTTTTTCGCAGTGATCAATCTCTTGGTAGTTGTTTGTCCAGTTTCCTCTGCAAGATTCTATATTCTAGGATTCTAGGTTAGAATGGTAAAATGTTGACGTTAAGAATAGAATTTTTTGAATTTAGAAACCAATGAATTTTGATCTCCCACCCACGATGTCCATGTTTCCGAATTCTTCTCCAGAAGGCTAAAATACAAAATCGCCACTGATGAGGAAGCATGTTCAATATAGGGTCGTCAAACATATTATTAATTATTTTTGGATTGATAGAAAATGTTTTAGTTTCATTCTTGATATAAGACTGACGGAATGCCAGAATAAGTCCTGGAAAGTTTTTTCTTGGTGTCATGTCTTGATCATGTACCCACTTTCTGGGTGAAACACTTATGATATAGATACCTGGGTATATAAACTCCCCGTCAATATATTCCGGACAGGCAAAATTTCTGTCAAATTCAACACCCTGTATCTTTTTTCGTGGTTCTCCGATTTTGTAGAAATTTTCACCAGGTATAGTATTGGGTCTTGTTATATTAACCTGAAATTTACTTTGCTAAAATACCTGCAGTTCATGCGTTATACAAGGTGAAACAAAACCTTGTATTATACCCTTCATTTCTAAACACTCTGTGGAGAATTTGAGGCGGAAAATTTGATATCATTCAGTTTTAATTTGAAGTGTGACCCTTTCTTAACAAAATGTTTTTTGATTTACGTCAGTATCTGCTTCAAAAAAAAGATACGCATTTTCAAATAAAGTGTTGCATTTTTTCAATTTTTATAACAATTTAAAACATAACAATATCTTATCGACTAGTAAACATAAACAAACATCTGAAAATTAATAGCGTGTATTTCCACCTCGCTTTCTCATCATTTCTTCCATACGACGTGGCATACTTTCAATGCATTTACGAATTGCTTCTGGGGGAAGCAACAATTTCTGTTAATGCAGAACAATGCTTGGCCTCACGTTGCAAGGGTTGTAACAGAATACTTTGAAGAGGCGAATATTCAACGATTCGTGTGGCCAGCCAGAAAGCCGGATTTAAATCCAATTGAACATGTATGGGATATGCTAGGTAGACATGTTCGAAATCGGCAGCCCAACACCTTGCCCGATTTACGAACAGCCCTTCTTGAAGAACGGGAAAATATTCCCCCAGAATGCATTGAAAGTATGCCACGTCGTATGGTAGAAGTGATGAGAAAGCGAGGTGGAAATACACGCTATTAATTTTCAGATGTTTGTTTATGTTTACTACTCGATAAGGTATTGTAATGTTTTGAATTGTAATGAAAATTGAAAAAATGCAACACTTTCTTTGAAAATGTGTATCAAAAAACATTTAGTTAAGAAAATGCATGATGCATTTAGAAGATGGCCAGTCACCAATAGCTGGAGGTCATGGATCTCGTTATAAAACCGACAAAGCTCTGTGTTTTGCGGATTGCCACCTAGAAATCCAATTATACCTGATTTCCACAAAGGCCCTCCACGAACAAGCAAAAACGAGAATTTCAATATTCAACAAATGCAAGTTAGCCCAGTTATAACGTAACATTTCGAATTGTTTTTGTCATCTGCAGATGAGCAGGGTTTCCTCCGCCATTCTTAGGGGTATCCATTTTAGGTAGATCGAAAATTAACCACAATCAAAATGTTAAATTGTGCAAAGGGTGCTATAAATCCGTCACTCTGGCTTTAGATTTCTTTTCTTATTCTCCCTGAATTAGCCATTGTTCGATGGCAAGAACGCCAATCACGTATTAATGGACGGGTTTTTGTTTCGCGATTTGAGAGGCCATTGCGAAGCCGGACTATTGAATTATCAAGGTGGATGCTGCGGATTCACAACACAGAGGCCTCAAGTCTCGTGGGATTTGAATTTAGAGCTCTCAAGATTCCATATCTATCCATCATTAGAGGATGCTTGATTTTAAATTCCAAAGATGAGCTCATTGTCAGTCTATGCAATATTATACAGGTGATTCTTCGACTTTTACATATTTAACGGGGGATTCTTGAGGTCAAAAAATAATTTTTGGTCACACCATTTTTTCCGATTCGTCTCGGTTGGAAAGGTACAAGTTGTTGAAAATAATATACAGGGTGTACCAAGTTCGACGGCCCATTAAACGTTTCTGGAGAACTGGACCTATTTGAAATCTGAAAATTGGGATTATGATATTGTTCGACATCATATACCGAGCTGGAATATTCTTGAAGCCTGACCACTTTCAGTTATACAGGGAATGTAAAAAGTTTTTTTTTATTTCTGTTATTTCGTTTCCAATTTCGATAGAGTATTCATTTTTTAATGAACTCGATTTAAAATCGTCGGGAAAAAACTGAAAAAAAGGATATAAGAGTTTTCGGTATTCTATTTGTTTTTCCTATTCTAAATACCTTGAGCACAAACCGTTTTCACATTTTTGAATTCGAAAACTGTGGAGACAGTCTGTTTCAAATGATGAGTCAAAAATTGGGATCAAGTTTGGCTCATAACTTTTTTTTGCATTAGAACCCTATTCTTCATGATTGCGTTGGATTCTGCGAAGAAAAATAATGATAGTGTTCTAACAGGTTACTGAAATGAATAATTCTTGAGTTATTTAGAATTTTCTGATTTCAGGTCGTACGTAGCGTCAAATTCATTAAATCTGTTTCATATCAACAATGATAAATGAATTCAGATCTGAAAACGAATGTATTCAGAATTGAATACTCTATCAAAACATGAAACAAAAAACCGAACGAAAATGTTTTGAAAAATTTTTTTTCATTTCCTGAATAAATTAAATATGTCAGGCTTCAAAAATAGTTTAGCTCGGTAGATAATGTCAAACAACATCATAATTCCAATTTTCAGATTTCAAATAGGTCCAGTTTTCCAGAAACGCCTAATAGACCGTCGAACTTGGTACACCCTGTATATTATGATGATTTTCAAAAAAGATTTTATCGAATGTAGTAATTTCCGGAATGAAGGAAATGGAGATGTGGATAATCTTCTGAGCACCCAAATTTTAAAAAATCAATTCAACCCACAAATGCTTCACTTTGAAATTTTGTTATATCACAACAAATTTTTTTCTCCTCTACCTCATTGTTCACTCATATTTTGATTCTTAATTGTGAATCAATATTCTATGTGAATATAATCCGTCCAGTACTCTTAGATTTCACCTTCAATCACAAAGGTATAACACACTAAATGAAGAATATTATCCATTTTTAATATTGTTGTCTTGACACCTCAACAAGTTTCAAATTGAAGGTGGACTTAAAAATATATTGTTGTCTAGGATGAGGTATCAAGAAATAAGTCATGATTTTCAAATAGGTGGAATTCTAAACAATTTCGATTAGGGATAATTTTTTTTTTGGTTGAAAATATTGAGGAATTCAAAATCCTTTTTTTCGTCAAAATACGAAACGAGAAAATTGATGTTGTCGAAGAAATTGCTATGCTGTGAATTATGATCGAATTTTTATGTTCACCAATCAAAAATTAACGTTATCTCCGCACCCAGTTTCAATGCATATCAAAACCACTGATCTTCGTCGAAAACGTATTATTCCAATGCAAAGTATGTTGCAGCTGATGAAGTCAATAAGAAAAAAACTACGTAATCCAATACAATAACTGTATTTAATCATACATGACTACGCAAGACCATACTGAAGACCCGATATAACACAATACCTGCTCCTTCATTATACGCATCAATCAGCTGCCTACCTTAAAATAATAGCGAACTTTTTCTACCTTGTTTATTTACAATTTTTGACGGACAATGTGCCTTGCCGTCGAAATTAATTATTTTTTCCTTGTAGGTACAAATACCTCGATGGTTGCCTGAAAATATAATTAAAAACGACTATATCGATGGTTGCGGTACTGCAGTAAATCCGCTGCCCAAAAAAACGCAGTCCAGTCTTCTTTAAATACCGTCGATGTGCGCCAGTCTCGTTCCACCAATTCGATACACTGTCTACCATGATATGAGAAAACCATTAATTTAACAGGCCCGGGACTAGTAGCATCAGAGACGAACTAAAAATTTTAGAAAATTTGCATGCTCAAATAGGTAATTTGAAGAAACGAGGGTTTTTAACTGCCCTTTTGAATTAACTGTTAACACTGGTTAATATTTTTCCAACTTTCTCCATTAGAATATTTCTGACTAAAGAAGCAAGATTCAAAACAATCCCAATCTCGCACCAACTTAATGGTATAGTACCGAAAAAAGGCAGTTGTTTCAAAGAAGTTCGATTGAACGACTCTTTCAAGATATTTTTCTATCTGCTAACTGAAAAAATGAAAAATTCGAGAATACTGTAGAATGTAGGTTGAGTTATAAATTAATGGTAGTTCCAATAATAATTCAGCAATATAAAACTGAAACTATGCTATGCTATTCTTGTGAGAGCAGAGAATGAAACCCTCAGAGCAGCGAAAGAAAATTAAAAAAAAACGTAGTTACTTGACTTGAAATGAATGAAGATAATTACAGAGTCAAATTCTATTGATATTAACCAACATCACTATTATTAACTATAAGCTTTATCAATACAATTAGAACAATTTTTTTCAAACAACAAATATGTTAGAGAACACAAAAGGAAGGACGAAAATACTTATTAGTTTCCCAAACATGACATCAATGACTAAGTATCTAGATATTATATAGACATTACATTGACATAATGAAGATAGATCTCGTAGAGAGCTTCACAAAATTTCAATTACCTCTCTGTCTAATAATACTGCATTATACCACGATTCCAATTTATTGTATGACTTCACTACTACGGAACAATATGAAAAATGGGCATCACGTACTCTGGTCGAAGCTCAGCCACGAACCCTGTCATGTTTGTTGTGTAAATAAAAATATAACTAATTATATCCAATTTCTCAATTATGTCAGAAGTTCGGGATAAATTACATTTTTGAGATTAATTGAGAGCGATGGGAAAGGGAAGGGAAAGGCTAGTTTATTCGAGTTTCATGATGCAGAAAAGTATGAACTATTTGAAATAATATCTCTGAATCTACTTGAACTTTTATTCTGCTAGTCAAAGAAAGTTACGGATAGAGTTTTCACATAAACTCACACTATAATTCATATTTGGTATATGGAAAAAGAAAGAAAATTGTAGATACCACAATAATATTATTCTGAACCAAAACTGAAGTTTTATTAATTAAAAAAACTTAAGAAAACATGATAATAGTTTTACTTCTTTAAGGCCCTAATAGATAAAGGACACTCCAAACTGTTGAGCTACTTTTCTGAAGTCCTGTATTAAATGCTCTCAAATTTTCCCCTTATGGCCCCCATTGCAACTAATTTCGTTTCAAGAAATAACGTGATGCTGTTTAGAATTCTTCAACTTTTTTTTTCTAATGGCTCCACATCTTCGTGTAGCTTTTCTTCATTTCCCAGCAGATGACTCACATATATTGAATGCCCTGAAGTGCAGATTACAATGAAAGAATGAAACAAATTTGTTAGTACTGCTGCAGAGATTCTTTTATGCTGAATCAGATTGAAAAAAGCGGTATCGAATCAAGGAGATAACACTGCTTGATACGCTTGAAATTCAACTTAGTTAAATTCATCATACATGAATATAATGTTTTTTCATAGTAACATTGAATTTATTTATTTTATCATTTTATGATCTATCTAATATTGATTCTTCTTCAGATTCGCCTCTGGATCTCTCAATGTCCCTTTTATCAAGGGCGCTGAGTAATTCTCCACCCTCAAACGAAGACGAAAGGAAGTCAGTATCTGGAGATAGTTCAGCAGCCAGTTCGCAAGGGGATTTGCCCGAAAAAATGATCACAACTCCAAGAGCGAGACCCAGGGAGCGGACCTTACTTCCTTGTGGTGTATGTAGTAAAGCTTTCGACAGACCCTCATTGCTGAAAAGGCATATGAGGACCCACACAGGTAACCCCAGATTAAATTTTCTCGTTCGCAAGAATCTTGCACCATGAAACTTTTTACAGGTGAAAAACCCCACGTCTGTATGGTATGCGGGAAAGGATTCAGTACGTCTTCATCTCTGAACACTCATCGGAGGATTCACAGCGGAGAGAAGCCTCATCAGTGTCCTGTGTGTTTGAAGAGGTTCACAGCTTCATCGAACCTATATTATCATCGCATGACACATATCAAGGTGAGTGGTTTTCTGGTGTAAACATAGGGCAGGGCTGGTTGAGCTTTTTTGCACAATAAAGACATTTGGACATGCTCTCAAGATTATAGTGAGATTGTCAAACTCACCCCTATGCTCAACTGGTCCAGTTTTATCCTACATTTCATTCATGAACTATTTGAAAAAATGTTTTCATTTCAAGAGACATGAATCAATCAAATTCAGACATGAATCTGTTAAAATATCCATGCCTACAATGATTTAAGTACAGTCAGTTAGAAATCCATTATTACAATAACGAATATATAATGAACAATGAATTGGGAAAATTCAATACACTTAAAATATATCGGTTCAAGAAGCAACATGAATATTCATCAATTATTTATATTATCGGTTTCCTTTGAAATTAATTCTTCACCTCCGTTTAATTGCTATGTGAATAATTCTACTTTTTGTGGAATACCTTCGTTTACGTTTCTCGAATACAGAGGAATTGGAAAATCTATAATTACACTTTATAGGTTCTACTCACTCAAAGAAGAATGTGGTTGTTTATTGAGCGCAGATTTTTCCATCTTCATTAGCTTAGTTTTAATCACTCTGCTCAATTATTCAAGATGCGTGCAGATCAAGAGGATCATTTTCTATATTTACCGTCTAAGTGGAATGAAAATTTCCTGGTTTTCACACATCTTTTTAAATACAGTTGTATGCATTATGTTAATTGTGTATGTAGAACCTTCAATTAGACGATGTTACTGCAAGAATGAAATCTCACAAGTAATATGGAAATACATAATTGATTCTTGAGCCAATATCGTAATTTATGATGATTCGTGGATTTTTGAAATTTGACCCTTCTTGGGATAATTTCACGTGAAATTTTTAGTTTCGGAAGTGAAATGTTTATTTTAAATATTGTTTTTCAATAACTTCATAAATAGCACGAAAATATGCATTCATTATGTTAGTTACCTACATATCATCGAAAATAAATTTTTTA
Source organism: Hippodamia convergens (assembly GCA_038502775.1). Taxonomy (NCBI): domain Eukaryota; kingdom Metazoa; phylum Arthropoda; class Insecta; order Coleoptera; family Coccinellidae; genus Hippodamia; species Hippodamia convergens. The sequence goes on along the minus strand of CM076611.1, from coordinate 11,800,817 downwards.
CGAATATAATCTGAATTCGATTACTGAAACAATAAGATACCATTTTCGTCATGAAAACAAACTCAATAGTTTTGCCCTTTCAGATTTTACATGGAGAACTTGTCAGTTTCTACAGTTATCTCAAACATTCGTAGGAATCTGAAAACGTAATCAATATGAGGGTCTCGATTATTTCTTTGTCAAAGATGAAACCTTATATCAAGGGACATATTATCTCCTTTAGACTGTTGAAACATTCATGAGTAGGTTTTGAAAACGATCTAACAGATTTCCACAGTTTCAAACAATGAAAATTTCGATGGAATAATTATTGATTTTAATATCAGATAAAAATATATGATATGATCAATTTTTGAATCGTGAAATGCTCTGAGCATGCAGCCACATTATCCAGTGTCAATAATTTAGGAAATTTCAGTTTAACTTACTTCAAATGCAATGAAGGTCCTTGCCAAGTCGTTGCTTCTGTAAATCAACTAAAGATAAGAAAAGAATGGAGAGAAATCCTGCTTTTGAAATTACCGAGTAGGTTTATTTTCGACTCGAGTCATAAGTCACAACGAATAACTCATTGTTCCTCGGAGATCGTTAAAAGCATCCCATATGAAAGTAGCAGGTGCTTGAACCAACAACCATACCTACCACCACCCATTCACCAAACAATGCCAGAGCCAAGGTTGGAAGTTTCAGCGGCAATCAACATATGCGATGCGACCCTTCTATAATTACAATAATTCATTTTTTATGAAAAGAGGCCAAGAAACATATGGGATTTCGAGAATGTAACAACGTCGTAAGTGGGCTGTTGAAAAGGGTGAATCAGTCAGCGGATTAAAAAAAACAATCAGAATCGGGTTATAGAGGTGGAATTTGTCAAGAAGATGGGCAGGTAGCTGCCGGGAAAGATTATATAAATATAGGGCATCGATGTAGATGTCAAATTTTGGAGATGTGGGTTTATGCTTTTTTTGGCTCGTAAAGGAAAGATTAGCCGTTCTTTCAGATGGAAATGACACAAATTCAGGATGATAGTTATTGGATGGAGATAGTAAGCCACTTCAGAAAGATCTCATGAAATGAAAAAAAAAAACTTCACAATAATCCAACAAAGAAAACCATGGAGGCATCAGAAAAATTGTGTTGTTTTCCTTTCAAAATCGGGTATAGTTGCGAAGATGATGCATTTCGTAAACAGTGGATACTTTAGTCTGATCGTTCGAAATTTCCACCTGAAAGATTGTGCATTCCCTGAAACTCATTTAGGTCCTCACCCCAGTCTCTCAAACAATCGCAAATGACAAAATTTTAAAAAATCGGTTTACCTATAATATATGCATAAAATGTTTTCCTTTAAACCCAGTTATGAATTTCTTATATTCATGGAATATTTCGAAGACAACTACATAGAAACATATTTTCTCTATTTCAGTATCGTAATGAGTTCATTACAATACTAAAAGTAGTGCTGTAATGAAACTCATTCTGCAACTTGTTTTAGAATAAACTAATATGGACTGGGTAATATGTTGAAGAAATTTGTATAATTTGGTAACATGCGGAGAAGAATTAAAACTTATTGATATTACCTACACACAATTAACCATAAAATTCACGATGCAAAGATAATTCTATCTCAGATGTTTCAATAAAAAAATTCAATCATTTCAAAAGAGTGAGCATAGTTTGAAAATGAGACGGACAAAAATGGGTATCTAAATTTTTTCGTAAAAGTGAGTGTTGAAACAGGTAATATAGAAACTCTTAATGAAGGTGATCATTTAATCTCATTTACTCTTGGAAATAATGTAGGTTTTTCAAAAGAGAACAATATCAAATTTGGAAATAATACATCCGGAAAAATGTATAATAATGTTCAGGAACATCCAGAAAATTGTCCAGAAAAATCTAATTTGTTGAATTTTAATCTCATTGTTTGTAGCTTGACACAATATGTTTTAAATCTATATTAACAATAGCTGAACCTTTGAATGACAAAAAAAATTTTGTACAACATTTGATGATGGAACATCATCATTATAAAAAAAATGAAGAGTCCAATTGTATAATATTAGATTAATATAATAATCAGCTGAATTTTTGAGTAGGAGTAGATCTCATACATCAGGAACTCTGATATAGTCTTCCATGGTAAAGTTTTATTGCTCAGATGAGTGCTAGAAATAATACAGGGATATTTTTATCATTTGAAATGTTTTTGATTTATTACTAGGTCTAATAACTTCACTTTCACAATTATTTCATTTAAATAAGAAGCTTCATATACATACTAATTTAATTTAAACTGAATTATTCCAAACACAACATAAAAAATGTAGTTCTCAAAAGTTAACTCTTCTTTAGAATCCAATGCAGATTAATCTTGCTGTTTAGAATTAAATAATTCTACAAATAAAATGGTCGAAGTGACTGATGATACGTTTAGACCACTGTCAAATCTTGGGTGAAACTCTGAGAAACCCACGCAACAGCATCAGATATTTATGTCTATTTGTCCAGTAAAAACACAAACCGTGTTCTTGATGTATCCCTATTTGTTCCATAGAAAGCTAAACGGTGCCGTAGTGTCTAAATATCTATCAACAGTCAATCCCCCTTCACTGGCTTGTATGCAATCTGTTACTCATCAAAAGCGCCCTGTAAGGATCAAAGAGCGTGATACTCCTTGCTGTCAATCACCTAGTCAATAGTCACTTCAGATCACAGAACACGACAAATGTCCGAGGAGTCTTCTTATTTTTCCCATCCGATGGCTTTACGAGTTTGCAGCCGCTCCAAATGATTCCACTTGTACGTTTTGATGAGCATCTTTCGACTTTTATGGAAGGAAACTCAGCTTGAATCGAGCGTATTGGGAGACAATGATATTTATGGATCTCCCAGGAGGCGAGCACCTCCTTAAATAGATATCTTTCCATATAGTCCACTCAGTATTCTATCCCAGAGGTTATTTAGCCAAAGCATGTTTTGCGCAATTCGAACCGATCATTATACAGAGCGTTTGATTAACCGAAAGGGCGTAGCATGAGTCTGCTCGCTCCAGTATTGGTCGAACGTGAGATTTAAATTTAATATATGCATTTAACTCAATTGAACTGGACTCAGCACATATTAGTAGGAGCTGTTGGTATGTTTAGACTCCTAGGCGATTGTTCAATCATCAAAACTTATACAATAAAAGTTATGTGAAATCTACTTTTTGAATGGGAGCTCCAATCATCGATGAAAATAATTTTTCAACATGAGATGGATCTTGCTGTAATTTCTACTTTTCTTGCACCTTTATTCTGCTCTTTGTGCACCCTCTGATTCGAAGTGATTTATTCAAGCAAAAGCTACAATCGATCACTATCTTTCGCGATGCCAGTCAGGGCAGGAACCGGATGTCTTAGCTCTTCGGTTGAGATAGCAGATGGCCAGAGAGCGTTGTGTTTCTTGAGTTCCCACAATACATTTGACTGGACTCGAGACAGGGGAGTCAACTGGCTCTACCCCACTTGACTTAACGATTTTGCCTGATTCGTTATAACCTACAATCGGATGGCCGTTTGCAATGTGTTCCATGCTTTGATTTGATACGAAGGCGATAGTTGTTATATCGGAAAAAAAAACAGACTCCCTATTATATAAAAGCAGGAAAAATAAACAAGAAATAATATTTCGAGAGGATAGTGCTGAAATATGGACCCGAACAATCAGAAACGAGTATATGAACGAGCTTTCAAAGTATCGATTTGCCAGGTAAAATTTATATATCGAAGAAAGATTAACAGAGAATAACGGACACAAATTGAGACTGAAAAAAATCGTTTAAATACATTCGAACGACTACAGATGGGTTAGTATGAGGAGTTTCATCAATTGAAATAATGAACCAAATTGAATCATTATACTCGCAGTTACTAAAATGCGGAGGGAGAAAAAACAAAAATGCAATAATTGATGAAGATCTCAGTAAAAATCTCAAACGGTGCAGCTAACTGACAGCGGTTGCCTTCTCTTCGTTGGTTAATTTCTTCAAGGTCCAGTGATTACGATACCAATAGGCTCAGGATGATAATTCCAAGAGACATTGTTGTATATGAATTACTCTTGATATTCGAAGCAGAACGATCTTGCGTTAGATGAACCTTATCTACAAAACTACCGGTTGGGAGGCCGTCATTTCACGAAATAACGAAATGCTCCGAGCAATTTCCAAAGACCCCCTTAGGTAAATAACTTGAGAAGCAATCATCTGAGCAACTCGCGATCTTGATCTATGAAGAACTGAACCATATGTTAGACCATGCTATATAATGTGATTAGTCGTAATTTAAAGCCATCCAGGCTTCCTATTCTAAATTACATTGATGATAGCATCAATTTATTGTCGATGGTAACTATTGGCGGCGAATTGCGTAAGATTCCTCATGTTGAATAATACGATCTGAGTGGATTGGGAGCATCAGCTTCGGTACTGGGGCTAAGAGGTCAAAGTACTTGTCCAGGTACTCTACATAAATAATGTGAGCCCAATCATTTTATACTTTTTCACAAAACCATAAATAATGTGAGTATATAAATGCAAAATATACACTGACAACAACACCTTACACTTAAACAGACTTCATCGAAATTGATGAACTATATGAGAAGAAGAAAGAAATAATAAGAAAGAACACGTTTTTAAATAGTCGTTGAATATTTCGTAAACAAGATCTATACCGACCCTTCAAATTTGAAAATATACAGGGTGTCCCAGAAGTCGACGTCAAGCCGGAATCAGGTAACATGCTGAGTCATAATGGTCATCATAAAAATATTTTGATATATCCAAGTCGTGTATTTTTCAAATTATATTGAATATTCGAGAGAATACACACTGTGATGATTCTCGAACTCCTGTTGCTACAATTTTTTTCTTTTTGGAAATTTTATTTTTTCTATGTTATCCCGAATATTGCTTCTGTTATATGTAATCTTCGATTCTAAGTCAATTGTTCCAACTTGAAGAATAATGTCACTTTTTGCCGATCCTAATATTTAAAATTGATATTTCGACTGATTGTACTGAAACAAAATTGTACTACATCAGATTGGCATGTTGCTCCAAAAGTTAGCACATTTAAAAAGGTTTCTAAAATGCTGTAATACTCACCACGTCATTTCTTAGAGAAGTCAAAAAATGGTATTTCATGAAGAAACACAGTTTCGATCAATTTTTAGAACTCTGCAAAAATGATTCTAGTGCATCCAATACTATGAGATTACGAATGAATCAATATTAAAAAAAAGTGGTGATATGAACTTACATAATTCGTTCGATTTTTAACAAAATCATCTGTCAAATTTACGAGGCACTTTTTTTTTAAAAACTTTTTCTTTCACGTTTCCCCAGTAAAAAAAAATAGGGTTTTAAATCAGGTGAACAGGGTGGCCAAGAGATTGTACCAAATCGCTCTATCAATCTACTCCGATATTCTTCATTCAGATATTCTCTGACTGAAAGGGCATAATGCGCTGAGCAAGGCAACCATCTTGCTGGAACCATATTTCTCTGAAAATACTGAGTGGCATATCTTTCAGTAAATCTGACGAATGATTTCGTAAAATATCTGAATAAATTTCAGCATTTAAAACCTTCGCAACTCAAAAAGTCTTATGACACCAAATTCCAGTCCACATATTCACTTTAAAACGATATTCAAATCTATATTCTCTCATTAAATTCGAATTTTCTACGTGCCAAACGAATAAACTACCTATGTTCATGTCACCACCTTTTTCAAATGTTGATTCATCCGGAATCTTAGTGCATTGGATGCACTAGAATCATTTTCACAAAATTCGAAAAATTGATCGATACTGTATTTCTTCAAAAAGACCTTTTTTACTGTAATGTAATAAGTGTTAAAGCATTTTAGAAACCTCATTAAATGTCCAAACCTGACGATAAACTTGCCAAACTGATGTAGCACAATTTTTCTTCAGTACAATCTGTTGAAGTTGGACGATATATTAGTTGTAAATAGTTATTTGGTTAGGCAAAAAGTTACATTATTTTTCAAGCTGGAACAATTGGCTTAGAATTGAAGATTACAGGTAACAGAAGCCCTATTCGAGATAACATAGGAAACAAAATTTGGAAAAGGAGTTCGAGAATCATCACGTGTTGTGCATTTCCTCAGATAAGAGAGAATGCAATATGATTAAAAAACACACAACTTAGATTTTCTCAAATATTTTTCGGATGACCTCTATGAATCAGGCTGATTCAGGCTTGATGAGTCCACTTTCGGCACACCCATATATGAAAACAATTTGAGATAATAAGAAATGGCTTCATTTTTGCTTATTGTTAATATGACAGGACATGTTTGAGATGAGCCTACGAAATGTAGAACTTTTAGCAACCTGAAGTTTTGAATGAGAAATAAGTAGGTATATAAATTACATCAGTGGTTGGTTAAAGACGTTAAGAATTCCGAATAAAGCTCCAAGTAAGCTTTCCAAGTGATCACTTCTTTGGGCCTTCTTTCCATGATAACGGAAATTCGCAGACTGATTTCTGAGGGGGCTATTTCTTGTAAAAAACACCTTGAAATGTCGAACATACGATTCGATCGTAAACACCAAAATCTCCCATATTTCCCAGCAATTTCAAACAGTTCGACCATGACCACAGAGTCTCAAAGGTTAAAGGGTGCTCCCACAAGGTTATCCTAATGACATATATGCCTCAACAATAAGGTCTGGAAACCAGCGAACCACAACGTCTTGAAGAAGTTCTCACGGATGTTAGCTGAGCGTTACTGACTCAGTGGCCCAAATTAACTAAGATGTAATTCAAATGAATTAATTTGCCGCACGGTAAAGTCCTAGCATGTTAAGCATTTATCAGAGAATCTTCGACATAGAGTGGTGTGTGGGAAAAATGTGAGAAGAATTCACGGCTCTGTGCGTTCCATACCGATTCATTCACTATCTCAATATCTACGTCTCACACTGAACTATCATATGAAATCTTCAGTCGAAAGAATGCGCAACTAAGAAATACCACGAAAATTCTCCCCCAAAAAAATTTTTCATATATCGTAAGACCACAAAATATGTAAGCTTTATCAGTGAATAGTTGAATTCGGTTTAACATTCTAAGGGATGAATAGGAAAGGTTAAATAGGTGCAACTTGCAAAATTATCTACCATTACTTTCCACTAATTAACTTCTGATTTTTGTCGTTTCTCAACAGCTTTATCCTTCAATACTGACGATAAAATACCAAGCTTTCAATCTTGTATTAATTCATGAAAATGTTCTTGCATTTGTGATTACTGGAAACGTATAAAAAAATTTGCGGCCTATTACGGCGTAAAAGTCAAGCCGCGTTCAATATTATTGCGAAATAATCCAATTCGAATATGAACTCATTCCATTGTGACAGATTAATCGATTGTAATAAACCGGAAATTATTTATCTGCTCCCAATGTCAACGTATCCGAACTTTTCTCAGTTGAACAGGTAAAGAGTACTTGTGTAACACCTGCTACTTACTTTCAATTATGTATAACATACCTGTTGATCAATTTATGGACGCTTATGAGTAACAAAGATTTATGCCTCAGTATTTCTGTCATTTACTGAAGGGGAAATGATATTCATAGATTTTCTTGTTATGACTGTTGAGACTGTTATGATAAAAGTCGCGGGAACTCAAGGTCATACAATAAATCATTACTTTTCAGTAGAATTTCCTACTACTACAGAACTCATATTGATTTGATTCGACATTTCTAGAAATATAGTTTCCGGAAATTTATTGAAAAGGAAATTTAACCAGATTGACAGGAATAATCTTTAAACGTAGTAAGAAAGTATTAGTTGAATATTCTGAAACTAGGGCCCATGAGGTGATATATCCTGCTGCAGGTTATTTCTCACATTCGATCCACTTAATTGCTATATGACTTTAATGCATTGCCTACTCGATCAAGATAAAATCTGGAACGTTCCTTGCAGTTCCGAAACGCTGTGGCTCTATTGACTGACGTGTATATATTATGTAGTCGGTACAGCTTCGTGAGATGTATAGGTTTCGGCTGAGCTGAATAGAAAACATCAGATAAAGTAGTTGTACTGCCTATGAGCCATTCGATATGTCAATGTTAATGAATACAGTGGCCTGAATAACTGTCAACCTGTTCGTCAGGAGCTGTAGGAGGCAAATGACTGGCTAAAACCTGCTGATAAAGATCTCCTCATTATTCTCATAGGTACCCACCGGGGAGAGAGGCGTTAAACACTGTTTTGAAGAAATTAAACTCGAAATCGAATTTATCACACCCTTGCCTACAATCTTCCCCTCACAATTTCAGATTGAAGTTTTTTGAAATGTAGAATTCGAAATCTAGAGCTTGATATCAATGATAATGATCATAATTTCTCGATTTTTTGATCAATGATCCCAAATTTACCAATGAAGAGACCACTTACAAAACTCCCTGAAAATACCATCTTTATTCGAAGGCGATCAGAAATTATGTATTTCTTCTTGTTGAGAATCAAATGACGCCTTGAATTTCATTGGTTTAGTAATCATTTTCACCCTGTTATGAAGATGAAGATTATATAATGCTGATAGAAATAGAATTCCTTGTTTGTTTCTGCAATCAAAATTCGGTTCTTCAACTTTACCTTTATTTCAATATTGACAAACCAAATCATAGGATAACTGTGTTGTAAATAATTGAAAACATAATGATCCAGGAGAATCCTAATGAAATATTTTGTCTGCCCAATAAGAACGGACTGGGCAACGAGCAGTTATATGTTGAACCAACTTTTTCGATTCGACTTCGGAGTAATCATGGAGTTATTTCTTCGCCATCAATTATCCAGAACTAATTTTGAGGCCTTCTGTTGAACACAGCCCAGTCAAATTTCACACCTAATTTGTTCAGAATCGCATCTATCCTCATTTGTAAAATAATTGGATAATTTTCAATCATTGGATGAATAAGAAGCCAGCATGAAATTTAATATAGTACATCGTTTCGAAAAAGGAATCCATCTTCAATTAAATTTGTTACAGTATATTTCTGATTCGATGGGAGAAAACAATTGACTTTTATCATGATGCATTGACGTAACGACTATTTCTACTACTCTAGTATGAAAAATTTTCTAGATTTTTTTTTTTTTAGATCAAGAATTTTGAATTCTGAAGCGTATGAAATTATGTTCGTCTTTTTGAAAAATTTACATTTAAATCAAAATTACGCTTTCGTTCGCTTGAAGGAGCCAGCTTCTGAGGGAGCTTTAAGGCTTTTGTTAATATTTTGTTTTCGAAAAATGAGAACTGTCACAAAACGGTTTCAGATAAAGTAGATCTAGAGTCTGTAAAAAAATGTGCTATTGTGCTTTTGAGTGTAAGTGATTCTGATCGACAATAGGCTGTTCCAAAATTTTCGATACATTCATTGAGTACCTTTTTTTATAGTTTTCTGTCCCAGTTTATGGAACAAAAATCAATAATAAGTTTTTTAATAATATAAGAAAGCCCCTGCGTGAAACTTGTGCACTAATTTGTCAGGGCGAATTGTTTTAAAAAAATTGTTGCCGACAATGACGAAAGAAATAAAACCTCGAACTTTGAAACTTTGTAACGTTTCGGAGTCTTTATCAGACTTCTTCATGAGACAAATTTTAAAATTCATGAAAATCTTCAGAATCGTGAAAATTTTTGATTCATCAATTGACAATTTTAAATTGATTCTTGTTCCTGAGACTAGAAGAGAAAATACTAAAAATATAAATCTACTTATTTTAGTCGATAAAGAAATTAAAAAATGAGAAATAAATAAACTTTCGCAGAGAATGTTATATTAATATTAATTTCTGTTCGCGACTTTCCTACGCCACTGGTATTGTTTCGTGAGTCTTATTACATCCGACCGCTCCTCTCTATAACGCATCGAGCAGGTGTTTGACTCTTCGCTACCCCGCCGCCATTCAAGAAAAGAAATGTAATAAAAAAAAGGAAGGCCGAACGAATTTCTATTTGTATTAACGTCAAAACTCAAAATGAGATATGATTTTATCGGCCTCATTAATTTCGTTCGAGTACTAAGGTTTTCGAGATGGATGGAGCGAGGCTTGAGTGCTTTGATCTCGCTTATCGCATCCTGCTCTCGTGTTCACGAGCTTGACGTGGATATGCATTGGTTGAAATCGAGTCTCATTCGACAGAAATGTCTATTCTCTCTTCTGATTCAGCACCCAAATATTTAATTCCTAATAATTTTCATTCGACTCACTAAACTTGAAAGGTGTTCTTGAATTGAAAATAAAATCACACTAAAGGCGATGAAATTTTAGTAGAAGTAAGACTGAGATTCAATCTCCCATTTGTACAGAAAGAATATTCTGGGATATAGAAATGTTGAATTTTGATCGAGCTTCTCAGGAATGACAACAGATAATATAGTGTGTCTTACACAATAATCTAATTCATGGAAGAAATGATGAAATGAAGAATCAATACATCTTAATTAATAATTTAATAATTACCAAAAACGTATCGATTACCTTGGCGACAGATTTTTAGTCAACTTACCACCCTTAGGAAGTAATAATCATAGGCAGAAATAAAAAATTTTGTGGGGGGGCACAACTTAGGAATTTTTAGGTAGGTTCGGATGAATTTTTCAATTTAGTGATTTTTAGATGAAATTTTATTCGTTCTGGGGGGCACTGTGAAACTCTAGGGTGCCGGGCCCCCTCTTACCCCCCTATTTCCGCCTGTGATGATAATTTATGCAACAGAAAACTTTTATCATCAATTAATTATTTGAATATTAATGGTACAATTACTACAATTATTTACAAAATTTGTAGCAAATATTCTGACTCCATAATTTCTCCACCTCTAACCAAATCTTTTAATACTCTGGAAGTACTGCATAAGACCTGGCTCCGATATATTGTGTAAAATTTTACTCGCAACTTCCTCTTTACTGTTGATGATCTTCGTTATATGCCTAACTTTCCCTTTAAAGTTCTCAAAGTTCTGAAATTTTGAAATTTTACTTGGAATTGCAGATATCGGGTTTTTCCTTCAGGCTGATTTAAGAGTGATATGAATTGTTGTTTTGTTTTTACTTTACCTGTATTGTATCAAACAATCGTTGGATCAATAAAATTACTTTACTTTACTTCCCACTTTGACAACGCTTCATGCGTTGTCAAAGTGGGAAGCGAGGAATAAAATTCGGATCCCATACCTAACAATGTAATTTCGAAATATTTTGAAATAACAAAACTTTCTCTAATTCTGTGTCAAATTCGTTCATTCTGCCACATTTTGTAGAATAAAATCGTGCGGGAATATTTCATTCTAGCACAGTTTCCATGGCTATATTCATTGATAACATTTTTTATCTTTTGAATTTCTGAGGGAGAAAACCGTTCTGCCAATCATTATTTTTCGATACAAGAATCACTAAACCATAATTATTATGGAAATATTTCATTAATTTCGATAAAAATTAAACGAATTAGAGTATAATATAATATTATAATGCAGATTTCTTGTGAAAGTACTCCAAAAACACTGTTTCTGTAACTACAGGTGCAGTCTTCGTTTGTGGCACTATTTGTTAAAGTATTGATACGTGCGATATTTACTGATTCTTTTATTTCCATGTGATTGTTATACGAATCAATAATCTCCATCAAATTCTGATAATAAACTGTGGTTGTTGATGAAATGACAATGTTCATAACCCTATAGAAAATGGTATGTTCCAAACTCGAATCGTAATCACTGTTCACCAATTCTCATAATGATCCATCTAACAAAATCCATTTCGGACATCGAATGCAATAATAAAATAATTTTTTTCAGGACAAACCACACAAATGCAACCTCTGCAGTAAATCGTTTCCAACTCCTGGCGATCTGAGATCTCATATGTACGTCCATTCAGGATCATGGCCCTTCAAATGTCACATCTGTTCGAGAGGATTCTCCAAACACACGAATTTGAAAAACCATCTCTTCCTCCATACTGGTAAGGATCCTATGACCAATTAATAATAGTAATTTATAAAAACAATTAAGATGAATGTTCATGCTTGAGGAACAAGTTAATTTATTTGGATGTTCAAATATTTATAACTCACGTTTCGTGTACAAAATTTATGGTTTTTTCCTAAGAATTCAAATGAAAAATTGTATGCGATGAGATCGAAAAAGGCACTTAGATTGTTGTTTGCTAGGCTCTAAGTATTTTATTGTTTGCTTAAGAAGTGAAAACGCCTTTTTATGGTCATTTTATTTGTAACTCAAGAAACTGTTCTCTTTGCTAGAAAATATAGATATGATTTACAGGTAAATACTTATAACTGCGTTATTTACATGATGAAATGAACTCTCTACAAAATATGAAATTCCCCAACAATTTTAGTTTATTGTTCATTTCATCAATGTGAAATGCTCAACATGGTTCGACTGCAATTCATATCTCATTCGACGAAAAAAAAACTACCCGATAAAACATCTCCCTGATACGTACCTATTTTATGTACAACTCAGCTCTCATAAAGAACCTGGACGATATATACGATCCTGCATTAGTGTGTAATCTATCGAATATAAATTTCTCATTGACTGGGGGCCCAAATGAAGCGGAATCCACAACTCTGCCACTGCACGGAATATTATCAGAGCGGCCCCTTTGATGTCAGAACTAGCCCCACCCCTTGTTTCTCATTTAATTAAATTTCAGATCATTAAAAACGATGTATTTGTACGGTATTCCCTGGAATTTATAGGTTATGTGTAACGATTCCTCAGATGAGTTAATTAAGATTGCTAGTGTTCAATTCATGACTTATGAAAAATATATGAAACTTCAATAAAGTAAACGAGAACCAGATGTGAGATTTTACCCTATTAATTGGAAAAAAGGCATTATAGAGCAATAGAAGGTATTGAAAAAATTCATTTCTCATTAAAACAAAAACAGTTTTGAGGTTTTTGTCGTGACTGACTTTGACATTGACATAGAAACGTCCTGTGCATGTTCAATTGAATTTTCAATTAACGAAGGAGAAGCATTCGTATGTGTTCTGATATAAGCTCTATTTGAGAGTTTTAAAGATTTTTTAAAATTTCAGACAATTTTTTTTTTAAATATCCGAGTATTGACACATTGAAATAATGAAGAATTTAATGAGTAATCTGATAAGCAATAAAAAGCTGGATATAACATTAAAAAAAACTAAAGTTTCCAGTGAAACCAGATGTCGAACGAAAATTTTTCAAAGAATTCTCTCATCAAAGATGAACTATATGATTTTGAGTGTTTATCTCTAGTCACACTTTGAAATATTCTATCTTGAATCACCAAGTATACTTGCTTAAAATACCTTTTATCAAAAAAAGTACCGGAAACTTGTTATTTAAAACGCCCCGCGCTGAATGGATTTTGAATTTTTTCATTCTTAGGTTAATAGGACTGTCTTTCATTTAGTAGGCTGAATTTGAGCGCTATCTGTCAATCAGTTTCTTCACGGCAGCTGGTTAAGTGAATCAACCTCGTTAGTTCGTGCCGAGTTTAAATATGAATGAAATTATTTACCAAAAAATTTTTCTTAAATTTTGTGTGAAAAATGAAATTTCTTGTGACTTTTCTATTTTTCTATTCCCGGAACTAAAAACTCTTGAAACTCTCTAAAGGCCCCTTTTCACTGAAAGTAAGACACTTTATTGAATATTATATATATATTCAATATCTCTTGTACTGAGAGTGCAAAAAAAAACTTTTTTATCTTAAACTCGAACGCATTCTTCTTTATCTCATATAAAATTTTAAGAAATTGAGATGAAGAATATTGAATTTAGTGTCTTATTCCCAAAGAAAAAGTGCTTGTAAATAGTGTTTATTGCTTTTAGATATCTTCAAAAATAAAAAAGTTATGGCACATCTTCGGAATGCTTGAAATTTATAAATTTTTTTATATCTTCAAAACAAATGAAGATATCTTGAAACGGTTTCCACTACTGTGATTTTCACGAAAATCGAGCCCATGGCTCATATCGACGTTTTTACCTTTCTAGTAATGAAGTACCAGAAACAGCCAAAATAAAGCAATTTGAGATACCCTGTGATATTTTCTGCCATTTCTTTCCTTCTTCAAATACTTGTGACAATTCCTTTAACGACAGCTGAAGCAAAAAGAAGTTTTTCCAGGATTAAAACCCTTTAAAGACTTACGATGCTATCCATAGAGAAGAAATTTAGTGGAAATTTACCAAATTTTAACGATGAGGTTATCAATCAGTTCAATGCAAAGAAAGAAAGAAAAATGGATTCCAAAAAAAGCCAGTTTTTGAAAGCATGAGAGTTTGAATTGCCTCCTGCCACGTGCATTCGACGATATTTTCTCTGTTCCAGTCAAGTTTCGTGAAATACTTTTGAAATTTGAATTAAAATTCATATTATACATTCGTATTGTATGTTACCAGTTGGTGTGACATTTCTATTGCATCTTGGCAGTTGGTGTGACTTACGAAATTTTACAGATTACGCAATTTGTATTGATTTGATTTGAAAATTGATAGGATCGGAGGTCAGTACTGACAACCACAAAACGAAAAATATAACTGAAAACAATGCTGTAATGAATTCATTACAGCACGGCTTCTAGTACTGTAATGAACTCGATACCTTTCTTGTTAAATAAAATCAATAGCTTTCTTTGATTTTCGTGAACCCCTGCTTCTAAGGCCTACGACCCGCCACTATTCGAGTCCATTGAAGCCATCAAACAAAATTCGGCGCGTGAATTGGAAGTGCTTATAAAAGATAATTTGAAGAATGGAAAAAATTAAGGCACATATATGTATAGCCTCCAATGGGGAATACTTTGAAGGCGACAATATAAATTTTGATTTTTTCAATGTGAATGGTGTTTTATTTTCGATTTTCGGTACTTTTTTGACACAAGAAATGAAGAGTTTATAAAAACTATGTATGTTTTCTGAGGTTTTCTGATGTTTTATTCCGGAGTATTTTTTTTTGCTGATCGTCCACCCACCAATCCTGTGTTTTAGACCCCAAGGATGGCCCCAATTTTTCACTTCTCGGAGTTTGTTTCGATCCTCCTTACCCACCTGTATCCTCCGATATTTCTTGACAAGTTTGGTCGCTGCAGAAAGTGCCCAGAGCCTTTAGGCTATTAATCGGCTGCTGGTAATCGGAGCGTCTTTCCAGCATCTCGAGAACGGTAGCAAAGAGCGGGTACAGCCAGCGGGGCCCAGGCCTGTGATTATCCTTCGCTATCGAACTACTGTCCGCGGGTAATTATACCCTACTCGCCTCTCCCTGGACGGGATATTATCTGGCCTTGCCGTCGCACTATGGGCTCATCAGAATGAACAGGGTAGGAACAAGACGTTGCAGCAAACCCTCATATTCATTCTGAAAAACAAAGTTGCCTCTTCCAGTCTCAATCCAAGATTATAGAGCATCTATTCCATAATCTTCACACTCAATATTTGCCATCAAATTCCAAAAGATTTAAAAATAGAAAAGCACCTGGAAAGGACAACACCCCCAAGAACTGGTCAAATATGGTGGGAAAATAATCATCTTATGCAATAGGATAATTCAAAAGGGTAGGTTCCAACTTAATGGAAAACCAGCATCACTGTGCCTATTTTCTATTAATTTCCTTTATTTCCCTTTTTCTTCTCAAAAACTCACCCCTTAGTTAGATTGAGTAAGAAACATTCAGGCTCAAAAACCCCAGTGATGTATATTCCTGAAAACTTAATTTTTTTTTCTCTCCCAGTCTCTGAAACAAGAAACAATTAGACAAATTTTTCAACGCGTAAAAAATTTGAACACAAATTTGTCAGGTGCCAAAATTTTACAAGAAGAAATTGTTGCCTAACAATGAACAAAAAGAAAACACTTGGAACTCTGAAGCGTAACGTTTCGGATTCTAAATCAGACTTCTTCGTCAGACAATTTCTATTTTTCATATAACTTCACAGAATCGTGACAATATTTTTAATATTGATATTTTCGAAACTCCAGAGCTCTGTTATTAAAGACACACTTCACGATAGCTTTCTTATCCAGAACATGCCACTATTGGAAGCACGAAGAGCAATTTAATTGTCCCTCTAGTGGAAGTGATTACAACAATATTCAGGATTTTGATGCTTGATTCGCATTGTTTTGACTGTTACAGAATGATTACAGGTATAGTAAAATAACATTACCTTTTTCGATGTGTTTGTGATGAATAACCCAATATTTATCTAGGTTTTTTTCGCTAAATATTGTAAAAAGGTTGAGTTTCTTGTGTAAATCATGACAATATTAAAAATATTGTCACGATTCTGTGAAGTTATATGAAAAATAGAAATTGTCTGACGAAGGAGTCTGATTTAGACCCCGAAACGTTACGCCTCAGAGTTCAAAGTGTTTTCTTTTTGTTCATTGTTAGGCAACAATTTCTTCTTGTAAAGTTTTGGCACCTGACAAATTAGTGCTCAAATTTTTACGCAGGGGTACTTCTTCTATTATTTAAAAAAAATTTCTAATAATTTATTATTTCAGAGACTGGGAAAGAAAACCCAAATAAAGTTTTCAGGAATATGAAAAGACCTCCTAGACAATATTTCAATAGATACCCAGTAATGTATAATGTCAAATTTGTTTGGAATTATTGGGATCAACGCATCCTTAGTTCGTCTCTGTCCAATTTAACATCTTCAGTGTTTTGGCTACTTCAGAATTTTAATTTTGAACTGAATACAAATTACAAGGTACCCCCAGAAGACGACGTGTACGCTGAGTGAATGCCCAAATCTGTATTACTACATTATGGGACCAGCCAGTCAATGAGGTGGAATTACTAAGTTAATAGATTTTACGTTAATGAATTGATAACCATTTCGATCAGTATCAAATTTATATTGTTTCGACAATCTTAGAATTTATCCTCATTAGGATGAATTATCGGATGAATCCTTAATTTTCAGCTGTGGTATTTTTGTCTTTTCTAATTGGTATTTGTTTGAATTATCTGAACACTAATTTTTGTTGCAGGCAAACCCTCCGGTACTCGTAAGGGATGAACTTCGGGATGAATAATCTACACAAAATCTCTTTTACAAAAGTTGTAAGTGATCTTAGTTAAGTTTAATTTATATCTTATTTTATTGTTATTTGAATTTTATAAATTATATATTATTGAAATAATATTTTTATGTATTTCACATGCATATATGTAAAAATTGTAAATAAAAGTCTTTTATTGAATTCAGATTTTCAATTCCCCATCAAAACTCCGAAGATAACCATGTGAATCCCAAAGAAGTGTTTCGAATTTGAACATTTAATGTGATCACTATACTGAATATTTGAGAAAAAAAATTCTCTGAATATCCGCACTTAGGTATTGGAAGTCTTCTATCATTTTTTTAAATATGTCAGAAGTGCTGTATAGTGAGCATATTCTATATTTATATTTCTAGAAAAAGATGATAAAATAAAGTTGAAAGGATGGCGATAGAACTCACGAGGATAACTACCAGTTTGATTAAGGTAAGCTCTTATCAATAAAAAATGTCACGTAAATGAAATAACTGAGCCCTAGATAAAACAAATCATTAAAAAATTGAGCAATTCATCAACATGAATCATACATTGGCAAAATGTTCCTCAATTTGCTTGATATAATATAGGGTGTTTTTTGAATTGATCAACTGGATTCTATTTTTCAATGAAACACTGAGAATTTTTGTACCTTGAAGGTTATTCATTGTTCTAAATCCTGAGTATAGGACAATTTACCAATAATTATTGAAATTTGGGTTTGAAAAAAAATGTCCCGAGATACAACGCTCCCTTACAGCTTGGGAGATAATGTCCAACTGACCCTCAGTGTTGAGATTTGAGATAAAAGGCTCGCGTGGTCATTTAGATCCCTTCACATATTGTACTTGAGTACTCTTTGCGCTGAAGTTGCTGGTGAACAATATTTTAAATTTTATCAGAATACTAGAAGACCAGCTTTCTGTTCTTATGTCATCTGTGTACCCAAAAAACCGAATTTCTTGTAGATAGAATCTCTCAACTGAATAAATGGAACAGGCATCTTCGTAAAGGAAAGCGATTGTTTTAATCAATTCAAGTTCGTAACAGCACATCGAAAAGTATCTAAAGGTATCGAAACGAATAATCATGAAGAAGTACCCTCGACATTTCCTTCAGGCAGGAGTAGCTCCATTCCCAAATCGACGTCTTCTGCATCTTTAATGATGAAAATTTGCAAGGTGCGTGTAGCTCATTTCATGGGTGGGATATGAGCGAGATGACTGCATAGCATGCTCATAATAACCGCGTTCGGTGAACATGTGAGTATTTGCCTTCAGCGATACGCCATTCTGTCTGCTACCTCAGCGTAGGTATTTTCGAAACTCCAGAGCTCTGTTATTAAAGACACACTTCACGATAGCTTTCTTATCCAGAACATGCCACTATTGGAAGCACGAAGAGCAATTTAATTGTCCCTCTAGTGGAAGTGATTACAACAATATTCAGGATTTTGATGCTTGATTCGCATTGTTTTGACTGTTACAGAATGATTACAGGTATAGTAAAATAACATTACCTTTTTCGATGTGTTTGTGACGAATAACCCAATATTTATCTAGCTTTTTTTCGCTGAATATTGTAAAAAGGTTGAGTTTCTTGTGTAAATTACATAACTAAGGACCTATTGCATTCATTTTCCTCCAATTGTTTAGAAAATTTCAGTTGTTGCAGCTATTCTCATTTTTGACACATGGTGATCTTGATGAACATACCCTCAAGCCGGTTATTATAAATTTTATAGCCCCGTCGCCGATTTTGAAAATATTTTGCACAGTGAATCTATAGGACTTCCTGATACTACAGTCTCAATTACAGCTCTGGGGAGGCAGTAATTTTCGAGAAAAAAAATAAATGAAACTCATAAATATACTCCATTTACCTCGGATACGGCTCTGATATAGTCTTATATATAGTATAGTTTAACAAGGTTAGGTTAGGTTAGGTTCATTTTCCCTACCAAAAGTTGAAAAAAAAAATTTTTTAAAATAAAAAAAAAATTTTTTAAAATAAAAAAAAAATTTGTTAAAAAAATAAAACATCGATCCGCATTCAGGTTAGGTTAAGTAAGGTTAGGTTAGGTTCATTTTCCCTACCTCAAGATCACAAAAAAATACAAAAAAATTCAACTGGGCAGGGAACTTTATAATTACCGCTTAGCCACTCCAAGTTCCAAGTTCTAAGCCTAAAGTCAAGATAGAAGCGATACAGAGTAACAAAAGGTTCATTCTGGCTTTCCATAGCTAACCACTTCCAATATGTAGCAAATTTTCAAGTAGCACATTGCAATAAGTTCTAGAAACTAAATCTGAGTAAAAAGCATCTCAATAACACTAGTATGATATACTTTTCTTGATATATCACCCCCAATTCAAGAGCTCAAATACACCTTTTCGTGAAAAGTGAAAGATAAGATGAGATAATTTTATCGTGCTATTCACAGTCTTCAACTTTGTTACACTCGTCAAAAATATTAATTTTAAAATTCCCATATTAATAAAAAACAAAGAAGAATACAAAATAACAAAGTCATAAATGAGACACAAGATATGTATGTATAAAATGTATAAAAAAGTCTATAAATCACAATAATGGTGAGTCAATTATAATGACAAGTTCAAATGGAAAGGTTACTGAACAGTTTCCTATTGAAAAATGCAAAAATTTCAAGAACAAGCACTTGAACATATATTAATTCATGCAAATGAGATGCTGGGTAGAATATGAATTTATTACATCTTTAGATCAGAGAAAAAGAGATAGAAAAATTTGTGAAAACAAGAGAACTAAACGAGATATATAGTAAAAAAATAAGTTGTGAAGCAATTGCTTCATGGTATGGGGCAACAACGAGGGCAACAAATTGAAATTTCACAGAAGAACGATTGCAGAAAACCGATAAGTGTCTTATTCTTGTTGAAGCTTTATCTTCCATACAATCTCCTATACTGCAGCTACCTATTCTAAATCTTGAACTATTACCGAAGCTAACTTATTCTAGCAAGATCTAAATGTGTCTCTCTGTCCAGTCAGTGTGAGTGCTGGGATATAGCTTTTCAATAAGTTTTTTATCACCTTGGATACATAAAATTTTTTGGAGCATGTAGGACAATTTCATCATAAAGCTAATGTGCTATATTCATGTGCACCGGTTTAATTCTTGAACAATCTGTTCAGTTCACGGTAACAACGCTCCGTGTGGATGGTGGGCAGAAATTATAGCTCGGAGCTAAATAATATACATCGCTCCATATAGATTATAAGGCTATTTTACATACTAGTAGCACTCACGGGTATTAATATATCATTATTTTCTGAAAGTCTAATTTGAAAAGATGCTACCGGATCGAAAATTATCGCATGAGTTCGACGTTTACAATATTAGCTTATAAATAAAATCCCTCTTCCAGGCACTCGCTGATGTACTAGACTTAATATTATTCAAATCATCGAAGAGTTAGCATAATGAGTATTTCACATGAGCGTGCACAATGCACGCAGCACACCACGACGATATGTAGGATATAGGACGTACTCAAAGCATGTTAGGGAAATTGATTTTAATATAATACACTGCTTAGCATTATATAAATTATTCTATTCTGTTTCATTTTTTCGAACTAGAATTTCTTTGTTATAAACAAAGCAAATGATGCAATAGTATTGCGTAAGTGCTGTTTTTCCTTTCCGAAACGATAATCCGAAAGTTTCCTTCGTATTTTCTACCTGCTCTATTCGTTCTCATTTTCCGCAGTTTTTTATTTCTTTGTACTCAATGTGTTTGTTTTCATGTTATATGTTTTCTTCTCTGTATACAACGCATAATTTATTGTTCTCATTCGTCGATTGTCTTCTGGTTCTTTCCTCGAATCTACTTTTTATTCTGAAAAATTCGATGTCATTTGACAGGATATTTTTGCTTTGTTTATTTCAATATTGATTTCTTTATCTAATTAACACTTGTTATAAATGAATGGGTGGACATATCTCCCAATATGCTCGATTAATTCATTTTCCTCTTTTCTCAAAGTGTTTCATTGAAGTTTAAACTATTGTCTATCTTTATTCCTAGAAATTTCAGGTTGTCCTTTCATTTAATCTTCATATATTTCATTCTGACTTTTTATGATTGATAATTATTGTTCGATGCTAGTCAGAGAACTTGTGGTGGAATTCTTGACAAACGAGCACAAATATTCAGAAATCAAAATATGAACATATTAAACATGTATGTTGACGATACTAACTTAGCTCTGACTCAAACAAGACAAAAAGAATTCAAAGAACAGCAGAAGTAAGAATACTTAGAGCATATACCTACTGCTCCACAAGAGTAGGGGATATAGGATTCAATCATTTTGAAAAGTATATAATCTTCGAGAAAATCGCTGTAAAATCATTTAAAACTCAATAACAACTTGAATCGATCCAGCAAAAATCAGTATGAGATATTTCGTTAATCTGGTCGCCTTTTTTCTGAAGTTTGGTTCTTTGCATATGCTTCATGAATGTTCTTATTTTGACATGGAAACAGTTTATCAACGGCTTCGATTTGAAACGAGTTTTCTGAAAATGCCAAGACGTAAATTAACAAACGCTGAGGCTAATAGGGCTATCGAAATGCTACAGTGTGGCCTTGTAGCGAAAAGGCTACAAGTCTGCCAAAGTGTGATATCTCGACTTCGGAATAGGTTCAGTGAGACAGGTTCCGTGTTGGAAAGACCAAGGCTTTCAGAGGGGTGAATCCAGGTTCTAGGCGTCCATTAAGAGGAGTTCCATTAACACGTGACCATAAGCGTCAAAGACTGGAATGGGCAAACCAACATATCAATTGGAATGATCAATGATGGCGTAGTGTCCTTTTCACTGGTGAATCCAGATATGGACGATTTTTAGATTCTCGAAGAATAAGGTGTAGACAATCCCACACATACCCCGTAATCGTCTCTATGTCCAAGAAGTCCATCCATTCCGAGGGGTTAGTGTTATGGTATGGGCCGGGATATTTTTCAACGGGCACACAAATCTACACATTTGTCCTTGGAATATGACCGCCTTACAACTTAGGGAGCATGTCATTGACAATGTTTTGCCAAATTTACACGCTGCTATTGGTGAAACTTCTCAATTTCTAGACGATAACGCTAGACTGCAGCGTGAGGTCATAGTTGAGAATGCGCTCGAGGAGCTGGGTATTCCACATTTACCAATACCTCCGCACTCACCAGATTTGCATTGCTTAGAACATGCATGGGATATTCTCCAAAGAAGATTTGATAATGATCAACCTACCGCAGAATCCTTAAATTATCTGAGAGAGCTTCTGCCCCGTTTATGGAACCAAATTCCCCGCGAAATGTTCAACAACAGCGTGTGTAGTATGCAAAGAAGATGTCAAGGTGTTATTGATGCCCGTGGATGCCAAACATGGTATTGATAGTGTTTTTTAAGACTGCTTGAATTCTCTGGGAATAAAATTTCGTTATATTACTCGATTTTTCTAAACCACAGTGTACACGCTGCAAATCTACAGGCTAAAATTAATTTTATGATCTGCAACTTGAAATCATATAAATATGAATTTTCATCACAAAGTCGCATTTAAACTATATTTTTTTTGCCATTTAAGTCAACATCCCTAACTCATGTGGAGCAGTTTACATATGTGCTTGGCTTGGATCTTCATTTATTTTGATTGTATTTCTTCTTGTTTACTTGATTTCGGATATTTTGCGTAATGTTTCTTCTGATGCCAAAATTGCTATGCAGTTGTTATTGAGGACTGTTCTCTGGGATTCCATGAGACATATTTTTCGGGTAACATTGGAGCACTGCCATCTGGTAGACCAAGCAGAATGATTGTGACATTTTAGAAAAAAGACAAAGAAAGCACGATAAAGTGTCAGAAGAGCTGTTCAGCAGAGTGAACTATGTGGAATAGAATGTCACTTCGATGTTCGATGACGCAAATTAGACCCATGAACTTATGAAGAATTCATTATAAATCCATGACCCAATACTATTTTCGACTAATTTTCTTCATTAAAATTCTAACACCATATATCTTTACAACGTAACGAAAATTTTGGAAATGATGGAGTGAAGAAGTGACAAGATGATAAGGACTCAGGGTGTGGAGATTGATAATTCAGATTTAACACCCCTTCCCGAAATTTCGAACATATTTCTAAAGGTTCCCCGACCTTTTCAAGGCGCAGATCTATAAGCCGAAGATCATGCTGACTGAAGCAGGTGAAATTAAAAGAAAATATATAATGGGGCATTCAGAGGCTTCAGGATTATCTGGGAATAGAAGGTGGCTAGAACCAGGCTGCTCGGATGACGTGCTACCGGTAATGAAAAGGCATCTGCATTCCCCAGACGTGACGTCCGCTTTCCAATCAAATAAATTCGCATTTAATTTCAACTCGGCAATTTCAGCTTGATTGCAAGCGATAGAAACAAGAACCAGCAGCACCAAACGCAGTAGTACACCGCCCCAGGACATGCCTGCAAATAATAACCTATCCCTGCAGAAAAGATTGGATCTTGCGTATCGGCCTGCAATCTAGAAAACACTAAACACATATCGTAGTTGTCCTGTTCGTGATGGACTCCTAATTAGACACTGCTCCTGTCACGTGTCTGCTCTGCACTCTAATCAGGAATATGTGCTCGGGTTCGTCCATTGTTTTTTTTTTTCCTTTCGGAGCTGCCGGCGAAATGTTGTGCGCGTTTTAAATGATGGTTTGGTATTCGTAGAAAGCAAATTTCTTCATCAATTTTGTTGTTTACCGTGGTACTTTCATAAAGCATCATTTCAAATCTGTTCATAGAAACTACATCATAAATACCGAAGACCCCTTCATTGATGTCTCTCAGAAATTGTGAGTTTTGACAATATTGTCGAGTATTCGAATTATTTTTTCTCAAGGTACTGTTTTTTCAAATAAAGAGGAAAATTTTGTTTTTATTGAATATAGGTACTCCATATGGGACAATTTAAAAGAACTAAATTTGGCCAGTTGTCCAAAGTTCTGGTTGACCAAATAACTATTGGAAATGCAATTTCGAATTCCTCAGTCCCGCGACTATTCGAAAACAGTATTCCAGGCAAAAATGACTTTCGACAAATAGAAACTGCATTACAGCGCGGGGAAAATTGGCGAAACCTGAACTACAACTTTTTAATCGAAAGAGGTAGAGGAAAATGAATGACACATTACGGTCGTCTTTTTAAAAAAAACAGATACTACCATCAATTGCATTCCTCTATCTTCTTTTTTTTTCGAGTTAAAGGCAAAAATTGCTATTTGGGCTATTTAAACTTTTGTCATTATCTCCGTTCCTGTTTTTGCTAGAATGTTGAAATGAAAACATTATACAGACACTTTTTTCATAGCAATCCAGTCGAACTATATTTTTTCTCAAGTGGAAAAATAACACAACTTTATGTTATAGTTATAGCTCAACAAAAAAAACCTCTTAGAAAAAAAAATAGTACGCTACAGGATTGCTATGAAAAGAGTGTCTTCATAATGTTTTGATTTCAACATTTCAGCACAAACAGAAATGGAGATAATGACCAAAGTTGAAATCGCCCAAATTTCAATTTTGGCCTATAATTCGAAAACAAACGAAGATAGAGGAATGCAGTTGATGGCATTATCAGTTTCTCTAAAAAAGACGACCGTAATAGGTCATTTATTTTCTTCATCTCTTTCGGTTAAAAAGTTGTAGTTCAGGTATCACCAATTATGCGCACCCTGTACCGTCACCTAATATAATAAAATGCAATTCCCACATACAAAATTCAACTTTCAAGAAAGAAAATCCTTATTTAACCCAAGAACCAGAGAAATTCAGCTCAAAAATTCAAATTGTGCTCCGTTTACCATTTTTTACTTAACGAGACAAAGTTAAAAAATACATATTTTGCTCAAGGACTTTAGGAGTAATCTGATCCACTCCAGCGGGAATTCCCTTCCGCAACTCTTTGAATTTCTACGCCTATTTGAATAAACTGTTGATTTCAAATAACACACCGGAAATATCTAAGGGAAAGAAGTCTGGATACCGTTACTGATCGCTATATTTGAATTAATTATAAACTACCCTCTCTCAGAACCTCGGCACTTCGCAGTTCATCATAATTAGGTCCTTTCATTTTGACTTTTCCGAGTTAACTTCAAATGAGTTATTTTTTCAAATTGTTTCAGTAAATTTCTACTCTTTTACATTGATTCATTTTTCCTATTCGAAAAATCTTCTATTTCTTAAATGGATTGAAATGATCTATAAGAATGAATTTTCTGTGTGAAAATAATTATCCTCAACATTAAAGTATGTAGGCAATCATATAAATTTTGAAATGAATAAAATATTTCAAATTATAAGACGCTTTCTGAAATCATGTTTCCTAGAATGAACATTATGGTTTTCAGACATTCAAGAAGAAGGAAATCAATTGATGTAGAATAAAATACAATGAATTTCGAAATTTATTTCGAATATAATCATACTAAAATTGAATCGACCTTTCAATATAAATAGATTGGAGAACATTCGTTAATAAACATTTAAAAATATTTCAATTGAATCAAATTCCAATAAGATTTTCATACATTTCTTGGAAAGTTTGTGAGAGTACAATAAATGGAATAATATACATTTTGTAAAAATTCAAGAACTTATTATTAAGGCTCATGTAATTCATCGTTCGAATTCGTCTATATTGAGATCCTATAGAAACGAACGGTTCAAGTCTGTCGACTCTGGGAAATGAAAATTCTGATTTCTTCGAATGACAGGAACCCTACAATCAATTTTATAACTAAATAGGGTAAATGTCCGCCAAATATATCCGTCAAAATATCGATCGCTTCTTCTTTTTCTTTCATAATCTGTCCTTCCTCTGCCAAACTCAAAATCTCTTCCATATATTCTGTTTGAATGTAAAATGGTAAAGAATAAATTCTGCTCAAGATATCGTTGTTGCTAGCAATATTTATTAATTCGGGCTTGTTACTAGAAATCACGTTATAGAGTGTTATTGGGGAAGAGGGAATAATCCTTGTTAACTTGAGAATTTCCAAGTCCCTATTATACTTATCAAATAATTTTTCCAAGGAATCGCATGAATGAATTATTTCGAGATGTTTCTCGGCCAGAGTTAAACCTCGGTGTTTTCTGAATGCCCAATATCTTATGATTTCTCTGAGACTTCTATCCTTCCTCTGCATAGCAATATCGAGTGGAGATTCATTATTTTTGTTGACAATATCAACATCACCGCCAGCATAAAGAAAAACTCTCAATAAATCGTCATCATATTCAACTGCCTTGTGTAGTGGTGTTTCGTGTTGTGAATTTTTGGCATTCACCTTTGCTCCCTTTCTTATAATCAATCTCATCAAACTACTTTTGGATTGTTTTCTGCAGCAATGATCGTCAGAAAATTTATTGTATTCAGCTAAGTAATGGAGACAATTTTCTCCATTAAAGTTGACATTCTTGCAACCCGCACCAAATCCCAATAACCGTATAAAAGGTTTCACGTAATTTGCGTTGATTTTACAAAAGTGTTGTAGAATATCGTTTCCTCTTCCATCTCTGAGCTTCAAATTAGGCTTGTACTTAATGAGGTGTTGCATATCTATGCAGAATCGCAAATGAAACATGGGTGCTGAGCCTTGGTTGTCTAAAGCGTTGATATCACCACCGTATGCCATAAGCATATTCAGAGCTTCATAATTCTCAGACATAACAGCAATGTGGACAGGAGTCATACCTGAATCATTCTGTTTGTTGGGATCGAAACCTCTTTCCAATAATTTCCAAATCTTCCTATTTTCCGAGTTATACGTCCAGAGCGAAGTGGCAAAGTGCAAAGCATTGTTTCCCTTTCTATCGACTGTTGTTTCGGCAACCTGTAACACCAATTGTCACAAGTTCAGAATAACATCAGGTCAACCATTCAACGCAGATGGATCTTTATAGTTTGCAGTTATAATAAATCTAATTTCTTTGATCTAAAACGAGCATTTAACACATTTAAATGCTACTTTTTTGATTTTGTGTTGAATACAAACGGATTCATTTCAAATAGAAAATTGCGGGACTATCAGATCGATCCGGCTGAACTGTGCACATCCTGAAAAAAATTTAAGGTTATTCGTATTGTTTTTGAAAAATAAAATAGCTGAAGAAGCAGAATCTCCAAATGAAAATCTCAAACAAAATAGGTATTTCAGCTTCACATTTGTTATTAGAACCAAATTCAATATTACAGTTTCACCATCCTGAAAGAAAATTAGAAGGTGATTCATAATGTTTCTGAAAAATAAGATAGGTAAACAAGCATAATATCAAAATGAAAATCTCAAACAAAATTACTAATTGGCGATTAAAACAATATTCAATGTTATAGTTTTTTTTCATCCTGAAAGAAAACTTGGAGGTTATTTATAATGTTTCTGACGAACAAGTTGAAAATCTCATACAAAATAGGTATTAGCTCCTCATTTCTTATGAATTCGAAAATCAATGTTATCGTACCATTATCCTGAAAACAAACTTTATGTTTTTATTCATGATGTTTCTGAAAAAATGAGCTAAAAAAGTTAGAATGTCTAAATGAAAATCTCAAACAAAATGAATGAACTCGAATCATTTTCAAAAAAAGTATTGCTAAAAATTGATCCTAAAAAATGTTTCGTAAATGTATTTAAATAAAACTGTGAGAAATTCGCAGTGAACATCGATCTCTTCTATATTGATCCAATATTTTTTCTGTTCGTCAAGTATCCAAGTTTTGGGAATCCAACCTCGTAATCCAGAAGAAAAATCTGAAAAAAAGGAATTCATGTTAATAACTTATACAAAATTAATCGATTAATGATTTTTCATTCGTATCATAATTTACCCAGATTGAAAAAGTTTACTTTTAGGGCATCTCATACAAGAAATATGAATTATTTCTCCTTATCATGCAGAATGATCGATCGCTGATCAAACAAACAAGAGAAAATCATCGAGGAAAGAAGAGTTGAAGATAACCATACCAAACTACCAAGGTCGCCAGATATAGGTAATCATTTTTAATATTATCTCAACAGTACCAGTATAGGTCGAAGGAACCAAAAATCAACTACTCAATAATCAAGCAACGTTTAAGTAGTTTATTTCACATTTTTCAGGCTCAAGATTGTTATTTATATATTATTCCTTCGTAATACGATTTTCTTTGATCGAAACATTAAATGGCAATACAACAAAAAAAATAGAATTATATGTGACTTATCTGAAATTATACATACCTTCGATAACTCTCTGATTGATTTTCAATTTCCAACGCTTTGAAAAATGCCATACCAATTAGAATCCCATCATTCCATAAGATCATTTGTACAGAAAAATACCTGGAAACACTTCTTCAGTTTTCTGTTTCAATGTAAAAAGACAAAATGTGTTGAAAAGCACTCACTTATCATATTTTGTGATCTTCTGTCAATGAAGCAGTTGAAACTACGGATCATTCATAATCTTTTCGTGAATCTGAGGCACTAACGTAATCAAATATTAATCAGTGTTTTGGTACAAGAGATATTTTAACAATTAAAATTTGAGAAGGACAAAGTGGATTGATATTATGTACACTTGATATCTCGAAAGAAGAACTGAATCGTTTCAATCGCCCAGATAAATAATTTAGTATTTAATAAAAGAAGAAAAAACACTTGACAGAGTTTCACAGTTTTATTAAAATATTTGTTGACACGCGTGTTTCGGGTTTTATCCCATTTTCAAAACTGAATACATATCAATACAGAAAGAACACATTCGTACACATATCAGGTAACACATGTTAAAATCGGTGATAGGTGGAAATCTAATTGATCGTTTACAATTAGGAGATTTTGTTTTTGAGCTGAGGATATTTCTAACATTTCTAAAAGATCCAAACGTCTACCTTTATCACCCTTATGTAGAATTTTTATATTATTGAAATCAATGAAGTGGTTGAGAGTAATACAGTGAGTGGAGAAACCTGTTGTTGGTTTATTTTGTAGAATAGATCTTTTATGTTCATCAACTCTAACTCCGAGAGAACGACCAGTCTGACCTATGTAAAATGCAGGGCACTCGTCACATGATAGCATATAAACACCACTCAACTGCGAATTATTCAGTCGATCCTTCCCATTGAAAAATACAGATCTCAAATTCTTCTTAT